>JAWZYV010000925.1:0-367912 GCA_038373885.1 Cheiracanthium punctorium | reverse complement strand
TAACAACTTTTCACAGTTATTTCCTCAAATTCTTCTTGGAGAGCAGAAATAGAGCTGATTTCAAAATCAGTTAAAACCCATGAAGGTTTAAACTGCATTCCGACATTTTGTGCTGCTTCCTTTAGTTTGCGGAACAACCGGATATAAGTTGATTTTCTTTTATCCGGTAACAATATGCCAATCGGATTATGTGACCCATAAAGCTTCCATGCACAGAATAAAGTTGTAAGAATATTGCGGGAACTATTTTGAAGGTTCCATCCATGAACAGTCTTCGTGAACTGCAGAGGACACCCATATTTTCCATAGTGCAAAAAACCTTTAAAAAATCGTGAAATTAAATAGTTAGCAATATGACAAAGTATATGTATTGAAAATACTGGATAAAAAAAAAACCACACACACACCTTAAAACAAAAAACGCGCAACAGTATCATAGATATTTACTTAGACCCTTTTAAGTTATTTACTAAATCTAAATTAATGAAAACACTTTACCGTGATAAATCATACAATTAGTCAGATATTATTTGACACTTTGTGTAGTTTATGATTTTACATTCACTCCCCAAAAAAATTCGTTAAATTACAGTCTAAGGACTGTAAATTTTACAGTGCTTGTACCATTTTTCCTGCGTGTGGTAGAACTACCGTAGTTTATACCGTTTATACGGCATTTATACCGTTAAATAAGGGATTCTTTTGTTAATGTAGATACACATACATCAATGTTCTTATGCGCATGTACAGTATTTAGTAGTTATTTTGAAAGAAAGCTTTAAGCTTTTAGAGGGAGTATGCATATATACATGAGCATAGGCGCAACCACGGGGGGGCTATGGGGGTTGAAGCCCCCCCTAAAGGCAGACAGTTAGAAGTGAAAATTGTCACTAATTAATTAATTTTTTTAGTTCTTTCTTTCTTTTTTTAATTTTCCTCAAATTATTTCTAACCAAAAAATACATTTATTTAAAAAAGTTTTTAAATAAATCCTTACAGTTAGTTGAAACACTGTTACACACGGTTACATCGTTGCTCAAAAGATCAGATAATTATTTATGACTCTATAATGAGTTACATTGCTTGTGTTCTATGGGACAGTCAAGTGATACCGAATATTTTGACGTTATAAGAGAGTTGTAACTAACCGAGGTCACTATGACCGAGTTCAGCAGTATTTGTATGTAGCCCAGCCCCCCCCCTAAACTAAAATCCTGGGTGCGCCACTGTACATGAGAGTAGCATAGACAAGATTTTGTTTCGGAGGTGTGTGTGTGTGTGTGGGGGGGGGGGGGGAGAGAGAGGGAGAGTTCTTGAAGTCGAAACTAAAAAAGTTTTCTATATGGAATGGAACTCTTAATCTGAATTATTTTCTTTAAATTTGGAAGGGGGAAGATGCTACTGAGTCTATAGACGTTAAATTATTATTGCTTTCTGTTCTATAATACAAAAAATAGTACTTATATGATCTGAAATGTTCAATAAAACAAAATTTTACCTCTGAAGTAATTAAGGGTTAAAGTTAAACAAAATATTAATTTGACCAAAATAAAATGTATACAACATAATCCAAAATGTTACATCAAGGCAATTATAAAAGGAGGCTGAAGCTTCCTACCCCTTCAACTGGATACTCCACTATTTTATTTTTATTTTTTTAAAGGGGTTATTAAGACCAAAGTACTTCTTTTTTTTAATGTTGAGATTCCTAATCAAAGACTGCCATATTAGTGTTTCTCATAATAGATATTACTTACTAGTATTCTACTTGATTCTACTGTGTCATCAACCAGTAGAAAATGCCTTCCATCAATTGTGTTTTTGAAATCTTCTGGGATTACTAATTCCTCTGCAGTTCCTGGCAATTTCGGAAAATTTTTATAGCGTGCTTGATACATTGTAGATTTTATGCCCTCATACGTCGGCAAGGAAGATGCTACTTCCAACGTTTGAGCGGCATTTGAAAGCTCTTCTCTGAAAAAAAAACAACATTTATTACATTTAATTTCTGTTAAACAGTAAACTACATTTTTTATTTTTGTAAAAATTCTTTCAGTTTATTAAGCCTAAAATTTATTAAATAAAGAAATAAAAAAAGAAGGAGCAAGGATAGCATGGAGAAGTTTTATAAATTTAGCAAAACAGTATCCAATTTGCACATTTACTAACATTTAATTTCGGTTAATATATTAAATTACTTATTCCATGTTTTTTTTCTTTTTAAATCTCTTTCTATCCTCTCGGCTAGGGTCTGAGTCTCTGTCCCACGTTCGCTAAATCACTGATGGTAATTCTTACGTAGAAGGTATAATCGAATCTGCAACTTACGGAGTCCCATTACTACGGGCTTACTTCAAGTACTGCACATCAGTTTATCAATGAGTGTACATGTACAGGAATCACGGAAAAAAGTAGTAAAGTAGAGAAAGAGCTTTAGAAGATATAAATTTAATTTATAAAGCTTGGAAAAAGTATTTTGACCTTTTACATTTAACTATAAATACTTTTTACTGATTTCATGACAGTTTGGTAAACTGCTCAAGTGTATAGCTCTAGGGTTTCTGCCCACCGCGCGGCTGTTTTCTCCAGACGCGCCAGAACCCCTTAAAAAGTCCTCCGCCCAAGGCATACCCCAATTAAGCAGACATCCTTCGTGTAAATCTGCCTTAACCACAAAACAAAAATAACTTTCTTGATAATTTACACTGGAAGTAAAAATTTTAATATTTTTAATATTAAATAAAAATCACAATCATTTTTAATCCCTATTATATAAGGTCCCTAAAAAACACTGACCTAGGATATACTTCTTTATATATTGACCTTATACATATAGAATTTTTTAATTATAAAGTTATTTTATTGTGGTGAATTAAAACTTTCAGGAGATTAAATGTAAACAAATACAAACTTTTAATTTTTATAAAGCCCTCTTACAAAAATTCCCAACTAAAATATGCCTCTATACATTAATGAGGTGATGTAGAAAGTTTCAGTTTTTCTCATAAAAAGGCTTGCATATATATTTAATAAAAGTTGGTGAGGGGGAATAAGCTTTGCAATACTAATAAAAAATATAATTATTAAAACTGTTCCAACAAAACTAATTAAAAAGTAATTTTAATTACAGTTATATATAGCCGGTATTTTACATTTTAAGAAATGGGTTTTAAATAATTTTTAGCCAGTTTCCTTTAAAAAGGTTTTTTTTTTTAGAATTTGGAAATGAAAATTTGTTTAAAAACATTACACTTATAATAACATTTGATTTAAAAAGTGTTTTTTAAGGAAGTTTTTTAAAATTGATTTATTAATACCATAATTTAATTCTGAAAAAAAAAGGCATGTCTAAAAAAAAAAGTGGTAATATTTAAATTAAATACATTCAAAAATAAAAATATTTATATACATATAAATCATTCATTGTAAGAATTATTATTTTAAACCAAAGAGTTAACAAGATAAATTACCATGAATCAGAATAAACTCTTGCATTTATAAAAAGAAAACCAGTAATAATAAGCCATAGCTGATTACAAATCAGACTGAATGTGATAACATTACAGAGAACGTGCATGTTAAATGTGTGAGAGTTTTAGATTCTATATTTAGGGTTGCCTGTTGGGTGAGAGATGGTATTTACATTTTTCGAAACTGCTGTAATTTGTTACTGAATCACTAGTTCTGAACTTTGTCTTAAGAATACAAACAAATTGAACAATCAGTTTATTTAAAAAAACGCTGAAATTAGTATTAATGTTATTAATACTCCTTTGTTCCTGTTATATACTCCTTTGTTCCTAATGTTATTAATACTCCAAGTTACTTTGTTAGGATATAGAATAGCGAAGAATTAATACTTCTGAATATCAAAAGTTAAAAAGCTTGACGTCGAAAATTAAAGGGCACATGAAATTAATAATTTCTGTCGCAGTCATTTACATCATAATCAAGTTAAATTAGCACTTTCTTGAAATAAGTCTTCTGTATTACCCATTTTAACATTCTTTCATGAAATGAAACTTTTCTGCTGAACCACTACGATTATGTAGTAAACCGAGCATCGCGGTTTCGTTCGTTTTCTAACTATATTATGTATCAATAAATTTAATGCAATACACCGATTATAAAACACTTTCCTATACAAGAGCAAAGAAGAAAATGTAGCGATTTTAAACAGCTTCAAACACAATGTTATTAGCTATTATTATATTAATTTGAATGAGAAAGAAAAAAAATTAAATGTAATTAAGGCCAAATATAATTTGATAAATATACACTGCTGCGTATAGTACAGTCGAGCTCGCTTATAAAGAACGTGAAGGGGCCGCGATATTAGCTCGTTATGACTGAGTGCTCGTAGAAAACGCTGATTCACGAAAAAATCATAAAAACTCATATATTCTTAATAACTTACCTAATTTATTTATAATTAAATTTTATTTCTTGAAATGTTATTCTTTAGAAATATTTAGCAATAAAATCGTAAACTGCAAAAGGAAAAAATAAATAAAATAACGTATTTTTTAAAGCTATATTCAAAAAATCTTTTTAAAAACTTAAACTCACTCGCATTTTCTAAAAATTGACTCTTACTTTTATTCATAGTGAGTTAACCTGACTCGCAGGATTTTTAAGTCCAGCGCAAACACTTAATGGGAAAGTGGACGAAATATCATGAAAATAGCCATTTTCAGAAATTTTTACAAAGCTATATTAATAAACCCACTCCCACTTCAAACTTGATTCATACCTTTTGTAAAGCTTAAAAATAAATCTTTTGTTATATCTTAATACCGTGTTTACTCGCGTAATAGTCGCCCTGACATAATAGTCGCACCCCCGTTTTGAAGCAGAAAAATTAGCCTGAAAGTTATAATATTACGTAGTAGATTTCCCCCGCATAATAGTCAAACCTAGACTTTCAACACGAAAAATTGACAAAAAAGTGCCGCCATTATGCGAGTAAACACGGTATTTTGATTAGTATTTATGCTACCTATCAATATATTCCGTTTTTGAAACCAATGCAAAAGTAGTGCTTCTAACTGAGAACACAGTGAAAGTATACAATCCCCCCCCCCATTTGAATGACTAATATCCTTTAACGCATTAGAAGACAAAATATGGGGTAAAAAGAATTAAAATATGCCTTTATTTTAATTCATTCTGTAAAAGGTTAATAAAAACATCAGATCACAAAATGAGTATCAGAATTTTTGTGCAAACCTTACCACTTTCTGGGAGTGTGAGCCGAAAAAAAAAAAAAAAAAAAAAAAAAAACAATCATTGAGAACTCTTTGAAGTATTTTGCTGTGGAATTCCATCTTTGAAATTGTTTTCTAAAGGTTTCATAAATGGCACTAATTTTTCATTTATTGCAGTGCGCAGCTTTAAAGAAAACAAAACAAAAAAAAAAAAACCTTGAAACATTCCGAATTTCTATCGCATTTATCTTATTTTGACTTGTGTCCGTCAAAGGGCTGTTATGCAGTTTTGTTTTTTGAACAACACCCTTATTACAACGTTAATAAAGTGCTTTAAGAAAGTAAAGCCAGAGTATTCTTTCATAAACGGATCAAGTCCCTTTTGCAGTTGAAGGAGAGCTTCCGGATACGATAATAGACATCCATTAATCTTTTGACCATCCGTATGTGCGACTGTGTGGCAGATGTTTTTTTTCTTTTCCTTCCCCCTCCCCCCGCGCGACCTGTTCCCCCTCTCCTGAATAAAGACCAAAGTTCACTGGGTTCGGAATTCGACGAGTTGGGACCGGGAATTAGAGCAGGATGCAATAATAGTAAATAGTAATACAACCCCTAATTCTCGACTCTCCTAGACCCACACAACACCTAGACCTAGAAAAAAAAAAAAAAAAAAAAAAAAAAAAAAAATGAACAATCAGTTTATTAAAAAAGCGCTGAAATTAACATTATTGTTATTATACTCCTTTGTTTATTTTCTATTTATTTTTTAATCTGGAGCTGTATACTTACAAATCATTACACTTTTTGATTGATTATATTTTTGTTACACCCATAGACCTAGGCACACAATGGTTAATGACCGTTAATTGGTTTCGATCTTTTGGGATTCGGTCAGTTGGGGTATAACCGAAAGATATACCCCCCATACAATTTGCAAAATATGGCGTTATAAAGAATTTCTTGTAACTGACACATGTGTACTTCATGCCTAGTAAGAACTGGAATGACGATCAGGATTTCCACAACTCCTAGTACAGCACATATAAAAGGCACACAAGAAATCAGGTTCTGCGTGTGTAAATAAAAATCTAATAAATAGGGATGCTTAAATTCCAGTGTAGGGAGAAAAAATAAAAATACAAAAATAACGCAGGGAACTGCGTGAAAACAAAAACATAATCAATCAAAAAGTGTAATGATTTGTAAGTATACAGCTCCAGATTAAAAAATAAATAGAAAATAAACAAAGGAGTAATAATAACAATAATGTTAATTTCAGCGCTTTTTTTAATAAACTGATTGTTCTTTTTTTTTTTTTTTTTTTGTATTCTTAGGACAAAGTCCAGAACTAGTCATTCAGTAACAAATTATAGCAGTTTTGAATATTTTAAATACCATCTCTCACCTAACAGGCAAATAAAGAGTCTAAGACTAGACAGATTTAACATGCACATTCTCTGTAATATGTAATCACATTCAGTCTGATTTGTAATCAGCTATGGCTTATTATTACTGGTTTTCTTTTTAAGTGCAAGAGTTTATTCTGATTCATGGTAATTTATCTTCTTAACTCTTTGGTTTTAAATAATAATTCTTAGAATGAATAGCTTGGCTGAAGTAATGATTTTTTTTTCGTTATGTTAATGATGTAATTAACCTTTTGTAAAAAATTAATAATGTTCATAATGCAATTCAGAAGATGCTTATTCAACTGGTTTACTTTCAATACATTTCTTTTTAAAATAATTAAAACGTCGATTAGTCTAGCCGAATTTTAAAATTTCACGTTGCTCATTTTCAATAGCTACAGAGAAATACTATACAAGTTTTTAGAAATAGGTTTTCATAACGTAAACATTCACGCTAATGAAATATTTATTAAAAATAATTCGTGCCACCTAAACTTTTCAAACATAGTAAATTTCTACAGGGTGTCCCGAAAAGGTGGTAATGGGCTTTAATTCTTTATCTATGAGAGATACGTGGGTAACGAGAGGGTGTTTTTCTTAACAGAGTATTATTTCTGACCTTATTTTGAACATTTTTCCAATTTACACTACCCAGTTATCTCTAATAAGTAAGGAATTAAATCCCATTACCACCTTTTTGGGACACCCTGTATACAGAAACTGTCGAGGCGCGTCCAGTAAAAAGTAATTTACTTAGAGTGTTAAAGACTGTTCGATTTAAGCAAAAAAATTAAACAGTAACGGTTCATTTTTTAAGCATGGGCATCGGCAGCATAGAGCGCGGAGGCACCTGCGCCTCCCTGAATTTTTATTTTTATATTTATATTATGCTGGATTTTTATTCTTAATTTAATTATTTTCCTGCTTTTCTCTTCTTTCCAATATGGCAAACATAATCTATATTGCACTGAATCAGTAAGCCTTTTTATGAGAAAAACTGAAACTCCTACACCACTTCATTAATGTATAGAGGTCTTTTGTATTTATTTAGATTTAATCTCCTGACATTTTTATTCAGCACCATAAAGTAACTTTATAATTAATTCCATATGTCTAAGGTCGATATATAATGAAGAAAACACTAGGTTAGTGTTTTTTAGGCACCCTCTATATTATGGATTGGAAGTGATTTATGATTTTTATTAAATATAAAAAAATATTAAAATTCTTGCTGTCAGTTTAAATTATCATGAAAATTATTTTTCTTTTGTGGTTAACCCTTTGAGGCGCAACCCTTTCCCAATGCTGAAAAAAGGGCAGCCGTTGCCATCGCTCGACTTAACTATCAGCAAGATGGCAGACGGTCGAAACGTTCATCGCGTGCCACAGATCTAGACCCTTTTTTGGCGCAGCTGGCTGTGCGGCACAGTGCACAAAATTACTGTGCGGCACAACCAGCTGCGTCAAAAAGGGGTCTCTAGATCTGTGGCACGCGATGAACGTTTCGACCGTCCGCCATCTTGCTGGTCGTTAAGTCGAGCGACGGCAACGGCTGCCCTTTTTTCAGCATTGGGCAATCTATCCAGCTGTTCTCGCATCCTTCCATTTTTCAGCAGATGTCAGTGCTGTTAAAAATAATCGTGACACTTTTTTTGTGGGAAATGGCGTGCTAAAAAGTAAAGGATTCTCTTGGAGGTATGTCACCCGCAACTATAGAAATCATAAATATATTCTTCGTGACTGGCAACAGTCAAAACGTCAGAGTTTGGTGTTTCCAAAGCGGGAACACTGCGCGTTAAAGGGTTAAGACAGATCTACACAGAGGCTGTCTGCTTAAATAAGGTATGCCTTGGACAGAGGACTTTTTGCGGGGTTCTGAAGCGTCTGATGAAAACAGATGCGCGGTAGGTCAGAAATCTAGAGCTAGACACTTCAGCCGTTTACCAGATTGTCATGAAATTCGTAAAGAGTATTTATACCATAATGTAAAATGTCAAAAAAACATTTTTTAAAGCTTTATAAGATAAATTTATATCCTCTAAACTGTTACTCTTCACAAAACTTATTAAACTTTAAAACTAAAACTTGCTGAAATACGCAAGAATGACGATATCTAACAAAATTAGATGGATAAATTATCGAATATTGTGCGACTTTTACACGAGTATGAAGAAAATAGAGCAAGAAAAAAAAAGATAGAGCAAATGTTTCATAACGATTTTTATAACTTGATGTCACTGTAAGAATTACTCAATTAAGAAAAGGGAAAATGTTAATCACTTTTGTTCACCAAATAAAACTTTTTGTATAAAATAGTTTGTATTTCATTAAAAAAATATTTTAAAGAAACTCTAATATTTAGAAAGAATTTAAAACCAGTACAGCAGCAGATTGGGAATGCGGAAAACTTTTTAAACGTTACGTTAAATAATAATTCATATTTACATCTACTCATCTTTAATATTATATTTAAATTCCTTTATTCAAATATTAAAAAAAAAATCCTCTTTAAACTTCGAATTCGTAAAAGGTACATGCGCCTTAAATGATCTGTTCTTAAACGAAAACCTTGAAATCATTTCTTTACACAAAGAACAACCCAGAAGAATCATCATCCCGTCTTCACTCCATCCGAACAAACGAAAACCAAAACCTCGACCTCGAACAAATTTCACCCAGAAGAATAATCCCCAGTCTTTACTCCATTCACGCACATCGGGAAAATCATCTTTTCTTTCTCCCTTTCTGAGTACAGTAAACCTTAATCCAATCGAGATAGCGCCACAAACATTGCCAAGCAGCAGGTGCTTACGCGCATCCTCATGCGCATAGCATTGGCAGTGCTTGTTTCGCGCCGCAGGGCGGCTGCCGTACCTGAGCCAAACGGGCTATCTAGTTAACCCTTTAAGTGCTATAAAATGAAAACTTCCACTATTTCTATTAACTCCCACAATCCTGCATTTTTTCTGAATATACAAAAATCGTGCCCACTACATGTAGATTCATAATAATACGCCAAACTTTTGTAGAGATTTAGCACAATTCTACAAAATAGTTCGTATGAGAAATGTGATTTTTGACATAGCTTTTCACAGACTTACACAGCATCATCAACTATTTAAACTAAGAAGAGGCTGTAGGTAGCATATAAAAAAAAAAATCGTACATAACGATTATATTTTACACTCTTCCAAACAGCAGTCCGTGCTAACACACATGATTCATTAGATTTTTTATTACATCCCACAATGAAATATCTCTTTAAGCAGTAGTCGATCCACTAATTTTATCCAGGGTCCCATTTTTGAGAAAATTGCTTATTTTTATGAATTTTAGTGCTTATCTTTGTGAATTTCAACACTTACTTTTGCGAATTTATAAAAGTAAGTTTTTTTGATAAAATAATTGCTAATGGAAGGCCATTTTAATCAATTGTATTTTTGTGAAGGTGCCGTTTTAATCGATACTAATTTTATGAAGGGGCCGCAAAACGACCGATTTTCTTCTGCATCCACCTCTGCTTTAAGTGAGATTTGTTTTTTTTATATAGTTTCACGTGATAAGGGTTATATTTGAAAAATAAACTGAACAAGAACATTATACTCACATTTACAAGTAAACTTTTGTCAAATAAAATATAATGATACAGATTTGTCGACTCCGTTAATATCTATGTGCACAGAAACGATTCGTTCAATTAGTCTTCAAAGATGTCGAAGTTTCTTTTACAAATATGTGGCAACAAATACAATCCCAACTGTTAACGGGACGTAAGAACGTGACATGAGTGACAAACTCCAGGGGGACAATTTTAAAAACGCTTGGACGTTTGGTCATTTTACCTTAGCCGTAAGTAAGATCGCAGAAAGCCATGAAAAGAGCCAAAACAAAGGTAAAGAGGAACCAATCACATTCGTTATAATGAAGGATTCTTCCTGCATCTACCGCATCATCCGTAACAATTTGTTTGTTTTGTTATGGGTTATTTAGAAATGTTTGTTAATGTGTTGGTGTACGGATAGAGTGATGAATCTTCAAAGTTTATTTCAAGATTTTAATCCGAGGTAAATAACTTATGATCACTTTTTAAATCAAACTTATGCATTTATTCCTGAATTATAGTGCTCCAGAAATGTCTTTCTGAAAATTTCGAATGGAGTAGAAGGAAGAATGTCTTAAAAGTTACTTTTAGGTTCTTTTACTTTATGGACTCATAGTTTAATAGTTTTAACTTTTAAAGATAAAAGAGAAATCACAGAGACTATGAGAGGAGGATTTTTCTCCTGGATTGTTACAAAGATTGGGATTCTGTTTCAGTGTTCTTTAAAAGTGGAAGATCAGATTCGAAATTTATTCACAGATAGCTTGTTTAAATCTATCGAAATATCGAAAAGTGTTTAAATTAGGAAACAAACTAAGTAAGTTAATCATCTCTCTTTCTCGATACCATTCATTTAAATTTGATCATAAATGAAATCCTCCCGTTATAACGCATTTCCTAAATTAGATTTTGAGAGATTTTACTTTTTAAAAAGTTTTCTCGATTTGTTACCGATGAAGTAAATTCTTTAATTTAATATTTCCCATAATCTACTACTGTGTTCTGAACACCTTTACTTGTATTTTTAGGTATTGAAATATCGGTTTAAAAAGAGGTTCAAATACAAAATGCATTATTTACAAACACAGGGAAGTGCTTTATGATTAGCTCAAAAAGATATAAAAGGATTGTCATTGTTTTTAGAAAGTGATTGTATCAACCTTTCAAGTATATTAGGCAAGTTGGAGTGTTTCGGCTGATTAATTTTTACCAACTATGCGAAAAATTCAAGAGCTGGGAGTCGAACCCAGGATTACCGCTTAACGTGCGGGTGCTCTACCACTGAGCTAAGGGATTGTCATTGGTTAAGGAAAACCTGAAAAAGTCAGAGAAAATGAAACAGATTTGAGCAAAATCAAGGATAGTATGAGAAGTCCACATTTATCAGTAATTCTTAATTTGCCTGAGGTTTGAGATAAATATTGTCCAAATATGTGTCTTGACATTGGTTTACAAAGGTGTAAATGATTATTTCAATAATCTGAAAGTTGTCAGTGAAAATGTGCATCATTATATAGGTCATTCTCCAAAAGTGGAGTACTTTCAGATGTCAATTTTTAATTAAAAAAAATTATTAATATTATTTTATATAATCCCCACATGATTCTCAATACATCCCAGTCCATGGTCGAGATCACTGATAAATATTTTTCAAGGAAAAAAATATTTATGTTTCCATTGCCCACGGAGTTGACACACAATGTAATATTGTTGAAATTTAGGATTGAAAACTGAAAATAAGCATTATTCATTGTTACCAAGTTTAGGTCTAGCTCATGTTTAGCATCTAGCATTTTTTTAAAATTTATTTATGGTGGAATCACACCAATGAAATGGAAATCTATTTTGTCTGCTTAAATATCTATATAATGATGGTTTTATAATACTATCAGACAAAAAATGCAATATAACTAATTTATAAATTAAATTGCATTGCATTATATTAATTTGTAAAATTGAAGAAGTGGGTGCCAACAACCATACACTTGTCATTATATATTTATTACTGTAAAAGAAATTTAGCTTCATCCACATCCATTTAGGTGATGAAATTACATTTTTAGCGCAAGCATAGTTTTAATGATATAAAATGGAATTAAAGTTTTTGATGCATTTTCTTTATGTACACCAAGCATGATTAAGAAAAACAGACAACAGTTCACATTTTATAGGTTTTACAGAAGCCATAGATTTGATAGCCAATTAACATACTCACCTAGAATTGAAATTTTCTTTTTTAATTGTGTACAAACAAAGCTTAATTCACATCTGTTCTCAATGGAGATACACACAAATGACTGCCTCTCTTCAACACCACTTGAAAGAAATGAGCAGTTTTGCCATTTCAAAGAAATTTTTTAAAAATAAATCTGTCCATAGAGGTGATGCTTCAACCTGGTTGCAAACTTTAGTTGAGCAAAGCTTTCTAAATTTACTAGCTTTATTATGATTTCAACAAGTAGAAATATTTTTCAATACATATTTATTTAATTTAACTTAAATAAGAAATAATATTTCATGCAGTTTTAATAATACGCCTATTTGTTTAAGTAAATATGGCCTGGTTGCAGTCCATGGAGTTGACTTTTCTCACATATTTGAAATTTGATATCACAAAAATAATTTTAAAAAAGTTTCCAACTTTGGGGGATGTATTAGTATTAGTAGCCATCTAACACTGCATACTAAAATTCGTGACATGGATATTGTGTTATTAGAATAGTTAACATTCTCGAGTTTCATTAAAGTGCCCGAATTTGGAGAATGACCTATATAGTCTAAAATATTATTAAAATGATTTTGGTAAAGTCAGGGAATTTTTTTCAGAAATTTAATGGCAATCCCAATGTAAGTTTTTTTTTCCACAACATTTTTGTCTATATTTTGTGAAAAATATGTAAAATTGCCTAAGTGCTTTGTAGCAAACATGGGTCATTCCGTGTCAAATCAACACAGAAAATGGCAGTTTACAACCAGACCCCCCTCCGATTTTTTTTAAAAAATTGGCACGTTATTGTCCACCATGACCTGTAGCCAGATATGAAATTTTAAATTCCTATCTCGTTTATCAAAAGTTACAAATTTTAAAAGTTTTTAAAAAAGTGAAAAAATATGATACTTCATAAAACAGCACATAACTTCTGTTCTATTTTTGCTACTGAAATAAATGAGGAATCATTTTAAAGCTCAAGGTGCAAGCTTTTTCAGGATGTATAACATGAAGTCAAAACTCTGATAAATAATCTAGGTCATTTGACTTTGTCCTTAGACTTTGAATATCTCAAAACATACCCTTTTTGTTTTCCTTGATTTCTTAAATATTTTAATGACCTATTATTGTTTTATAAGATAGCAGATTTTAAAGCAGTGACTGCAAAGTTTTTTAAGTTATGAATTTTTGAAGAAATAACATTCGCATCTATGTGCAATGCAGTACTATCTATTTATTGCTATTATTAGTTCTAATTATGAAAACATTGCCCAGACTTTCATTCTTATTTATCTACATAAAAATTATGTGAAACAGACATTCTCTCTCAGCCATTTGTTTATGATATGTACACATAATGTTCATATTTTTAGGCCTGACAAGTTATTCATGCATTGTATAAATTTGTTTTGTTTACTATTTTTTTTTTTTTTTTGCATAGCCAATGTCATTGATTTAGTTTCTTTTGCTGAAATTCCTGTAATGATCTTCCTGTAACAGTATTTGCATCAACTTTTTAAAATTTGCTGCTTTTAGGTATAGTCAAAATATCTTCCTTTACAGGATTTACATTGGATGGTGAAGGTTGAAACTGCTAAAACAGGTAAAATCATACAAGACGGTGCACACTCCATGTAAACATGGCAACAGTTGCTGGAGTTGCCAAGCCCCAGCGACTGTTGCAAACCATTTTGCACAATCAGCAAAGTCGAATTATTTTAACACATTAAAATTGCACTTATATTCCACTAACAAAAACATTAAAACAAAATGCACCATCCATATTTAACCTAAAAAAGTCTGCAAATTCAGTAACAGGCAATTTAAAATGAGCAAACAGTGGACTGTTTTTAACTAAAAAAAACTGCAGTGTATTAAGCAACCTAGTTGTACAGCTAATGTGAACTGGGCAAACACTGGCCCATTTTCAACTCAAAAAAACATCCGTGGATTAAACGACCTAATTGTACACCTCATATAAAGTCAGTATGATTAGAATAGCACTTACAAAAACATCAAATATCATATTAAAAGGTTAAAAACACATTAAAATCTGAGAGGTAGCACTTTCAGTGGCGGCCACCACCTTCTTCAGCCTTAGCTTCAAACTGCTCTGCTCTTTGCAGAGCAGTTTGAAGCTAAGGCTGAAGAAGGCGGTGGACGTCACTGAAAGTGCTACCTGTCCGATTTTAATGTATTTTTAACCTTTTAATATTTTAACACAGTCCATCCTTTTCTTTTAAATTACATCAAATATCAATTTAAAATTCACATTAAAAACCTTAAACATTGCAAAGATTCGTTTAAAAAAAGCACTTACCTTTATTTTTTTTAATTAGCCGCTCAGAAATTTCCCTAACACCCACCGGCTTATAACATAAGAACCAGCGTGCTTTCTTTTATTTACTTTTATCCTTTTCCCGGCGGGGAAATTTTGGCTGTGCTGTTTCAGAAGGACGGGAGCATCTGAAAAATGCTTTCCCCCATTTCAGTGACTCTTAGCTGAAGCTGCTATTTGTGCAACAATCATTGATGGATTACTCTTTCCCGCCCCCGAAGTAAAACGAACTTCTTGAACACGGGGATTACCTTTACGCGTATATTCTCCTTTTCAGGAACTGGGGTGCAACTGAATTGATGGATGGATGTTGACATCTCTCCCCGCCGGTCCAGTACAGGTGAACAATTACAGAGGGGGAAAGCATTAGTTGGTCGAAATATGAACCAAGCCTGTTCTTTAAGGTGTTCTACTGCTTGGTTGAAAAATCGACCGCCCGTCTTCAAAGTGTTAAATTGATACTACATTTCTAACAAACACACACACACCGACTAAAAACGTAGAACCAACATGCTTTCTTTTATTTAGCTTTATATTCACGCCATATTTCTAATAAACACACACACACACACTTTCTTTTCATACAATAAGATAAAATATTTCATTCCCTTCCATCCATAACATGAAACAATTCAAATTCCCAAACTGACGATACACATTTTTTTATGGTTGCCAGTCAAAAATACCACCGGTAGGTTACTTCACTCCAGCTGTGCATCGCCCACCTTGCTGCCAGAACGATCACCAAATGAAACGTAAATATAAACATTGATATGTAAACAAGCACCGGTTACGGAATATAGTCCCTAAAACTATCTGCAACACATGCTGCACGGCTTCATTCCAGTGAATGAAAACAACATTCACATTAAAATATATTCAAGAGCCACATTGCTTAAAACTACATCTCTAGCAAAACTGAACTATTCTTGATGGATATTTGTGGATTTGTAATGTGTGTATATGAGGGAAATTGGTGGGTTGGCTGCATGTTGAACATCTTTAAAGGAACTGCAGCCCCAACGCAGAATGTTTTGCAATGTTCTGCAACGCTCTCTCAACTAGCCAAAAATGTTCTGCAGGAAATATACCTTAATATACAGAGGGCTATTATGTTAGGATATTAGTAAGCGTAACCTATATCTAAAATATTAAATGAAATTAGAGAAACTTAGTGTAATTATCAAAGTAACAAGGAAATGAAACATTGACCGAACAGATATATATATGTAGAGAAAATATTTCGAACTAAAGCTTAAAATTCCCGGTCGCCAGGTGGCGATTAAACTTAAAAAACTGGCAATTTACGACTTTCTGACTACCGGCCAGACAAATTCTATCGTTTGTTAACTCAGGTTTCGCACTAGACTGAGGGATTCCGCGATTCTTGCAATGCCACACAGAATCCCCCTCAAAACAAACAAACAACAACAACAAAAAAAAAAAAAACAGTAGCGGGCTTTTCCTGTGTGCTGGGTTGTTCAATTTTGATGAAGCAGCTAAATATTTAATGGGATAAAGAATCAAATATCATTAAATTCTATTGTTATCAAAATCATTTGTGTATTATATTGCTAATTTTGATATTTATAATCTGCTGAGCTCATTCTAGGCGAGGTCAGTGGTGCACCGCGCCCCGATGCCCTTTAAAAAAAAAAATTCGTTGGCACCCCGATGATGAAAAACTAGATACCCTCTTTTGCCAGCGAAGTTCTTTTTAATCTCTAAGAAAGTTTCTTTAGCCCTTTTATTTGTTTAACTGTTATTTGTTTGCTTACACCTAATGTGTTAATGATACTTGTCAAATGAAAAGGAGGAATTTGCACAACTGCTATGGTAATAGAACTCTCCCGTAAAGCTTGAGATTAGCGATCGCCAGTGGCGACTGTGGAATTATTCTTGGCGACTGCAAAACAGTCTGTCAGTCGCCAAAATTGGCGACCTGCAAAATTTACTCAGCAAGCAACCCCCCCCCCCTCGTTTCCGTCCCCGTAACAAAAGTCGGCACTGTATGTCCAAGCAAAGCAGTTGAAAAAACTCTAAAATTGATGATGCGCAGATAAACAGCCCCTCCCGCCCTCGGCCTCGTAGCAAAAGCTGAATGTCAGCGTTATATGGACAAGCAGGGGAGAAAGGGTTGCAGACATCTATGGGAGGGGAAGAAAGAGGAGGAGCTCATCATAACTGATAACATGTAACATTGGGGGTGGGTAGGAACGCACCGGAACAGAATACTCAGGGTCCCTCTCTCAGTGACCTGACCCGTTGGTTGACCTTAACCCTTCGCGCCATCTCATTATTTTATTACATTTCCACATCGACATTCCAGTACGCAGAGAGGCATATCCGTGGGATACTACACGTGGTCGCAAAAATCTGAACAAAAGTATTATTCTAATTATAATTTGTTACAATTTCTACAATAGACGGCCGTAATAAAAGGAGAAGAGTGAAAAGGAGTTTTATTTAAAACTAAATTTGATATTTGCCTACTGATACAATATATGACTGTATGTGAAAGATGCATTAAGTATCTCATTAATAAGACATTGTACTGAAGGAACGAAGCTAATGTTTTTCTAAATTATAGTACTCTCCTTTGTATATTTTCCGTCGTTCGACTCAGTCAGGGTCCAGTCAACTTAAGAGTAATCGAATATATTTTTAAAAAATTTCATGTGATCTTTACTTTGACCCTTCTAAAATTTTAGACTGGAAGCACGTGAGTTTTTTTTTTTTTAATTATTATTATTAACTTGAAAACAATAAATAAACCCTCTGCTTTTGAAAGGTCGATGAAGAGGTTGGCATTCTTTGCATCCTGATTTACGCTACAGGAGATCGAAAACTACCACGCAAAATGCTTTATTTAAAATGAACAAAAACGTTATTTTGTACATTGGAATACGCAAATAAAAACTAATGTCATAAACATACCGTTTTCAGTTTTAAATAAATCTAATTTCAGCTGCTTTCATATTATTACGTTTTTCCTTTTGCAAGAGTTTTGGTATCTCTACAATAGCGCGAGAGGGAGGGGGAAGAGAAACAGACAAAACACTTTTGATTTTGTTTTATTTTGTAATCACCAGTAAAAGCGCTCGCTCTTCAAAGCTTAAATAAACGGATCTCCATGCCTTCAGAATTCCATTAATCAGCGTTACAGCTGTCAGAGAAGAGAGAAGTGTTTCTCTCTCCCCCCCCCCCCTCCTCTTCACACTTCAAGCTTTTTTTTTTTTTTTTTTTTCCCCCAAGTTCCGTTTTAATGACAGGAAGTTTCTCTGTGGATTATACGAATAGAAGGCATTTTTGGTCAGCCGAAGCGAAAACGTATCCCCCCCATGGGCGCCGGCAGCAGGCTCCCCCCCCCCTGGATTTTTGTATGCAGTGTTTTTAGTTGCTTTTTTGTTCTTTCCAACATGGTAACCATACGTTGAAGTAGTCTTCACCCCCCCTGGGAAATATTCTGCCGGCGCCCATGCCCCCCCCCTTTCCGCTAAAATTTCTCCCTAAGTTATTTCTTTTATATGATTCACCTTTGTAAATTGAACCCTTCGTATGTGTAACATTCGTTAAAAAATGTTTTACATAATCTGACACTTGATTATTTGAAAGTGGAAACCTTGAAAATGGGCTGCTTGAGTGTTAGCACATGCTTAGGATTCTCCTCATCTTAAAATGCATCTGATTTTCCTTAAAATTTGATAAGATGCTTAGTGGTTTTTTTTTTTTTTTTTTTTTTTTTTAATAGGAGGTTGGGGAGCTACTACCTTAAGTAAAATAACCGTTTGTTAGCTTCTTGCAAGTTCAAAATTAGTAAATTAGGAGGAAGCGTACTATCGAAATTAATAGAAAATTGGGGCCCTCTTTTATTAAGTCCCAATTCCTTTTTCCCCCCATAAATTCCATGAATGAAAGGAGAGATAAATTAAATAAATAGTACTTTATTATGTGTACACCATAAGTTCAGAAAATGGTCTGCAATACTATATATATTATCTTACCTTCAGTTTTTTAGTTTTTTTAAAAAAGAAAAATGCTTTCAAAATTTTATGGTAATTATTTTTATTCTGTAAAACAGAAAAAAAAAAACTTTAAAAACTTTTTTTTTTTGACTTAGGCTTCATGTTTCATAAGTACTTGGTAATAGTGACAACTTTCTAATAATGTCAAAATATTCTATATCACTTAGCCATACAGATTTCAGGTTGGCGGATTTTTGGGAGTCCACTGTATTTATTTAATAACCAACTATTTTTCGTAAAAGATACGTTTGAATTAATCTGAAGAGAAATTTTAAAGTAAAATACTTTAAATCATTAATTTCATTACAATTCTCTATTTTTAAGAGATGTTCACTTTTAATTTGGGTTGGGGCGAGGGGGGGGGGGTTAAGCTCCTTTAGCCTCATCCATGTGGGTACCTATATATTGTATGGACACCAGGGTTGGCTTTTTACCGGTAAAAACTGGTTTTTACCAGGGCATGGTAAAAACTAGGTTTTTACCGGTAAAAACCTGGGAAAAAGGGGTAAAAACCTAATGATACAAAAAACTCCCTGAGTCATAAACTGTATATTAATGCTATTTATAAAACTGTATTTTCATGTAATTGATGTGGATATATCATCATCAGGACATACTGATGATGCAAACTACATTATGTGATTGTGCAAACTACATTATGTAATAAGTAATATTTGTAAGCATTTGGTTTTCATTAAAATGGTTAAGATAAGTTCAGTGTAATAAAAGTATATTTACAAGTCCTTTAAGTAAAAATTATTTAACTAGCCTGCATTACATAATTGTAATAAATATTGTAATGTGCCTTCTCATAATAATAGTTTTAATAAGTTTCATAATGATAAATGTACATTATCTATAAATTTGAATTCTTGTAAGATGAAAACATGGATGAAAGTTTTCTGTGTTTATTATATTCCTCAAAATGAACTATTTTCATATAGCATTCTTTTACTTACCAAATCAGACACTGAATTAGGTGAATATTGTTATATGGAAATGGAAATAGTGATATTAAATGTCCTGAACTTTTATCCCTGAGAAAATGAAAAAATAGCAGATAAATCTTCATTGTTTGCTTGTGGATTAAGGCCGATTGACTGCACTAGGGTCCCAGTCCTATAGGGGAATACCTTCCTATTTCTAAAGGATCCTAGCCAGTATTTATGCGCAGTTTCTGAAAAAAAAAACCCAAACACACGGAAACAGCCAGATCAACAGGCAGGACCGGGGTATGAACCTGGCACCTCCCACCATCCAGTTTCGAGAGCAGAACCTCTCAGCCATTGGTGGAGAGATAAATCTTCAAAAAAGTGACAAAAAATAGTCAAACTAATAAGTTTTTCTCAAAGGTGGTAAAAACCCTGGTAAAAACATGTTTTTCCAAAGACGGTAAAAACCGTAAAAACCGGTAAATACCATCAGACGGTAAATACCGCCCAACCCTGATGGACACAGACAGTGATGTGATGATTCTAACAAGGAGCTGCAGCCAATCAGAAGGAATTAATAAATTTTAAATTCATAGTACTTAGATTTCTTTAAATATAGCTAGTTATTTCTGAATGTAATATATGGAACATGCCATGCATTATTACTAAAAAAGCATTGAATCATTAAATGTACAAAATAAAAAATCTCATATTAGTCTCATATATCGGAAGGGGGGAGCAAGGGTGTCGAAAACAAAAATTACGTAAGTACGGAAAATTTTGGCCACTAACTATATCAAAGTGGCCACTGAGGAATTTTTTTAATCTCAAGCTTTACTCTCCTGCCCTCTTTCTCCCTCCCGGAAGCACTCGGGAGGCCCAGTCCGGGTAGTAGCAGACCTTGATGAGAAGGGGGATGGAAATCAACTGGCAATGAAACTAGTAAAAATTAGTTGTAAAAACTAATTCATCTATAATTTTTTTATTAATGGACCGATTTGTTTGAAAATTTGGGGATCACTTTTAAATGCAAAAATTGATTCAGAGTCTAAATTCTAGAAAGACATCTTAATTTGTTCAAAAGTTAGAAATTTATTGTCAAAACATAATTTCTTTCCCCTTTCTTACTTTGTGGCTTGGAGTTACAGAATGCTTTGTGGTTGTCTTTGTGAGCTAGACGGGGAGGCAAATGTTCTTATCTCCTTTCTGGCTATTTCAATATTACCACTTAAATAGATGACCAGCTGATTGTTAATATCAACGGAATATTTATTATGGCTGCATGATAATCCTGAAAAAATTTTTAGCTATTGTTGTCCATTAAAAAAAAAATTAATTAAGAACTGGAATTTGTAGTGGAATAAATATTGAATAACTGGAATAGATATTTATACCATTATAGGGTTATTTTGAACAGAACAGTTATTAATATTTTTATGCATTAACTATAATATTTTAATTGTTTGAACTTTGCAAAATAGAGAATGAAAATAAAAGTAAAATAATTTTCTCAATAAAAAGACTTTTGTTCCTTAAGACTTCTGGGTATTTCATATTTAAAATCTTTTCTCTTCCTTTATAATCTTACCCCCCACCCTCCCTACAACCAAATGCTCAGAAGTCTGGTGCACTTAAGTACACAAGCAGTGTAACAGACCCTGTGTCTCCTTGTCATGAAGTATGCAAAAGTGCTAGTGCAAAATAATGAGACGTTTCTTTGGTGAAGATGGGCCTGGAAAGTTGATATGTGTTTGCACTGCTGACATTTTATATACAGCTTTCTTTCCATCTTTTTCTGGGGAGTTAAATGAGTATGGAGAAAAAGAACTTGCAGAATTCTGTACAGTTTTTAATAAAATATATTGAATTTTTCGATTTTTCAGGAGAGATAATCGGGCCAATAATTTAAATTTATCATACGCTATCGATGTTAATTTTTATATAAGTAAGGCTAAATATTCTTAATTGCAACAAAAACTATAAAATATTCAAATGTTGCATTCGCAAAATGTCGCAATTCTCAAGATTTTCAGACCAATGTTTCGAAATCGCGTAAATTTTCGGACCCGTTTATAGTACTTTTGCATTTCTAAATGCATCCATAATTACTTAAAGCATAGTATTATCTATAATAATTATGAATAAACTGTAATAGGAAGACCAGTTTAACAAAACAATCGTTCACAGCATAAACTTGCAAGAGCGCGAAACATCCGGAGCATCGTTACTGCTTTTGCTACGGCGGTAAAATCTGAAATTATGAATATTTATTAAATAATTTGAAACCATTTAGTTACTAAACATAACTTCTGACATTGCAGTATCAAGATCGACAGGCGGAATTGCTTAATCTCCCTTTCCCTTTCTAAGTATGCGCGCATATTTGTTTGAAAATCCTGATCGCGTTTTCTTGTTGTGTCAGCAGAAAACAAACATTGGAGAGGCACCTTTAAGGTCAGCTCATAGCTTACGAAAGATGAAATAAAAAAGCTATTTAATAAACATCATATTCAGAAAGGGCAAATTATTTGCAAAAATGCATTTTAACGGGTTGCATGTATGAAGGTCTAATTTTACTACTTGTAATTTTGAAGTGGCAATTTTAATCGATTGTATTTTTGTAAAGGAGCCGTTTAAATCCAATTTTTTTAAAGGGGTCGCACATAACAATTCTCAGTTTTATATGTTCCTATAATTTTTAAAAATTATAGGAGTATTACACTCAAAGCAAGAAACTTGGTCTCGAGCAGACATATTTACCGGGGGAAAAAACGTAGCTAGAAAATGAATGTGAATGATATTGCAAGTGATAAGCGCTGTCCGTTCTCCACATGTGGGGTCCAAAAAGGTGGCGCTCTCCCAGAAGGAGATGATCAGGTGCCTTTTGGGTGATAATTCACTTTTGACTAATTGCCGCCGTGTCATCTCCCCCCCCCCCCCCCCACACACACAAAGGAATATATTCTTTCTATGCCTGGATGCAGGAGAGTAAATGGTATCCCTCCAGATTGCTGTCTGGTTTTTGAGTTTGACTTTCTGTTTAAAGTGATTGATTTCTCCCCGCTCTCTCCCTTTTCAGTCCTCATCTGTAATTGTTCTGCAGCGGAGCTCTTTGTTCTGCGACGCACGTCGCCGATTTCGGCATGTTCTGCGTTGGGGAACTGCAGAAGTTAAAATTATGTTATTGCATCCACATAGACCTTCATCGTTTTATGCATATCCTGTAAAGGAAGCATTTTGACTATACTTAGAAGCAACTTATTAAAAATATTGATGTAAATACTTTTACAGGAAGAACTTATACAATTTCAGCAAAAGACACTGAATCAACGATATTGGCTATGCAAAAAAAAAAAGCAAATAGTAAACAAAACTTATTTATACAGTGCATGAATAACATACCAGGACTAAAAATATGAACACTATGTATGCATATCATAGACAGATGGCTGAGTGAGAATGTCTGTTTTACATAATTTTTATGTAGATAAATAAGAATGAAAATTTGGACAATGTTTTCATAATTATTACTAATAATAACAGTACATAGTTAGTACTGCATGGCACATAGATGCAAATGTTATTTCTTTAAAAATTTATAACTTAAAAATCCTTGCCAGTCACAGCTTGAAAATCTGCAATCTTATAAAACAATAATAGGTGATTAAAATATAAAAAAATAAAGGAAAACAAAAAGGGCATGTTTTGTGATATTCAAGGTCAAGTGACCTAGATTTTTTTATTCGAGTTTTGACTTCATGTTATATATCCCCGAAAAGCTTGTACCAAGAGCTTTATAATGAGCCTCATTTATTTCAGTAGCAAAAATAGAACTGAAGTTATGTGCTGTTTTATGAGGTAAAGTATCATATTTTTTTCACTTTTTAAAAAGTTTAAAAACTTGCAACTTTTGAAAAAAAATGAGATAGGAATCTAAAATTTGATATCTGGCTACAGGTCATAGCAGACAACAATTGTGCCAATTTAAAAAAAAAAAAATCTGAGGGGGTCGGGTTGGGTTGTAAGCTGTGTTGATTTGACATGGAATGACCCACATACACACAATCATCTTACAGGTAGAAAAACTCACTTTTTAAAGTTATACACTGTGTGTGATCCTTAATTAAGGTTCTTACAATTTTTGAAAGACCTAATATTTTTTAGAAAATTAAGGTTAGCCTTGATGTTTGCAAATGACTGTGAATGTAGCTTACTATTCAGCATTTCTTGTAGAAACAAGGTAGGGGAAAAAAACTTCCACAAAAACCTAGGTAATCTAAATATCACCCAGGGTTTGGTGATATTTAGATCACCCCCCTCCCCCATTTTTTAAAAAAAACCCAAAAAAGTGGAGCTTTTGGTTTAAACCAGATGATCCCAAACTTTTTTCCCGCGTAGACCACTTACAAAATTTTACTGATTTTGGTGGACCCCCTGCTACTACATTTCTACCGTAATTCCAAATCTCGTCAAAAAATGTGAATGAATCCCATTTTTTTTCACGCCAACATAGACCCCTGTCTAGTCTACTGTGGACCCCTTGGGGGTCCACCTGGACCACTTTGGGAATCACTGGTTTAAACCGTTTTTTTTTTAAACTCTTTTATAATTGCATGCATACATATTTATAAAGAATATTATTTGTAAAATGTTCAAACAGCAATTAATATTACTTCTGAAAATAATGAAAACAAAGTATATAAATAATTGTTGCTATACTTATGTGGACTTTGAAATCATAAAATTTTAATATTTATTTAGAGATACTATTTTTTAAACTTTATATTCAGGGTGTCCAGCCTTAATGTGACCCAATAGCTAATTCCCGAACCGTTCGGTTTAGATATGCACTTCCAATTTGAAAAATGTTTTAAAAAAGGTAAAGAATGTTTTTACGTGCTTTTCGAACCAAAAAACCCATTTAGAAAAAAATTACAAAAATTAAATTTTTATACGGTCCCCAGGTCCTATCACTTATATTTAGGAAAAGATGCAGTGCACAAAAACAAAGTAAACACAAAAAGTTTCATTTTATTACGATAAAAACTGACCGAGTTATGCCTACATAAAGTTGAAGCATCTGAATTGCTCAGAAAAGGGGGTCGTATATAAATTGAATTTAGAGAACAGTAATTCGCTATCAAGGGCGGCTCCAGTGAGGGGGCCATGGCCCCCTTCGAAATTTTGTTTTACAACTTTAGATTCGCATACTTCCCGATTTCACACGTTCAATTTACATTTTGAACAATTTATTGACCTAAGTAAAAAGTTCGATGGCCCCTTCCGAGAATTCAGTCTGGAGCCGCCCTTGTTCGCTATCTACAGAAAGAGAAAAAAAAAAAAAAAACCACCATTAATATTAAAACATAAACATCATAGATTGACAATTTGTATTGCTGTATGGCAAACAATAAAAGTTAAATTAAGGAAATACAACTTGTACCTAAAAGTTTAAAACAGCTTGTTTTAACAAATAGCAGCAAAGGAATACAGGATTTGTTGTTCAAATTATAGCATAATGTGGAATGATGCGCCAATCATGAATCAGGGGCTTTATTATATCAGAATGACCAAATTAACTGCCTTCCGCAGAAATGCAGTACCGAACCTGCGTCAGAAACTCCGCCTGTAGCTTCTGCAACATAGTTGGTGTCACAGACCTGCATGCCATGCTGATTCGATTGAGTAAATCGGATTTACTCGTGGATTCTCGTTCGTACACGCTGCTTTTCAGGAAGCCCCAGAGAAAGAAATCCAGAGGACTTAGGTCGGGTGATCGCGGGGGACACTCCTGTTGACCTCCGTAGCCGATTATTTGAGTGTCAAATGTCTGCGCCAAAAATGTACATGGTTGTGCAGATTTGTGTGCGGGTACACCATCATGCTGGTACCACATGCGTGACAAATCCCGTCAGGAAACTTCATCTTCTAAAAAATCGGCTAACGGTCCAGATAAAATTTCTGTGTATGATTCTGATGTTAAACGTCCATCGAAAAAAATTGGGCCAATTAAGGTGCTCTTCCATATTCCGCACCACACATTCACCGACCAACGCACTTGGTGGCGATTCGGTCGTTTTAGATGTGGATTTTCGAGGGACCAATAATGCAGTAAGTAAATGCAGTAATAAAGTATTAATAGTGCCTTGCCTCGAGAACTGGCATTCATCCGACCACAAAACTTCATTCAAAAAATCTGGATTTTCATCCAGTGCTCGTAACATGAAATTGCAAAAATCAAAATGGCGCTTCTGGGCTCCACACATTAGTTCCTGTGCCAGGACTGGATGATAAGGATATGCACTGTACGTATGTAATATGTTTCACACCGTCGATTTTGAGTAGGAACAAGCCTTGCTATTATCCTGGACACTACTTTCAGGATGAGCCAGGGCATATCCTAGAACATCCTCAGCGGGTATCCGCAAGCTTGAAGGGGTGGCACGAGACAAGGGAATACGTCTATGACAACTCCCAGTTCTATACAAGCGTTGAACAGCACGGGCAATTGTACAATAAGATGGATGTCTTCGACTAGGAAATTTAATGGCATAAAGTCTTGCTGCCTCTCTCTTATTTCGATTACACTGCCCATACAACAGTACCATTTCGCAGTACAGTGGAACCCCGATCTATCGTTCCCGCATTCATCGTTTTCCCGTATTGATCGTTTTATTTCTATGGTCCCTGCACAAATTGTATTTACATAATGTTAAAGAAACCCGCATTTATCGTTCGTCAAAAAGTGACTTTCCCCGCGTTCATCGTTGTAAAAATTTTCACCTGACCAAAATGAATTGGAAGATTAAGTGTATCCATATGGCATACAAACTTCTCTATGGCAAACATTGCTTCTTGGTATGATTTCTTGATTTGATGATAATCAGATGAGCAGTGGTGGCATGTAGTAGAGGGTATGGATACTGTGAAATTAAATGATTATATTTCCATTAATCAAGACTTGCGGCATGCGGTATCCTAAACATGGAAGAAATGCGTGATCATGCAAAAAAATGAAAATAATGGCGATGCAGAGGATATTGTTCATGCCGATGAGGCTGAGCCACACTAGTACGAAGCATCTCTGAAGAAATAACGGTATTTGAAACTTTATAGACTATTTTATACAAACATGTAATCGCAGAAAAGGACCAGAAATTTATTGTAAATCTTGAAGATTTGCTGTTTAACTTAAAAAGTGCTGAAAAACTTAACATAAAATTACTGATTTTTAAAAATAAATATCACTTATAATTTTCATTATTTCGATTTATTTGTTTTACAATTTTGTAAGAATTAGTACTTGTTGGTGTACAGTCGTTGCGTGTATGTATAAGCATTGTTTTCTTCGTATTTTGATTTTAACCCGCATTTGTCGTTTTCCCGCATTCATCAATTTTTTCTACCCTCCACATGAAAAACGATGGATCGAGGTTCTACTGTATTCTTCATTTGTATACATCTCGTTCTCCCGTTCTAGAATTCGTAATATTAGAATACGACTGTATGCAATTGCAACTGCAAGCGACTACACAACAGATTTTTAACGTTCGCCATGATCAGTGAAGGGTTGCTGTCTGTTCAACCGAACCAAAGACAAGATTTGATAAAAACATTTACTTTATTTTTCTAAACATTTGCCTGAAAATACAACATTTCCAAATTACACTTACAGAATATGTGTTATACTTGTAACTAAATGAGCTGGATGCCAAAAGGTAGCTATCAAACTTAGCGATATTTAGATTTAGGGATACCTGATCAAAATTTCTTTAAACTTTGGATTCAATTAATTCATTTTAATTTTAATTTTAATTAATTCATAATATAATTCCTTTTTAATTTTTAAGACCCCTTGCCTTTAGGGAAAAAATTGATACTTAACAATTAACCATGGCAACTTGCCATAACACCTACAAACCCTTGCAGGAGAGCTGCTAGTCACAGACCATCCCGATCTGAACTGAAAAACAAGAAGAAGTGAGGAGATACGAAACTTCCCGAGCTTATATACTAAGCTACATACCTAGCAGCCAATCAAAACGCAACACGCAAAATGCGTCAAAAGATTTGCATATGTTGACGGACATTTAATTCTAGCTCAAGCAAAATTTGCATACACAAAATATCGTAATCGTTCGCAAGTGCGAACGAGCAAAAAAACTACTGAATGCCAAATTACAGGCAAACGAGGAACACCTCAACTTTGAGTTTTACGCGACACATCCAGTCATTTTGTAAACAATACCATGCAAGTACGCATTTAGGGAGAGAGGAAGAAACCGGGATGTTTCCAGGTTATACAATTAAAATTAAGCTGAGTATTTTGAGTTATATTTTAAAACTAAAGCTATTATACTTTTTAAGTAGTTTTAGAAGAAGGGAAAAGTTTAATTTTTACAAAAACGGAACTATTTTTAAAATACTTATGAAATTTAATAATTACGATTTAATATTTAGTTTAAGCAGAGTTAAGTTTATTTTAAATGACACATTTAAAATACTCGAAACATCCAACAATCAGTACCACAGCAAATCAGTCTGAAGCCGCAGGCAAATAAGTCTATTTTTTTGAACTGCTTTTGAAAAGTTTTCTTTGTCCAAAATATTTTATTTTATCTATGTTTTACACGTACACAGAATAAATTTTGTTTCTTAAGTACTCAATTATTGTAATATTAACGTAATGTATGTACTTTTAAATTTAAAAACGATTTACATAAGAGTGACGTGCAAGAGCAAAAGTTTCCTGGCAGAGTTCCAATTAATTTTACTTTGGAGACAGTCCCTTACTAGCTTCTTGAAATTGCCGAGAAAATGGATGAAATGTATGATTTTCAAAGTTCCATAACTTGGTCAGTTTTTATCGTAATAAAATGAAACTTTTTGTGTTTACTTTGTTTTTGTGTACTGCATCTTTTCCTAAATATAAGTGATAGGACCTGGGGACCGTATAAAAATTTAATTTTTGTATTTTTTTTCTAAATGGGTATTTTGGTTTGAAAAGCACATAAAAACATTCTTTACCTTTTTAAAAACATTTTTCAAATTGGAAGTGCATATCTAAACCGAACGGTTTGGGAATTAGCTATTGGGTCACATTAAGGCTGGACACCCTGTATAATATAATACAATAGTAATTGTTTACTACATTTTACATGGAATGTTGCTTTTAGATTCATAAGTAATAATGGTGATAAGTTGTTCAAAATGATATTTATGTTTTAAAAATAAGTTGTTAAAACACAAACCTCTATTTTAGAAACAAATTAAAAATGCAGCCTATAATTTAAGTTCAATAATTTTTAATAATAATAAAACATTAAGGTATTTATTAGATTGATATAAGAACTTATTGTTGATACTTATAAGGATAATTTAAAAATATATCATAACTTATTCTATCTCTAGTATTCAATTGAAAAAACCAATGCAATTGTTTTTTCAATTGCATTTTCTCTTTCTTTGCTTATTGGAAACTAGGTCAATTTCAATTAATCATGTTTGTGTGATTGGTAGGCATTCATTCCCTTCTCACTTGCACTAGAGGGGCTAGTGCCCTCACTAGTACTTTGAAACTAGAAAATATGCAAACTAGTGACAAAAACCATGCTATAATAAGAGCCATTTTAGAACTTCATCTTTATTCATTAAATATTATAAAATCATTTAAAATGTGACAAGAAATAAATTAGGAAATATCTGTGTTTGCTAAATAAGCTTTATAACATGAATTATTCATACTAGAAGGAAAAAAAAAAGTTTTAAAAATGTAGTATTAATCTATACAAAATAAGATCTTTGAAAATTTTCAAGTCCTCATAAAGTTAAATTTGTTTCAGAGCAATTAATTAACTTCAGTGTACAGTAGCCTTATTCTATGAAACATCAGATGGTAATGAAATGAGATAAAAAGCTTTACTAAAATGCCACTGTATTTTTAAAAATTAATGGTAATCATATTTTCTCTGTACCTTCAAAAATAATAATGGAAACGGATGACACAACAAATTTTTGAAACCGATAAATTTATCATCATTTAACATTTAAAGCTTTTCATCTGGCCACTGAAAATATAAAAAATGGAAAGATCAATAAAATAATGAAAGAATTTCTGGATGTATTTTTGTAAATGTGGCCACATTTTTTTTTTTTTCTTCTGAGACTTTCTTTTGCATTTCATGAAAAATGCCACCCTAGCTTAAACCTTATTGTTAACTTGTCACTGTAACTTTAGTTCTAGAAAATATTATTTTATTAGTTGAAGGGTATAAAGACTTAATAACATTTCTCAATCTGTATCGGCATATACACACAAAAATCTAAATAATAAAAGTGCAGTTCATAACGCTGCCGGGTTCAATTCATTGACCCGATGAATCTGTTGCCATGTTGAAATTTTGATAAAAATGACATTTTTATCTCTTAACTAAAAGCAAAAAATTTTTTATACAGTTCGAAAGACCTCTAAAAAATTTACCTTTCTTAAACTTATTGCTTCTTCACAATCTAAATATCTAGCGAGATATCACGCCTTGAAAAAGTAAACACAGTATGGAAGCAAATGATTCATTCCTGGAATCTTGAAAAAAAAAATCACGGAACATAATCTCTGGCATAGATCGATTAGATGATGTCATAGCGACACCCATACTCCTTATTTAAGTTCTATTTAACTGAAAAATTTTGAAAGACTTTGGGCAAATTTATTTAGAATGCTTAAAATTTTGCCTGCACAACCAAGGCTAAATTGCATAACTCTACTTCACCTAGATAACCATACTTCGCAAGTTTAGCCATCAAGTTTAGTCTTGGCACAACACTTAAACATCCAATTGTAGGAATTCTTTTTTAGAAATTGGCAGCGTAAATGTTTATTGTTATTGTTTTTGAAAGTCATGCTTTTTTTTTTTTCATTGCTCTCACTGGAGTGTTTTTAAATGTTAACGGCCTGACATTTTGTGAAATTGTATTTTAAAAATCTTTAGTGTTTTAGATTGTTGATTTTGTTTTTGTTGTAACTGTTTATTTTGAATTCGTTTAACCGAATGGATTTTGATTTCAATGTTGTTGGATCATAACTTTTATTTTGATTGTTGTGGGACATTGTCATAAGCATTTGTTTAATTTTGAATTCATTTAACTGGATGGATTTTGATTTCAACGTTGTTGGATCGTAACTTTTATTTAGATTGTTTTGGGACATTTGAGAAATTTTATCTGATAATTGGGGGATTTCACAATATTGTGACCATTTATGTCATGTCTGCAATAAGTTCGATTTGTCACAACTACACAAAAAATTGAATTATGTGAAGAGTTCTTTTTTGTAAACAATGTAACATACTATTTACAAAAAAAAAAAAACAAAAAAAAAAACCACAATTCACTTAACTCAATTTTTTGTTTAGTTATGATCAATCAAATTTGTTGCAGACATGGCATAAATGCTCACAATACTGTGGAATCACCCAATTGCCTTTCCTATGTGTATGCCATCATATTTTCACAAACTTAATTTGGAAAGAAACCTGTAAATACATATTTGGAATTTTGCACTACATCCATCAATTAGTCTTTATTACTATGTTGTTTTTAAGACTATATTACTTGAAAGAATGCACTACTTAATTGGCCCTTGATACCGTACATTTAAATTCTTGTGGCCCTCTAGCTGATTTGTATTAAACAGGCTGTCAATGATTTAAATGAATTGATTTTTTGAAAAAAATCTTATTTTTTGATTTTAATAAGGGATGTGCAGTCTGTGGCCCACGGACCATTATTGGCTCATGGCACCTGTTCCATTCGCCCAACAACCCAGTTGCATGTTAAATACACAAATGGAAATCCATCTATAAATTTTTAAGAAAAGGAATTAATTGTGAACATTTAATTATTTCAGATTTATTTTCAATTGTCATAAACATTGCACCAGGAAATGTTCAGTTATAATTTAATAAGTGACTATCAATACATGCCATCATATTTTAAAGAAATTTTATTTGATAATTGGGTGATTCCACAGTATTGTGAGTATTTACGTCATGTCGGCAATAAGTTTGATATGTCATAACTACAAAAAAAAAAAATTGAATTATGTGAGGAGTTCTTTTTTGTAAACAATGTAACATACTATTTAAAAAAAAAAAAAAACCAATTCACATAACTCAATTTTTTGTTTATCAAACTTGTTGCGGACATGGCATAAATGCTCGCAATACTGTGGAATCACCCAGTTGCCTTTCCTATGTGTGCCATCATATTTTCACAAACTTTATTTGGAAAGAAACCTGTAAATACATATTTGGAATTTTGTCACTATGTCCATCAATTAGTCTTTAGTATATTGTTCTTAAGACTATATTGCTTGAAAGAATGCATTACTTATTTGGCCCTTGATACCATACATTTAAATACATGTGGACCTCAAGGTGAAAAAAGTTGTGCATAATACTGTTATTGTTATTGTATGCAAGTTTTATTTCTGAAATCTTCTCTTTTAAATGTGTAAAGGAAATCAGTGTATATTCAGTCAATTTTGCAATGGTTCCAAAATCATCCATTTGGGACAAAACTCTTTTATTTGCATACCAAAGAAATATTTTATTTACAGATTTATACTATCAACAACTAGATATTTACCAGTTGTCTATACTCTTATATGTAAGTTGCTAAACCTATTTAAAAAATCTGATCTAATTATTTTTTAAAAATCTGACTTTATTAAAAAAAAATCAGATTTAAATTAAACAAATTGGATTGATTTTTTTTTTTTTTTTTACACTTTGTTATTAAAGAACTTATTTTGTCACGAAGTACTGAAGGATACTCATATTTTCATTTTATTGTTAAAAAGATCAACTTATCAGCTTTTATTTTTTTTTTCCAGTAAATTCCTTGTATATGTGTGTCTACTGTTTTTCACAATATTATTTTGTTTGCGACTTGATGGTGTTATTACATGGAGTTACTGGGCTGTTTTTCTTCCCTTGTGGATTTGGAAATTCATGGTTATAGTAGGAGCTTGTATTGGCAGTTATGTTTGGTGGAGGCACCCTCAATACAGGTAAAATTGTTTCACAAACTTTAACATAATTAAAAACTTTATGGTAATATTTATCTTTTTTCTATCCATAACATATGCTAAAGGTTTTATCAAAGATGAATATTATTTACTAGAGGATTTGTCACTGTCAGGTGTCATGGCATGGTGCATATTTTACTTATTTTTTCATAAAGGTCATGTTTTATTTAAAGTTATGGGATCCACTTAAAAAAAGAAAATGATATTTAGCAGAACTCACCCACTTTTCCCATTGGCAGAAAGTTTTGTAGCTGTCTGCAACACGATTTTAAAAATTCATAATCAGTCTGCAAAATTTTGCGTTTAATTTTAGTGGAAAATTCATACATGAAATGAGCAATTTTTAATCACTGTTGTTTAGAAAAAAAGTGTCGTCAGCGGAGATTGCGGTGAAGTGTGATAAAAGTGAGTTACAAAGGCCATTATCTTGAGAAATATGGGTTTTTGCATATGCAAAACACATTATGTGCCTATTTTTTGCATCACAGTCAACAAAATTTGGGTGAATTACTCAAAAATCTGAGTAAATGCCAACCCTGCATCAGGAAAAAAATTTAAAAAGGGCAGCCTGTTCTCAGAAAGGATACTTTTGAGTTCCACGAGAAAATACAGATAGATAATATAATATAGAAACTTGTTTGAAACAATCTCTAAATGACTAGGGCTTATCCCCAAAACTTTAAGATGTAAGGTTGTAATGTGTGTTCTAACACAATGCATAGTTAGTTTTTTAAAAAAAATTTCTTGCATACCTTAGTTTTTATCTCTTTTGTAGAAAATTTTAGAGTAATTTCTTTTGGGACTGTTACTTTTTGTTCCTTAATTTTATCACACTATCACTAGACCTGAAATTTTCACACTGGCTCACATTTATATTCAATATTGCACCTATATTAGTACAAACTTTAAAACAAAAAAGGACTTTCAGTGTGTGTGGATTAAGGTAGATGTGTTTAGCATATAATAAAACTTAAAATTCCTGTTATGCAAGGTGTATAAAATTATCAAAATTAATAATATAAATCATAATTTTATTTAAATTCTTTTGTTTGCAATAGTTATTGAATGAGTACAAAGCAAAGACCGAGCTTTTGGAAGTTACTGAACATAAACCCTTATTAGACCTAATTTAGAAGTGTAACAAACAATTAAATGCATCCATTAATTGATAATTATAGAAATTAGAAAATCTGAATTCAGAGCACAGAATATTACTGGAATAAATAGCAGTCATACAAATGTTGTATTGTATCCAACTATTGGATGTACACTAGAGATGAGTTCGGGCTCATTTTTTAAGGTCCAGGCCCGCCCGAGCCCAAGGACTTTTAATCCGAGCCCGAGCAATATTATTTAAGTCGGAGACCGAGCCCGAAATTTCAGCTAAAGATAAATAAAATTCAGTTACTTCATTGATACATTATGATAAATTTTGCCGTGCAAATTAAAGACAAATATAGTTGCAAACTCTTAATGCACTTTCTAATTCTTTATATCCATGTTTATCAAATAATAACAATAATGCTTCAATTTTATTAAAATTCTGTTGAGTTCTCACATCAGTGTTAAACATTCGTATGTACTTAAGATATATTAATTAGATACAGAAAAATACAAGTTATAAATCTCTTATAGTGACATTAAAAAAATGTTATAATTTAAAACACGTCCAGAAAAGAGATTTTGCATAATAAATTTAAGAAATTTGCATATTTGCATAGAGTGGCATAAGAATATATTATTACATAAGAATTTAGTTGATAGGAACAAAATTATTTTTAAAAAATTTTTATGATGCGATGTGAACATATACATTTAACTAAGATAGACCAGTCAATAATGAGGCCAAAATTTTGAATGAACAGCATTTTAACATACATGCGCAAATGAAATAGCACAACACACCCTTTAGTAAATTATGTGAAAAAGCTAGCTTTTCACCCACCCATTATTTTGTTGCAAGTCCTAGCATCCCATCAGTACGTTTATTTTTCCGATGAATCGCTTTTTAAAATCCGTTTCAAGGAGTATGCTCAATAAAGGAGACATTTTTCACGAGCCCGAGCCCGAACTCAATCCGGAATTACAGGGCCCGAGCCCGGTTCGGGCTCGGGCTGAGCCCGTCTCATCTCTAATGTACACTACCATTTAAAATCAAGTTACTGAAATGTTTTTGTTCTTCCTCTTTTACACACAATTAATTTAATTTTTGCTCATTCATAAAAAGTGAATATAAGTTTTTTAAATGTACTATTCTTTCATTCTTAAAATAAATAAATAAAAATAATTATTGTAAATAAGATATGCAGGTTTTAACCGATATAAATATAAATAAAAAAATTAAACTTGCAGAATTCTCGAAAGGTAGGCAATAATGTTTAAAATATTTTAAATAATTTACTTCAGTTTAATTTTTGATATATTTAAAAAGTCCCTTTAAAAGCTCTAAATTTTTCAGAAAAAAAGAAAAAACTTGCAAGTGTGCAAAACAATTAAAAACATTGAGAAGGGCAATAAATATACGGCTGGCGATGAACTCTAGAATAATAATTGTTGATAATTTGCAACTACGTATTTATTAAATGCAGCAACTACGTATTTATTAAATGCAGCTACCAATATTTGAAGAAATTAAACTTTTAGATGACTTTAAAAAATTTCCCAATCATATTTTCTTCCCTTTTCCCTCAAATCCCAAGTAAAATGAGCACATGGTTCTGCCAATCGAGGTTCTTTCTCACTTGAGTCAGCTTAAAACAAAACATGCCAGAGGAGGCACTTTTCAGGTAACTCTTTGCTCGTGCAAATGAAAACAAAGATAATGAATGAAAAATGCAATAACAATATTTCAATCCTAGAACATTTGAAAAAGGCATTTTAATAAGTAATATCAGTAAAAAGGTCCGATTTCATAGATTGGTAATATTGTAGATTGGCTATTTTCAGTCAAACTTATTTTTATGATGGGGTTATTGAATCAATCGTATTTCTGTGAAGAGGCCGTTTTAATAAATGCATTTTTGTGAGGGCCGCAAAGCGAACTAAAATGGTGTATGGGAAATAAAAAATGGTAATTGTTGGCATATTGTTGTTGGTCATTGTTAATAAAAAAATGGTAATTGTTACGCAAGTGTTAATGATATGTTTTTGTCAGATCTTCATGTGGACTCCACTGTATTGCATTTAGTGATGTCATCGCGGAATGGAGACAGCATAATGAGTCGTGGCAAATGTGTCCTAAAGTTGTGGACAATTAAATATAATTTTCTTTTTGGCGGACAATTAAATTTTTTTTTTTTTTAATGTTGTTGAAAATTTTGGAGAACACTAAATAAAAAAGTTCTTGAAAAAACATTAATGTATCTTTTCAGCCGATTTTTTAAACAGTGGGGAGAAGCTAGATAATTTTTTTGTTCAAAAATATGGGCATGCCAGACATGAAAGATGACAGAAGCTTTTATCTTTACACTTCTTTTATTTGATGATGATGAACATTATTTACAGATGAAAGATGCTGCTTTTGGTTCATTTTCGAAAGTACCTTGCTTTTGTTACATTGAATCCTTTTAGAGATTAGAATGCATTACAGCAATGTAAAGAATTATAAGGACCCCCCCCCCCCCTTGTTCAGCATATGTTAGCCTAGATATTGGCAATTCATCTGTATTTCAGAATAGATGCTTGATTTTATCCTTCTCACTGCTTGTTCTCAAACACAAAAGAGACACTCTTTGCAGGAATTAAACGCTCTGCCGTCTAGATTTTTTTAAGTTTACTATAACCGAAGTCATGGGTCACTAAAACAGGAAAATACTAAATATTTTTAACTTATTTGAGTCAGGACTAATGAAATGCGTTCACCATATCCGGAGTTGATTGTGCTTGTGCTTTCAAACTATGAACACAGTAAAAAATTTATATAAGAACAAAATAATAGCTTTTTATTGCCTAGCCAACACATATTATTTATCATAATTATTTCATGCAAGAGATTTACTTAATACTAATTAGTTCTTTATAATTAGATTGAAAATTTATAATCAGTAGGTATGTCGTTAGCTGACAACTTCAATTTATTGTAAAGTAGAAAACAGCGAAATTTGCAGTTTAAAATATCCAACCTACAAATGAATGTCCTGCCATGGGTGTCATATGCTTTTAAATTTCTTATTATATCGGCATCTTGGGGTGGGCAAGTCCCTCTATATATGCCTGTTTACCGGCTCAGATGGATCCCAGCTAATAGTTGCATAAATCTCATTTGATCATGGGTATACAGGAATAAATGATGCAGTCATGAGTAAATGCTCGTTTACAACATCAACATAATAGTAACATCAATGGTTTGCCAGTAAAATGCAGTAGAAATTTCAATCATTTCCTGGCATTGCAGTTGACGCTGGTGCGATTTCATGATCTGTGAACTGTGCCATTAGGCCATTGGTTGCCCAACTATATTTCGCTATTTGGGTTATGATCTTGTGTTAGTATTGTCACCCATCCATCTTTTTCTTTCAGAGATTTACCCTTCATAGTTTAATTTATCTCACTAGTTTCCAATCAAAATATAATAAATTTCAACATTTAGTGGAATTTTACATCATAAATATTTTTTCTCATAAAGTTTGCCAGTGATATAGTCAATAAAATTTAGTTACAATTTTTAAGTCCACCTTGTGACCTAAGGGCATATCCTGGATGGAGGGGGGGGGGATATTTGGATATATCTTCTCCCCGAAATTTTTAGATTAGTTAGCATAAGCTTTCTCTCAAGCGGAAATTCCATTTACTTACATGACGTATATCACATTCCCCCTCACCCCAAACATTTTCCTGGCTATGCCCGTGTTGTGACCCTATCGTCAGTCCTTACATTTCTTTTCAAAAGGAGTAGGGCATATCTATCAAAAAGGGCATTTTTTGTTTAGAAAAGAGGCATTGTCTGTTGAGAAAAAGTCCAATTTTCCTGACATCCCACTATAAAAGATGCAAGACTTATTTTTTCTTTCTATAAAAGGCAGGGGGCACAAGCGCAAAAAAAAAAAAACAGGGTGTTATTGGGGAAAAAAAAAAAATGGTGGGCAGGCCGCAACATCTTTTGAAAAATGTAAAATAATACTGATAATAAATTTGCCTCTGATCTAAATCTTTCACTTAATTTGAGCCTACCCGAGCCTGAAATTTCAGCTAATAGATAAATAAAAATCGATTTCTTCATTGATATATTATCATCAATTTAGTTGTTTGTGCAAATTAAAGGCAAATATAGTAACAAATTATTAACGCACGTTCTAATTCTTTATATTCAAGGAGTCTGTTCACTAAAGGAGAAATTTCTCATGAGCCTGAGCCCAAACGCAATTGTGAATTATAGAGCCCGAGCCCAGTTCAGGCTCGGGCTGAGCCTGAACCGGGCTCAGCCCGGGCACAGGCTGAGCCTGTCTCTTTAGAGGTTCATATAATTATGCCTTTGCAATCTGTAGTATGCTCCAATAATCTAATTTCCCCTCTAACTGTATGGTGTTTAAAGGCATAAATAGAACTCACTGACTATAATATTTACAGAGAAACTATAACTTTCAATACACTCATGTCCATAAATTAAGGATAATGAAGTTCAGGCAAAGAAAGAAAAAGAAGCAAAACAAATTTGACTTATTTGTAAAGTCTATTTATTAAACAAAAAGTAAAGAGCAAAAAAGATGCTATATGTTTGACATAATTAATAAAAATTGCAAGTTTTACTCCCTTGACCAAATTTCAAAAAAGAACCTATTTACAAAAAACAGTATAACATGGTTAGTAGGATGGTTAATACAGAGTATGTCTGCCGGACGATGCAATACAGGCCTGACAACGCCTAGGCATGCTGAGTATCAAATGATCAATCTGATCTTGGGGAATATTACACCACTCATCAAGCAATGCACTCCGAAGTTCCGGTAGACAGGTGGGAGGGGGTTGACGGGCTGCAATTCGTCGGCCAAGCATATCCCACACATGCTCTATTGGATTCAAGTCCGGTGAGTATGCTGGCCAATGCATACGGGTGATATCCTCCGATTGAAGGCATTCGTCTACAATGTTTGCACGGTGAGGACGGGCGTTGTCATCCATAAACACAAATTCAGCATCCATGGCGCCCCGAAACAAACGTACATGTTGTTCCAGAATGACATCCCGATAGATGTGGCCTGTCATCGTTACACTCTGAACATGCAGGTCAGTTCTGGAACCAAGAATAATTCCTCCCCAAACAAGGTATCCTGTACCACCGTAACGGTGTCTTTCAATGGTGTTCTCTTGGTGGTAACGGGTACCTGGCGCTCTCCAGATGAATGTCCGGCGAGAATCAGACTCCAAACTAAACCTGGACTCGTCGGAAAACATCACACAAGACCACTGTTGCGGTGTCCACAATGCATGCTCTCTACTCCAGGTTAATCGCAGGCGACAGTGAGTTCCGGTAAGTGGAACACATCTGACAGGCCTACGAGCATATAGACCAATGTGCCCTAAGCGTCTGTACACGGTCTGCCTTGAAACTGTCGTACCGGTAGCTGAAGAGAGCTGATGAGACAGGTCTGATGCTGTACTCCGTCTGTTTCCTTTGGCAGTAACTGCCAAATAGTGGTCCTCATTCGGCGTTGTAACTCGGGGGCGACCTGTGCTGTAACGTCTACTCACATTACCATCATCTTGGAATCCTTGCCAAAGCCTGCAGATGACACTCTGGGCGATTCCAAGTTCCTCGGATACTTCCAGCTGGGTACGTCCACATTCCAGTTGTCCGATAAATCTGCCACGTAAAACATCATCCAAATGCCTCCTTTGTGCAATAACTATGCGGTTTTTGCACTGAAAGGCTTTCACAGCGCTTGTGAACAATTTTACTTCTTTGCCACCATTCCTTATATACCCCTCTCTTACACTCTCGTCATTGTGACGTACCATCCACGCCATCTGGTGGTTTCCTGTAATTTGCATATTATTCTTCAAGATGTGTGTGATCATTCCACAGGTGAAATTTTTATTTTAGAGATCAATTTCTGTGTGATTCTGAATTATCCTTAATTTATGGACATGAGTGTACTAAACTAGAAATGTCAAAGCTGTTTTTTTTTTTAAGAAAATTTTTTATAATTTTTTTTTTTTTTTTTTTTTTTTTTTTTTTTTTTTTTTGTTATTGCTGTCAAATAGATGCATATTTTGCATTTCTAATTTATTATAAGTTATACACTTTATAAGTATATTTTATTCTTTTAATTTGCAGAGTTCAAGGTGAAGGCTACATACATTATAAAGCTATGCTGATAAGTGTAGTATTACAAGTTCTATTACTGATGTTTGAAGTTCTTGTTTGTGATAAATTAGAAAATGATCGACACTGGTGGATACTTGTGTTTGTTCCTTTGATCTTCATTTCAATTATATCTGTTGTTGTTTGCATTTGGGCTGCAAAACATGACCGTTCTTTTGAGGTAAAATATTAGTTCAAGTAATAATATTTTTTATTTTACTTTTTCATTTCTTTTTCTAATTTTACAGGGTGTGGCATGTAAAACTGGCCTGTTGTAATTAAACAATTAACATTATATTTCCGTAATGCATTTAATAATACATTTCAATATCTTTACAAGCTGGTTTTATATGCCGCTCTTTGTATTATGCTTAGTGACCATCTAATTTATGCTTCATTTATTTTAACTTAGAGAATGAATTTAGTTTTGAAAAATTAGATTAATATTTAAGATATATATATAAGATAAAATGCTTATATTTCGCATCTATTCGCAATTACAAGAAAATTTTGCATAAATTCACATCTATTTCGTAAAATTTCATACCTCTAATCATCGCTTCATTACCTTGTGTATATTTGAGAATATTTTGACCGCAAATCATGTCCAATCTATTCATAAAATCATAGAATTGTAACATGAACTTGTTCGAAACTACATTAAAATCTCATTATAAAATCATAAGAAATGTTTTAGTCAACTTGTATCAATACAGCTGATTAATTTTGAAATAATGATTATAAAATTTTTAGTTTTATTTATGTTTGCATAAGTTAAAAGTATATTTTGACATGGAAATATGTATTGTTACTTATTTTATTATATGTGCATACTTTCTACTTTAGCTTGAACTCTTCTGTTCTGTTAACATATTACAATTCATATTTCTTGCTTTGAGACTGGATGAAATTATTACTTGGAGCTGGGTCGTAAGTTTTTCAAACCATTCTTTTTTCAATCAAACTTAAAGTGCAGTACACAAAGTAAAAGTCCAAAGCTAAGCAACATTTTCATTTTTAATTGTCAGGCTAAAAGTACATATTAAAACAAAACTCAGGACAGTTTTTATGGCAACCATATCATTTCACTTCATATTCTGCATGTTCAAAAAAATCAATTTTTAATGAATTGCTAGCAAAAAAAAAAGAGGGTGAGGGACTGGCCTATACTGTTAAATAGAAATATCCTACTTTAAGCCAGGTTTTCCAAAATAATTCATTCCTGCATTTTGTTGATTGTTTCTCCAAACAATATTTAAATATTTGACACACCTAAATGCAAGCATAATTACTACTTTACATCAAAAGTTTATTAACATTAATTATTTACTAATAAATCTTATTTCAAAAATATTTAAATTGGAACAGATACAATTTTGTTCTTTTTCTTTTTTTTTAATCTACAAACAAATTATGTTTAAAAAATATTTATGTAGATACAGATATGATTTTGTTTTTAATTTGCTGTGTGTGCTTCAAAATTCCCCCCCCCCCCCCAAAAAAAAAAGTTTCCATTTTGCAATCGTCAAATTAGATAATATATTTAGAATCAGGTTTTAGAACACTATATTTTAGATTCTAATATTCTGTATATTGTCCTATGCAACCTAAATATTGATACAGTGTCCAAATGTTATCTTGCTCTATTTTTTTCAAACAGTTAAGTTTTGTATTTTGAGCAAGCAAAGCTCATAAAGTTGAATGCACCAATTAAAAACTGCACTTTGTGCTGGAATTTTCAAACTTTAAGTCAAAAATAGATATTTAGTAAAAACCTGCCAAACCAATAATATTGATCTGAACAGCTTTCTTCTTAGACAGTTAGAACTTAACATATCACTTGCATTTGGATTTTTATTTTGGGTACTTTTCATGCATATAGAATATGCTTTTGTTTGTATGAAGTTGTTCTAACTATTATACATATGAATTTTGGCAAAATATGATCTTTTCAGGTAGGGAAAAGTGGATGACTATGTCTAAGAGAGATTTGACTCACTATCATATATATCTATATAATGGGGGAAGGGGGCATTGATTTCATTGCAAAACTTATATGTGTTAAACTTATCTGTTTTTATGAAGAGTGTATCCTTTTTTTCCTTTTTTATTGGGGGGGGGGGTTACAATCACTTGTGCTGAGTGGGGAACCTTATTGCTTTATTGATAAATGTTTTTCCTGTTGTATTGTTGTGTATGATAACAAATGAAACTGTTTTTTAATAAAAAACATATTATAATACGCAAATTTCTAATACCTTTAATTTTATTTATAAAACAGTTACTTAAGTGAGAGTTATATCATGGTTCCTAAACATGTCTAACTACATTTTTTAACGAAAAAGTTAATTTTGCTGTAATGAAATAAAATTTTATGTGCTTAATTCCAGTATTTCATTATTTTAAAACACTTTACTGTAAATTCTTAAAAAAGTGAATTCAGAATGTTCTAATTTTTATCAGGGTTCATGATTTTTTTTTATTTAAATCAGATTTTTTGAAAGATTTAAAAAAAATTCCTAATATGAATTTATTTTGCATATTATAATAGTATGACATTTTAAACAATATATATAAAATATATTTTATGCTATTTTAGCTATTATTATAATAAGTGCATAATAAGACTTTTCACAATGCACTTAAATTCATTTTCACATTTTACCAGACTACTTTTCACAACTTCTACAAGATATTCAATTGTGTGTGGACTACCTTATGTGTCAATTGTCTCAGCTAGATAATTCTTACCTTTACTTGTGGATACTACAGCACATAATATTGGTTCATTATGAACATTTGACCATCCATCTATACTAAAGTTAACAATTTGTCCATTTAGGTGTTTGGAACATTTTTCTTTCTCTTGATCATATATATTATCAAGTAATGCTGCACCTATTTCTGCTTCATTTGGAGCAGTATCCCTGGCCTTAAAGCAGAATTGGTGGCATAAATATATCTTGCCACTTCCTCATCTAATATTTGCTTTTGAGTTTCAGTGGTCTTTATGACATAATCATTCATGCTGTTCTTAAGAACACCTACATAATTTTCTATCTCACTGATTTTTCTTTTCATAGTAGGTTTGGCTGCCTCAGATTTTGTACAAGTTAAATTGTTCTCAATTGTTTCTTGAGGTTGATCACTATTAATATCATTTCTGTCAGAGGAGAAACATTTATCTACATGTGCTTTCATTCTGGCTACTAATCCCATCATAACTTTTTCACAGTTGTTGCATTTGGCTTTAACACCTTTTCCAGAAACTGTCTGCTCTTCATTAAAGTACATCCAAATATTATCTTTCTTCCTTCCTGCCATTATCCTTGTACTTTAGCAATAGCTCTCTGAACACAGAATCCTAAACAAGAGTGTTCTAAAATCTGAAATAATTCTAGTGTTGCCAATTTTTCTTTTGTTCTCACACTTTTTCTCATGTTGTTGAAAAGAAATTTGTTCTCACACAGAGCAAATTTCTTTTGTTCTCACACTGTCACACTCAAAAGTCACACTCCCCCCCTTACCTTGAAGGATTCCTTAAACCACTGCAGTGCCATCTAATGCTATTATAAGAAATTAATTTCATTTGAGTGTTGAAGATTTTTATTTAGAATACATTCTATCAATACAAAATCCACTTTTGAAAAATGATTTTAATCACTGATTTTTTTTAAAAAAATCCCTCGATTTAAATCGTGATTTTAATCATGATTTTAATCAAGCTGATTTAAATCAACGAACCCTGATTTTTATATACAGTGAAATCTCCTGTAAGAAACACATCTGTTTAAGAGCAATTTAGTTGATCTCAGTCTTTTACCTTTGACTAAGAAACTGTTTAAAAGGATTCTGGAAAAAGAAAATTTATATTTTGAATGCTATGTAATTAAAAAGAATATATTTTAAGAGTATGTGAAAAAATATTTTTTAATGTTAAAATCATGAAACAATTTAAACTTGTGTTAATCAGTTTTCCTTTTGTTATTTAGTGTTCTTTTTCTATTTTAATATGTATATATACATGAATATTTCTGATGTGTTGTAGGTTGTCTTTGTTCCTTTATGGATTGTTATGTGTATGGCTGTTATTGGTGTTTTATACGCTATCATATTTGCAAGTATTTTATTACGTACTCCAGAAGTTAGTGCTGAGCAGAGACGCACAAGTATGCATTCTGCTGTATCTTACAGTATCATTGTAATACCTCTTTTAATATACTTGGTATGTATAAAATTCAACACTCTTTAAGTAATAAGGTAATGTTTCATATATTGAATATTTATGTTATATTTTTATGACGATAAGTTGCTTTGGTAATTAGTTCTGTGTAGTTTTATATGGGGTTGCTATAATATATATATATATATATATATATATATATATATATATATATATATATAATCCTTTTTTAACTAGTCTTGTCGTTTTGATTTATATGGATTTCAAGGAAATAGCAATATTATTTGAAAAAGGATATTTTAATGTGTCAAGGGCATTGATGATTTCTAACCAGAGATTTAAATCATAGTAATGATTTGCTGATTTGAAAAAATACTTTTCCAATTTTTAAACTATTAGAATCTGATTAAGATAATGTATAATGTTTTTAAATGTAAATTTTAATTATGAATACAAAAAATAGAGGCTTACTTCAACCAAAACTCTTTTCAACTCACTTAAAAAAATTAAAAAATTGAACTTGTGTCTGCAAAAATTCGAAAATTTTGTAAGTTTTAAAATGAGCATTTAATTTGATCTCTTGCAAATTATACATACTGTACACCTCGGCGTATAACATGCACTTTCAACTTCAAAAAATTACTTTTTTTTTTTTTTTTTTTTTTTTGTCTGCATGCTATACAGCAATTATAAAATGCAGAGTATAAAATATAAAATGCATTGCTTGACATAGCCTAAATTTACTGATGTGTGTTATATGCCGGGATGTACGGTATATATATCTTAATATTTTAGTCTTAATTTTATGACTGTTTATATTTTTATTTAAAGTAAACAATTGCGATAGTCGGATAATATAGATACATGCTGTGCGCTGATGCATTCAAAGGTCTTGCAGATAGTTTTGCTGTGATTCTGAGGTTTTGTGGGGATTTTTTTATTTAAAGATAGATAGTTACGTTGAAGAAATATTATTTAAGTCACTGTTGCCTGCATTACATATATGTGTGTTCATCTATGTTGTCATGTGCTTATATATATGCACTATCTATTCTGTTATCACAGGCTATTGTGAGTTTACATATACTTTTGGATTACCATATTTATCCGCATATAAGTTGACCCCCCACTTTCCCGATCAAGAAATTAAATTTTTTTAAAAAATTACATTTATTCAAACTCATCTGAAAAAAAAGAAAGTACTAAATGTACAATAATAAAGATAATAATATACAAAAGTAGTATACAAAATTAAACTGTTAATTAATAATAATGATATGACAGAACTAATAGGGTAAAGTAGTAATATATAAAGTTAAACTGATTCAAGATTGGATTCAGTATTGGACTCCCCAAACACTTCACAAATTCCTTTGTCATCATCGGCTCAGCATGATACATGTTTTCAATCTCTGTATCTCTACATTCTTCCTGGTATAGAAATCAACATCACTGTAATATGGAATGCGCAACAAAACAATTGTCTTTCAAACGGGTATTTTTGACTTCTGATTAAAAAAAAATAATTAAGGACCTCTTATAAGTCAATCCCCCCTCACTTTAAAGCCTTTTTTTTAAATCCAAAATTTCTCAACTTATATGTGGGTAAATACGGTATGTGTGCTGATAGTTTGTAATTTTGTTTGAGCATGACTATTATAATTAAATTTTAAGATGTAATCATAAAAAGTTGATTATAGAACTGTTTTTCAAGAATATACCCAAAGGGGGAAGTGGCACACCCTTTCAAATTTATATTATTTTTTAACGAAAGGATTATTATATTTTTGGGAAAAATTATGTCTCAATATTTTTCTTACTATGCATGTGTTGCTCTATTTATAATATGCAAATGATATAAACACAAGAATGGATTTTGTTTTACTATTTTTGTAGATCCACGCTAAATCTGTTTTGGTAGGAGAAATGCTAATATATAGATAATAATCATAGGAACTGATTCATAATTTCAATCAATTTATTAATAGTATAAAAATATTAATTACATTTTCTAGTTTAAATTTTCATAAGCATAGTAAAATCTTATTGAAAGGTTTTTAAAGTTGTATAAAATTAGCTCTTGAAAATACATATATGCCTAAAATACAAGGAGAGTATGCAAATAAAAATAAAGGATCAGAATAAATTATTAAAAGTTAAACTTACATTTTATCACAAAACTTTGTATAGCAAATAGTTTATCTAACTTGGCTGCAAAACTGTGAGTGTTCTAATCTCGTAATTTTGCAAACAAAAGACAGCATCAACATTTATCTTTCTAAAAACAACCATGTGCATCCCTAAACTTTCTGTATTGTAGAAATATTAAGAACTAGAGGGAAGAATAAAAAATTAGTTAAATGTAATATTAGTGAACTAGCTGCCAAGGCGGCCAGCTTCGCTGCCCTATACCTTACTGTTCTTTATACTCAGTGTAGCATTGACTAAATTTCTGGACTTCATTTCAATGAAAATCATGTGTCTTTTTTTTTACCAATGACTTCTTCTCCTATTATTTATATCTTGTTGCTTTTAATAGTAATTTGTCATTAAATTTATTTAGGTTAGGGTTGCTACATATTTTGGGTGTCATTGTGAAAGCCAATGTTGAAACAGCAACTGGCTAAAATGTGCTTTAGCCCAATGCATGGTGGCATTTTTTAGATAGGCGATTAATGTGCCTAGTATTGTAAATTCGATATTTTAAAGCTGTGAAAAAGTCCGTAAGATCTTGCATTTTTGTGTATCCATTATTGTTATTTTGTAATCTAGCTACTGCGTTACATATGCTTGCTCCATTTGACGTCATTGAACTGTCAATTTGGAATTTTGCATATGCGTTATTGTTATTGCACTAATGTTTACATATAGCTGTTGCCATTCACAGCGTGGAAATAGCTTCGATTTTGGTACTGCATATGTTAGCGTATTATATATATTAGTGAATTATACTAAAAACATTAAAAATTATTTTTTTTAAAAAACACCGTTAGTACAAAATTTGAAAGTAGCTAATTATTTGAACCAATTATTTATATATTTTTGTCTTATCTTAAATAACCTTTATTTAAACTGAGCAACCTTGATTATAAAGAATGAGATGTATTACAAAAAGGGGAAGAAAACCCTGAATATCACTGATGAACTACAAAATTGAAACGTTTAAGAAAATAATTCCTGTTATAAAATGAGAAGATAAGTTTTAAACATCAATAGATAAAAAAGTTGTTTTTGAAGATAGCTTTCAAAATCTGTCCATTATAGAAATTTCTTATGCATACTATTTTAGAAGTATAATTATGGTAATGAACAATATAATTAGAAATTTGAAATTAATAAATATTCTAAAATAGAAAAAAATAATGCTGTGATTTATTTACACAGTGAAAAATAAATAACTTCATGTTCAGAGCATCCTTTGCACCATATTTGTATGTCTTTAGCCAGTTGTCTCTTATGTTACCTATAAACAGATACATGCACACATGTTTCATCATTAAGTAGAGAAGAGAAGTAGCCTGTTAATAATATTATAAAATGCAAAGTAGGGGTGCACAAACTGTATAAGAGAAGGGCTACTCACAGAAACGATTGGACTGCCAAGGGCCACCCTCCATTTTACTAAAAAAGTGAAACAGCTTCATTATTAACCTATGTCGGTAATTTTTTACTGCACAAATTTTGGCAGTACCTGGTTGTTTTGAAACCAGGATTTTTGTAAGAAAGCAAAGGGGCGAAATAAAAATAATTTTTTAAAAATAAAAATGCATAAAACCTAGAAAATTTGAAAAAAAAATCCCTGTTCCAGAAGTGCTCATTCATAATTTTCAAAGACAATCCAAGAAAATAACAACACTAAAAATATCGTGTTAATATCAAATTAAAAATCAATAACTTTTTATAGAACACACATGCATAAAAAATAGTGCAATGCATGGTTTGAGTGGTACTTAATATCTAGCATTCTTCAGTATCAGGAAAGCACCAACCTTCACATAGGTAGGAAAATGAGAAGGTACCATCCAAAATATATTTATTGTACTATTTTTGTATGAGTGTTTGGTACAATAAAAAAAATTATTTTAATTAAGAAAAGCAAATTTTTTAGTCAAGCGGAAGGTAAACATAAACTAGTTCAGCAGCAATACTAGTCTAGTTCAAAAGTAATATGAACTAGTGAAAGAAGGTCCTGTATGATATTTTGGTTTAAAATTACAGTATTATTACTATGTTAAAAACATTTTCTAAAGCATACATTAAGCTTAGTACATAAAATATTAAAGCTAAACTTTCTGGATCATGCTTCTTTTATCAACACAAATCATTGTATGATAATTGAAACTGAATTCTAGTAACAGTTTTTGATATACTCAATTCTAAGCATGACCTGACCACCATTCTACATTTGTGAAACATCCATGTTGCATTAGGAAATTAAAATAATTTTTTTCTCAATGCTTACTAGTATGGATGCAAGCTTAACCATTTCATTGCCATACAGGCCTTTCTCAGACTGTTCTTTCTGGCTCAGATGGGAAAGAATAAGTGACAGAAAGAAAATTCTTTTTTGTGTTTTTTGTTCTTTAAAAATGATAACCGAGTCATCAAAAAAAAAAAGAAAAAAAAAAAAAAGGAATATATGAAGTGAATATTCCCAAATGTAGCAACATCCTAAATGCAATACATCTGCTGTAAGCTGTCTAGGAGTTGGAATGCCTACAAATTGCCTTACTTGTAGTATCAGATCAGGGTTACCATATTATTTCAGTATCATTAGATTTACATAGTGATCCAAATTTCAAGTTCTAACACAAGTGAAAGTGAAATAATTTTTTTCGATGGCCAAATCGATACACCTACTGCAGAAAATTTTTCCATAAAAGATAACCAAAAGCCATCCAAATTAAATCAGCCTTCTAATTTGGGGAAAGGGATGGGGGGGGGGTCTCACATTGAAATTGGTATAACTCTTCATGAGCTACAATGCCACAGGCAAACAAAATTTTGTTGTGATGTGGTTAATGGAAAGATGCAGAAAGAAATATTAAAAAAAAAATTACTGCATATAAAAATATTCTGACTTAATGCATATTCTAATATTCTTCACTTATTTTTTATTAATATATATTAACATTTCTCAAATATTGAATAAATAAGAGATATAATAAATTGTATCCAAGCAAATCTATTTTTTTCTCATTATTTGATTATTTATCAATTTCATAATTATTTTTAGGTTTTATTGTCAAACAAGTTGGACAGTGAAAGCAGTCTAACATATGCTGCTACATGTATTCCTTTGTACTTCACATTTATAGTATTGATATTACTAGCTTTTGGTTCAAAAGGAGGAAATCATTGTATGTATATTATTAATTAATTTTAAAATTCTTCAGACTGTTTTTGATAACTGAATAGTAATTGCTTTTATGAAAAACTTATATATTTATATTGCTGCTTTCTGACTAACATTAAGTTCTGCAGTCGAATAATATGTGTATGTATAAATATATATACCAGGTGATTCAAAACTATGTTAAAGCGATTATCTTTTAAACCGTAAGGTATCAAAACATATTTTCAATTAGAAAAGTTCATCAAATGTAAAGTAACTTTCAGATATGGCAATTAACTAGGAGCTGTATACTTATTAAAATGCAAAATTTAATTGTTACAGGGTCCCTCCTTTCCTATCGCTTATGTTTGTAAAAATGGTGCTCTGTTTCAAAGAAGGTAAATAAAAAAAATCCGATGTTTCTGTATGGAATAGTTAACAAGATATCGTAAGTTAAAAAATTTAGAATTTGCTGCCAAATACTAAGGGGATGTCTCAAAAGAGAGAAAAATAAAATTAATCTTCAGCTGACATTAATTTATGTTAATGGTTTGACAGCTACATCTGACTCCTGGAAATCCTATTTTAGCTAGAATTTTCCTATGATGCTTGATTGTCACTTTCTAGTGAAAGATAACCCACACCTTTACTTTGTCATTCTTTGTCACACTTTAAAATTCCTTCTCTAGAAGTGTGACAAAATAAGTGGATGACCCCCTAAAAGATTAAATTATTGTTAATGACATAATGCAGCACCTGTCAGTTCAGGTAAAATTGCACCTGTTAATTTCACGCACTTGAATGCATTTAATTGTCATTAAACTAAGGGATCATTATTATAAAATTTTATTGACTCATAATTGGCCCCAGTAAAGATTTTTTCACCTGAAACTCCAAAGAATAAAAGATGCTGATAAGGGTAATTAATTTATGTTTAGTTAGAAAAAATGGGCCAGAATGTTTGTGGGATATGTAATGTTTGCAGTTTTACATTCTGCAGTGAGTTTCTTGTGATGAGGGTCAAACATTGTTTGTCTATGATCAGTAATAGAATTTCTTTCTGGGTTGAAATTGTAGTAGACCGAAAGATAAGTATTTGTGTTCGAAATTTAGAACATTAGATACAGATGCTCGAAAATCACATAAATATCCCAGTAGTGCAAGCAGTATTGGTTAAATCTGAACGAACCAGAATCTTACACACACAATGCTCTTTTACTGATGTATCTTACTTAACATCTAAACTCATAGTGATTATTTTCTATCTAACTGCATGAATTGTATTACAGCTAAAAATTGATTTCAAGCTAGTTATAGCAAAATATTAATTAATAAAAGTGGGAGTTTCTACTGAGGGATTTTCCAAAATAAAATGTGTAGGTAATCTAGAATGTTTTTTTTCGAGAGCTCCCGAAAGTCTGAAACAAGTCAGGAAATTGACTTTTAGAAATTTAGTAGACACCCTGTGATCACTTATGGTTTAAAAGATGATCGATTTAACATCTATTTTGAATCATTTGGTAAATATATATATGTAACATTCAACATACTGCACCTTCATTTTCCATTTAATTAAATTTCTCTTAATTATTGTGTTTATATTAAAACTCCTTTGTCTGGAACTCTCACAGTAGTTTTTTTGCAATAAAGTGCAAATCTGTGTTTTTCTGTGTTTTTTAACTTAGATTTACAGACTTAATACTTTGGGCATCAATTGGCTCTTTCATCTTAATTGAAATGATTCGCTGTAATCATTATCACTCTCACCAATTAGATGTAAATTATTTTTGCATAGGGCAAGAAGCTCACATTTGGAAGAATTTATCATTATCAAAGTCAAATTATCTGTTTTTATTCCTGGATTCAATCCACAACTGATATAATGTTAATTATATTGTTAATGAGGATTATTCTCAGGCACTGATTATCGCACAGGCACTTGGGGCACTTGCCCTGGGCACACTTGTAGAAATATTCTAAAAATTGAGTTAAGACATATGTATACGGGCGCAAAATTTGAGTTAGCCAAATAAAAAGTGAAAAAATTTGAAAAGTGTCCTAGGTATAGTCAGGCCCTGATTATTTTTGGTCAGAAGTAAGCAGGATTGCATATTGAACTAGTTTTAATACCCTTGCCATTTATGAAACTGTGTGGGATAAATAGTAAACGAAAGTGGATGTAGTGCTTCCCTGGACAATTGCAGCAAGTTTTATTATTGTTTTGTACTTTCCCACCCTTGTCAAAAATAAAAAATGTGGGAATTAAATAAAGAGCAAATAATATAGTGTGTCTGAACTTTACTGCTTATAGAAACTCATTGAACAATTCCCCCCCCCCCCCAATGGTAGGCACTTGTCGTTTATAGGCATTGGCCACTATTAGGCTAGAATTACTGATCTCTATTATGAAGGCACCTAATAGGTGGACCAGCATTACCTCCTAAAAAGGGATGAACGAAATTACAGTCATGCTCATGCCGGGAATTGAACCCAGACCTGTGGTTTGGTAGAATGGCTCTCTAACCACTACACAACCCAGACCATTGAATAATCTTGAATGCACAATTCACAGAAACTTATGGTAATTCAATAGATATTAATTAGTCAAGCAGAATGGCTTCCTCAGAAACTGCAGTGATAACACATGCAAAAAGAATATTTCCCAAATTTTAACTCAGTATAGTACTCAAGTAGAACCCGTAACTGTTTCATAACACACAATAATATGAAAGTCACATATAGCTTTTATGCTAGAACTTTGAAAAATGGACAAAACAACACTTGGGACAGCACAAAATAGAACTATGGCTCTCACTAGTAGTGATCTTTACAAAAGACAATCAAAACATACTAACTTGGGCTGGCCTGTTCTTCTATTTATAGTCCAAGTATGCTCTCTTGAAAGTTATATTATTATCTTTTACACAATTATTCTATCCTTTTGTGTAATTTGTTTGCATAGTACTATTGCTGTACTGAAAAAGTCGTGCAAATTTCACTAACCGTAGCAACTTCAGGCCACTACCAAATGCAAGTCGTCAAAACTGAACAATCCATCTAAAGATATTTAATTTGTAAAGAAGAGCTAATGTTACTTAGTGCAGGTAGAAACGCTAAAGAATGCATCTTGTATATTCTTTAGCATTGTTCTTCAACCAATCAATTTATGAGTTTTTGTAAGTTGTTTTGATAGATGACTCTTTAAGCTAATGTAATCATAAAATGTACAAATTTCAAACTACACAAATAAAATCCTTCGGTAGCAGCTTTCGGTGGCGGCCACCACCTTCTTCAGCCATCGCTATTTCTTGCTTGCACTGATCTCTTCCTCAACGTCTCCCCCCCCCCCCAATTGATCTGCACATGTGCCATGTCATCAACTGTGCCATCTGCAGTTAAGATCTGAAGTGCCTCCATTTTAAGTGCGTAATTGATATTTTTATAGTCAGCTAGTTTTTTGATTTCATTAAAATTAATTTCAATGGGTTGTTCTTGGGCTATTTTAGAGAGAGCTGTGCTGGGTTTATTGAATTTAATATTGTAAAGTGTTCCTTTTTTCTTTCTTTAATTTTCCTTTTAGTCATTCCTATATAGCACCCAGATTTATTTGAATTATTAAAGGTAAAATTTAATCTCTATATTCTGACGGTTTCATTTTTATCTATTGGTTCTTTATCACTGCGTATTCGTTAGAAGATATTTTGATTAGGCTTTATAGGAATTTTGATATTTTTCTTGGCGGCTTCATTGGTTATTTTTATAGCTGCTCCCCTGCAGTAGGGTATAGCTTTAGTAAACAGCCTTTTCTCTTTTTGATGGCTGCTAATGTGTTCAAATTTTTAAATTCTATTTTTAAAGAGGTTCTTGACAAGGAATTTCGGATATCCTGCATTTTTACATTGAGTTCTGATGAAATGTATTTCATTTTTGAGGAGGATTTATTGGAGCAGATCGTAATGGTGTGATTGACATAGGAACAGATGGCGGCAATTTTAAAGAAGGGGTTTTTTGAGTTAAAATTTACTATTTCATTATTGTTTGTGGCTTTTCTAAAAACGGTCGTATGGATATGGTTTTTCTTATCTCTAATGATTTTAACATCTAGGAAGTTAATGGTGGCATTCTCTTCTATTTCCATGGTGAATTGTATGTTTGGGTCTATTGTGCTGATTCCTTTGAGGATATTTTCAGCTATCAGCCAACCCTGATAATTTTACCACATATTTATATTGATTTAATTCTGTTCTTGTCTATTTGATAAGGTTAATTGGCTGATTTTATTAATCAGCGATTTTAATAATTGACAAGTACTGTATACTTCAACAATGAACAGCACCAGTCATAACAAAATCAGCCACTAAAACATCAGCTAAAGGAGGTCATACAGTTAAAAAAAAAAAAGTTCTTAATTAAAGATGTGGAGTCTTGCTTCATCTGTCTGAAGAATGACTTGTAGGTTCCTAGTCATTCTAGCATGCCTGATAATTAGAGAGTTAAGATTCTCAGTTTTGTTGTAGTTTTTAATGAAGTTTTCTTGTGCTCTACTATCAGATTTCCTCCAGGATCTCAAATATAGTTAAAAACTAGATTGTTTCTTTCCATGGGGGAAATCCTGGAACTTCCTAATCATGTCTCCTGTCTTTATGAAATTCTCATTGTAATGTGTTTTGTGCAATGCTTTAGACCACCTCTGGACATGACTTTTTACAAAATCTTGACTTTTTACAATTTTAATGCTCTATTGCTTTTTAAAAAGTGTTATTAATAGCTTCACGAAGAGTATGTATGTTGCATTACATCTCTGTATGAGTCTGAGTCATTAAATATACCCTACCCTTCTAATAAAAAATGCCTGTATTCATCAAACACTAAACCCCCAAGATAATTCAGTAGAATGAACTACTTCAAAGATTAGCAGAAAAACAGTATTCATCATGCCAAAATCAAGGGTTACCACACAATTTAACCGTAACTCAAAGGGGCCAATTCTAAACCCTCAGTTTTGGAGAGTGTACTCTTTTACATGGGTAATGAATACATAGTAAACTGTTAATGTAAATCTGGCAGATTTGAGGGTTGTTTTTACAGATTTGGAAAATCTCAAAAATCTGGAAATTCTTGAATATTTTGTAAAAAAAAAGTTCAAAATAAGTTTGGAAATAAGAGTCCATAAAGAATAAAATTCCTCACATTAATTTTCAAAAAAAGAAATCCCAATCAGTAAGGTGATAAGACCTTTTATGATATAGACCTATGTATAGATGGATGTGATGAGTGATGTCTTTTATTCCTTTTTGAAATGATTTAAACTGTTAAATCTCTTACTAATAGCAATTGAATATGTATTATAATTTATTTTTATTTCAGGGTGGTTTGGTATTAGAAAAGATTTCTGTCAGTTTTTATTAAGTGTATGTCCATTGCTGCAAGAATATGGAAATATTTCTTACAGTCTTCACAGCAATGAACCCGAAGAGAATGAACCACCTGTTCAAGTTTTAACTCATACTAAACTTCATTATTCAAGCTCTAAGAAAAAAAGTGCCTCTTCTCAGTCTGAACTAAGGGTCATAGAGCCAGCTCTTTGTATTGAAACACCTGATTAAAAATCAGATTGATTATTTGCGTTCAAGTCTTTCACCCACTGTCAGGATACTCTTGAATAAATGCATACATATTGTGAATAATGCATGTGTTCACAGTTTCAGTTATTTGATGCTTATTTTTGTACAACATGTTTTATATAAGATGAACACTATTCATGTTTTAGAATTTAAAAATGAAGTCAATTAGAATTTGTTTTTGTAGTCATTTGTATATATTTGTTTTATAAAACTTGAAGTTTATGTAGATAAATTGTTTTGGAGCGTTCTGAAAAATCTGTGATATTTGATTTTTGTATATTTGTTTGTCTCTGTATGCTGAATCTCTCGTATTAGTAGAGATAACTTCTAATTTAAATAATTTTTAAATCTGCCTTCATGAAATATTAATGGGGTCATTCCATGTCAGATCAACCAGGCCATGACACCGTCTGTCACAGATTTTGATGAAATTTGTTACATATGTGCAACTTTTGATGCTGATCATGAATATACCAATTATATTGAGGGATTCAAATGTTATGAGCTTTTGAATTTCATCTGAGATGCCCTGTCGGAGTCCATCTTGAATGACACATGTACTCATATAAATAGCCATACCTTTCTTAAAATTTGTCCTACAAACTTCATTTTTGTTTTGTTTTGATCAGAATAAAACACATTTTCACTTAAACAAAATCAAATTTATACAATTTATTACAGTAACTGTGAAATCCGTTTATTTCTCATTTTTTGTCCGACAGAGGGCATAACTTCAGCAGCTAATTTCGAGCAATGCTCCACTTTCAATTTCCACCAAATTTTGTTCACAGGTAGTTAAAAGTATGTTATAATATCTGATAAAATAAACTTAATGGGTACTTTACAGCTAAACTTTTTAGAAATGAAATTTTGATTTATTTTTTCTATCTCTATACCAATCAACAATAAAAGGCTAAAAGGCAATTATTACCATGGTACAAACTATAATTAATTATTTGCACATAAATGATAGCTAATCATATGTTGTAAAACTATTAATTAAAATGTTAACTGAATGACAAAAATTATTATAATTTATATGGATCTGTATTGCATCTGAGTTCAGTCATTTGGGATAACTTTTGCAATTGTTAAAGAATCAAAAATTCAACAAACTTAAATCTTATATGTTCTTATATATGATAGTATTTTCTTGATATATTAGAGATTTTTATTATGATATTCTATTTAGATTTATAAAATCATATTTTTTCGTTTTATAAACTATCAGCATATTGCCAGTAAAAGACAAGAATTAAATATAATAACTCAATAATTAAAAGTAGTTTCCATATTGCACCCTTCAGTAGTTGGTTTCTGAGAGCAGGTGCTATAACTGGTTTTACAGACAGCTGCTAATAAATAATAACATCTGCAACATCTAAGACTCACTTTATTTAGCCATAATTCACATTATTATTCACTTAGCTTTTAAATCTCTTTGATAGAATAATAAATTTTTGTTTAGTTATCTGCTAGATTTAAAATTAATATGCTTTAATTAAAACCATAATATTTTGTAAGAAATTCTAAGGATACAAGTATTCAATGTACTGTGGGTGAAAATTTATCCGACAAATGTTCAGGAAAAATACAGTGTCAAAGATTTGAGTACAGAAAATCAAGAACTCCTCCCTTGGAGAACTGAATTGAAACTGAAAGAAACAGATACTTTTTGTGCTCATCATGAAAGTAAATATCTGCACAGATTTTCACTTTGTGTAAAAAAATGCTGCAATCCACTTAACATTCATAAAAAAATTATTACTTCTACTTTAAGAATAATAACCCTTGATCTGGCCAAAAATTTAAAGGATAAAGGGATATATGTTGTTCCAGGTAACAAATTATGTACAACCTAGACATAAAACAGATATTCTGGAAGTAGAATGTAAAAATGATGACCAAAAACCTTAAGTGACTTTTGCCCTGAAGCAACAGTACCAGATGAAAGTGAAGATAAAAGTTCATTGAATGAAAGTTTGCAAATTTTAGGTGTATCACCAGTTAAATTACATGCTATTTCACAACATAGCAGAGCAAATAAGGCTAAATGCAAAATAGAACAAGCATCCAAAATCCTGAAAACCAAAATAGCTAGAGTGTATTTCGGAACAGAAGCACAAGATAACAAATTTGCTTCTCAACATAGCCAAAAAAATGAAAGCGAATCAGAAGAAAAAGCAGTTGCTTTTGACAGTTTAATGGAAAGTATCAAATTAAAAATTCATCAAGCTTCATACAGAGAAAAAATTCAATTATTAACGATAGCTCCATTAAGTTGGTCTCGAGAAAAGGTAAAAACAACATTTAATGTTACTGATTATATGGTTAGACAATCACGAAATCTGAAAACAGCAGGGATTTTGGCAATGCCAGAGCCAAGACCAGGGAAAAAATTTTGTTAAGAAACTGTTAAGAGAGTTACTGAATTTTTCAACGATTCAGAAATTTCCCGAATACTACCTGGGATGAAGGACAAAGTCAGCATTTCTAAAAATGTATACAAGCAGAAAAGATTAATATTATGCAATCTCAAAGAACTGTATGCTGCTTTTAAGCTTAAGTATTCAAATATAAAATTGGATTTTCTAGGTTCTGTAGCTTATGGCCTAAGCAGTGTATTTTAGCAGGAGCATCTGGAACACACAGTGTATGTGTATGTCCGATCCATCAAAATGTTCAGCTTATATTAGTCGCTATTGAACTTGAGGAAGGTGTACAGTGATTTAATAAAATTTATGGTATGTGATACAAAAAACAGGGAGTGTAATCTAAGGCTATGTGAAAAATGTCCGAATGTGTCATTGTTAAAAGAATTTTTAATACATAAATTTGAAGACTATGATCCTGATGATTTAGTAGAATACAAGCAATGGGTATCAACAGACAGAATGGATCTTGTTACATTACAAAATACATTATCGGATCTTATTAATTTATTAATGAATAAACTTGAAAAGCTTATACCACATTCATTTATTACAAATTCCCAGTGAGAATACTTAAAAAAAAGAAGAGATAGCTTAAAAGAAGATTTTATTTTATTTTTGATGGATTTTAGTGAAAATTACAGTTTTATAATACAAGATGAAGCTCAAAGTTATCACTGGAACAATGGTTACTGTAGCCTTCACACAGCTGTGATATATGTATTATAAGATGAATGAAAGTGTCAGATGCAAAAAGTTTTTGCATAATATCAGACGACTTAGTACATGATGCTACTATGGTGCACAAAACACGGAATATTATACTATCCTCACTAAAAATGATGTTGCCAAATGTAAAGTTTGTGGAGCATTTCACCGATGGATGTGCAGCACAGTACAAAAATTGTAAAAATTTTTTAAACGTGCTATCATGCTAAAGATTTGTATGGAATTGAATGCAAATGGTAATTTTTTGCTACAAGCCATGGAAAATCAGCATGTGATGGCATTGGGGGGACCATAAAAAGACTAACTATTAAAGCCAGCTTACAGAGACCATTTAAAGACCAGATTACTAATGCTTTAGACATGTATAACTTTTACAGCAAAACAATTAAGGATATAGACGTCTACTTTGTATCACGAATTAATGTTGACAAATTAAAAGATTTACGTATGCAGCTATCTAAGCGTTTTGAGAAAGCCACAACTATTACAGGTACTTGGAACTTACATAGCTTTGTGCCAGTATCTGAAACTAAAATAGCTGCTAAAAGAATAACTTCAGATGAACAAGTTTGTATCTTAAAAGAATTTGATTTGCCACCACAAACACATAGTGATTACAACTGGTGTACTAATTCATATGTAGCTTGTGTTTATGACACACATTGGTATATTAGTCTTGCAGAAAAACTAAATAGTGATGATAGTGACATTACAGTTAAATTCATGCATTCCCATGGACCATCCCCATCATTTTATTGGCCTCAAAATGATTCTTGTGAAGTACCCTTTCAGCACATACTGTGTAAAGTTCATGTGCATACTGCCACAGGAAGAACCTATCAACTCAGCAAAGAATCCTCCCAACTGGTTCAATCAATGTGGAAACAAATGAAAAATTATTAGTTTCTTTTTATTTTTAAATTATTAGATATCAGCAGTACCTGTATATATATATAAATACACATAACTGCCTATAACAGCTTATCATTTACCAACACACACATATCTATACCCAGACAGCACATAAGCTTAAATCAAGCATGACATTTCTTTGAATTTGACGTATTAATGCAAGCTTGACAGTTCAATTCATTTTAAGCCTGCAGCAAGCTTGAGAAGTCAATTTGAACTGTCAACTTTGAATACAACTTTATTACAGCTTGAAAAGGAAGCTTGCATTGATGGCGCCATCTGTCGCTGGACATTAAATAAAGAAAAGTTCGTAAAAGTTGTGTTTTATTTTATTATAGCACAAAACCTGGACATTAGAACACGCAAGGGGAAGGAATGAATGGGATAAGCCCCTCTGAAGTGTAACACGAGGGGAGTTTTAGTTTTATTTACATCTAATTAACATTAGTAATTCCATTAACTAATTAATTAGCCCTAAAATATTTTAATATAATTAACCCATTTTAGTTAGTTAAGACTCATAGATCGATAAACAAGAAGTTAGGAGTTTTTGAAAACGTATGGTATGGCCATATATATATGCTTATCACAAAATATCCATTTGTCAACATTTTTTATTTCGTGATGAAGGAAAGAAAATTTCGAACTTTTTGTTGTATCAAGAAAATTTTTTGGAGTGAGAAACTTTGCTCCCATGCCTCGTAATTGCCATTCCTGGAATTTGCGCACCCATGCGCTAATAATACAAACAGATTAAAAAAATATTAAAATCACTTTTAAATACATAGTCTTGTTTTAAATAAGTATAAATAAATAGGTAATTTTTAATTCAATTTTAGTATTCTTTAAAAATGTTTTATTTTTATGTCGGGAAAATGCAACAGCAAACAAAAATAAGTGAAAATGCTTGTGATAATAGTATAGGGCCCCCAAAATAACCTCTTACCCTTGGGCCCCAACCACTTATGATCAGGCTCTGGCCGCCACAAAATAATTTATCATCAGTCATAAATGTACTTGACCATAGAATCAAAAAAAAAAAATTTCTATATTTACAAATATGGAAATTCTTCAAAATAAAATACAATTATACTACGAAAATGATTTCAAAATCAGTCGTTTGTCTCATTCGACACAACATGAGTGCTGCGATATTCAAAGTTTTAAAACGTGCTGCTGTTAAGTTTATATTATGTTTATTTCACTATTTGTAGAGTCTCTAAATCACACATAACATTATTTTAATTTTGATGCATGCAATGGAAAAATAAAAGAAACAGATCAACATATCGGAAAATAGATCTTGCCAGAAAACGGCTTGAACAGTCACTTAAAACTTTAGTCATATCAGCTCAACTCAGGTTGGCTGAGTGGTTATGATGCTCGCCTCCCAACTCAAAGGTCCCAGGTTCTATTCTAGCTGCGGACACTTGATGGAAACATAAAATTAAATTGAAATTGCAGTGTAGAGGGGGAAATGCATGGCAAAATAAAATATGTGGGGCGAGTTTGCTGACCGGCACCCCGTGTATTTAGGAAATTTTTTTAAAGGAAAATTTATTAAGCTTGCTATGTCAAGCTTAATGCAAGCTGGGCAAGTGTAAACTAGAACATTTGATTCAAGCTTGCATTAAGCTTACACGCTTGAAATTTTCAAGCATAATTCAAGTTTATTGACTTGATAAATCAAGTTTGCTGTGCTGTCTGGGTAGTACCTTATTATTTACCAGCATATATTTATACAAATATTCTGACAAACATTGTTTTTGATCCCAAAGACAGGGTATGTAGCATTTTATGTTTTCATTGCATTTTTCTTCCTGATATTTATTTCTTGCTGTTTTGCAACTTTCACTTCCAATATTTATGTTTAAACATTCCATTAGTAATTAAATACGTTAATACTGTCAATTCAATCAAGTGAAATATATTATTATGGAAGCTGAATTGATGTGTAACTAAAAATGTTGTTAATTTCATGTAAAATTAAACATTTTTTTAGAGGGGGGTGAGAGGATATATGTATGTTTTAGATTTTTAAAATGTATTTTAACAGCTAAAGTGTACCTTTTTTCCTACAAAAGTTTATTTTTCTTAGAGGAGAAAAAGGAAAGTGTTCCTCTGTGTATTTAGTGGGTTTCTTTATTCAAATTTCAAAGCTTGTCGGAATAGAATGAATGAAAATATATAATGTTTAAAAAACATTCTTATTCTATTAGTAAAATTGTATAAACAACAACAAAAAAATATTTATATATGTATAATTGATTTTTTCAAAGAAATAATCTGGTGTATTGTAAAGGTTGTATATACTCATTCAGAATATAATTTATATAAAATTTAGCTGTAAAATACCCATCAAAATTTTTAAATCAGATATTATAACATACTTTTAACTAACTGTGTACCAAATTTGGTGGAAATTGAAAGTGGAGCATTGCTCGAAATTAGCTGCTGAAGTTATGCCCTCTGTCGGACATTAATGAGAAATAAACGGATTTCACAGTTACTGTAATAAAGATGTATAAATTTGATTTTGTTTAAGTGAAAATGTGTTTTATTCTGATCAAAACAAAACAAAAATGAAGTTTGTAGGACAAATTTTAAGAAAGTTATTGTTATTTATATGAGTATATGTGTCATTCAAGATGGCGGTCTACGAGGCATCTCAGCTGAAATTCAAAAGCTCATAACTTTTGAATCCCTCAGTTAATCTCAATATAATTGACTCATTCATAATCAGCATCAAAAGTTGTACACATGTACCAAATTTCATCAAAATCTGTGACGGATGGTGTCATTTTCGAAAAGTTTTGGTTGATTTGACATGGAATGACCCAATGGTTAAATTATCAATGTAAACTTTTATGTTTATATTTTACATTTTTACTTACAAAATTAAAAAAAAAACATGTTTTTGACAGTTATATAATTCAATTAAGATTTTATAAAAGTCTTTAAATAATTCTCTTATTGAGTTTAGTGTGAAGTGGTTAAGTGGGTCAACCACTCCCAATTTTACATACTCTCTCATTATAGAGGATCTGCTATATTATTTTTCCATTATATGACATTGTTTTAACTCGCTTTGTGAAAGTTATAAATAATTTTGTAAAAAATGTTGACATTGGGATTTGACTTTCCCTATTAAAATATTTTTCCCTGAAAATTAAGTGTAGTACTAAAGAACCAGTTACATAATTTGTAATTAATTTTAAAAGTTAGATGGACCAGTTGCCCATCTAGTATGTTGGGTTGCACCCTCTTAAAGAAGTAAGGAACTGGACATTGCACCTGGACAAACTTTTTATGTCAATTTCATATTTAAAATATTGTTCTCCATAAAAGTGGATTATTTCATATAACTTATCTGCTTCATATTTCTTTATAAGTTTGTGTTTTTCCAAAATTAATTAGTTATTCATAAAACTAAAATAGGAAATTTGGCTATTACTTGAATACTTTTTTGAGTGGGTGTAAGTGGATTACGTATGGCCCACTTACCCCACTGAATTTTGTTTCTGATCATGGCCCAAAACAAAGTCCTCTTATGCCATACCTCTATACCCTAGAAGATATTGCATAAAAACTTAGTAAGCCAACATTTTCAAACAGGCATCATAAGCTGATGTTCCTAATTGATATTTCAGAATACGATATGTTTTGAATTTCTTTTTAAAATGGGCTACTTCTCTAAGTATGATCACTTTAAATATTTTTTGCCAACCCTATATTATTTAAACTCTTTGGGTAGCTACCTATATAGCCTAGGCAAATTTAAGTTTTTAGTTCAGTTGCTTTATTAGCCTACATACGATACCTATTATTTAGTTCTAGGTCTAGAAAAATAGTCATATTTCAGGGTTCGATGCATGCGAAATTTGGGTCTGTTTTACGGCCCCTTCAGAAAATTGCAATGATTAAAACAGTCCTTTCACAAAAATGCAATCAATTAAAACTACCCTTCGATTGCATTTTAATCTATATTTTAAGCTCTATTTTAATAAGAAAGTGACTTTTACAAAAATTGGTATGAAAATTCACAAAAATAGATGCCAAAATTCACAAAAATGGGACCCTGAACAAAATTCCTGGATCGATCCCTGTATTTTTCATGCTTATATTTTATGACATAAAGTAAAACATAACTATACTGTAAATGTGCTTAAATTAAAAAACAAAACTGTTTAAAAATAAATGCTTTTTATGCTTTATCATTTTCTGCTATTAGATTTGTATTGCATAAATGTTGTTATGTGAAAACTATTTCAGATATACTAACAATTCCCCCCACCTCCCCCAGGATTAAAAAAAAACATTTCCCACCCCATATTCTACCATTAGCTTATTAAAAAATATTTATTGGGGGCCCACTTGCCCCACCAGATGGGTAAGTGGGCTTACTGTGTCTGAATTTCATTATTATTTTTATTCTACAATCTAAAACTTCGGATTGTTGGCAAAGGTTTCCCAACTCAGAAAAGTAATTGTTGTGAGATTGCATGGACAAAAAAAGCCATTTTGTCTCTTGCAACAAATACAGTATTAGTTTAAAATCTAATGTTATTTTGCATTTCCACTTACCTCACCTTACCCTAAACAGTTTATTATTATCTCTTTACTAAAATCTCCAATCACTGCAATTTTCAGTTATTTTGTTTGCTTATCAGTATATTGGTCTTTATAGTTTTTAACTTTCTTTTTTGAGTACAAAATAAATTTTAATGATAAGAACTTATAATGAAATTTCAATGCTCTGTACTAGATACAAATTGTTCTGAACTAATTCATTGCTAAAGAAATGATTTTGAATTAAGTGTTACATCCAATGTTTCATCAAAACCCACTAATGCATAATTTATTACATCTTTCAACTTTTCAAAAAGATTTTTTTTTTCTTTTACATTACACTATAATACATTTTCTTTGTCACTCCTAATGTAGCACAAAGTGCCAAACGATGAATTTCAAAATTAATTAATAAGAAATAACTATAAAACATGTACTTCACCCCCCCCACACACACACACACCCCAATAAATGTATTAGTGATGGCCCTGTGTCTAAGAACTGAAGTTAACCTCTCTTTCACTTTTGACAGCGGTGAACTATGACTTCTAAAAAAAATTATTTTACTATAAATATGCCAGTTTAAATGAAATAATTAAAGCTTTGTAAATAACACACATAAGAGGTACTTATTGTTCTGGACACTTGTTTCTAACAAAAAATTTCATCCTTCAGCAGCTGTCCATACACAAACTGGGACAAGGTTTTCTGTTTACTTTTTTCAGTCCCACCTTTTATGTATGTCATTTGCAAAGTTTTAATTCTTTCATTTTTTACATACCATTTTATCTTTTGAGTGTTTTTGTTAAAATGTCAGTTTACTGGTTTATTTATTTATTTAGTTTTTTTGGATTATTATAACATTATTCTAAATAGGTTAGTGAAAAGTATTTAAAAAAAAAACTTCATGTTAAATAAACAATGAATATGATCAGAGTATTTTTCTTAATACTTATGTTCGTTACAAGTTTTTCACACTTGTGTTCCTCTATTTTATACTAAACTTTAAAGTCTTACTTATAATTGGAGATAAATAATTATACATTAATGTTTTATTTAGCATGCTTCAGTTGTAATATATTAATGTACAATATAAGTTGGTTCTTTGTAAAGTTGGCTATGTGGAAATAAGTTGCAACTTTATGGAATTTGACGACTTCCTCTAAATGAAAATTTTGTTTTTATTTTCCCCTCTACCCCCTTTTTAGAGGTGTAATGTTGTTTTTCAGTGTGCTGTTTTTAACCTTAAATTTTTCTTGTTTATATTTTTGTTTTTTTTCCTATAAACATTAGTAAGATTTCCAAAACTAAACTTTTAGTGTAACAAATGCTTATAAAATAAAAAGTTTTGTGTTTACTATAATATTACTTTTTATTTTATAATTAAGTATAGAAAACTATACAACGAAGTAGCACTTTCACCACTGTATAGAATAGAATCTTTTTATTATCAGATTATACTTGCATATGGAAGTGCGAATTTTACTATACAGCAATAAAAAGAAAAAAGATTTCTGTAGAAGTAACCCTATGAGAGACATTAGACGTTTACACCCTTCTATTTTACTCATCTGTGTAATTGTAAAAAGGTCTCTCAACATTCAGGCATTGACCAATTAATGGCCAGAAGTGTTGGTCATTTTACTATAGGAGCACTAGTAGGTGTCCCTATGAAGAGACTGTCAGTTTAACAACCATGCCCAAGCTTGCTGTCAAACTGGGATCCATGATCATACAGAGGGGTATGCTAACTACCATACAATCTGGAGTGGCAAAGTAAAAAAAGTGAAGGAAGTTGCTTGAGATTGTTGCCAAAGAGTTAAATCATTATGTTCTAAGCTGAAATTTTTCAGATAATTTAAATTTAATTATTATTAGGGGCTGGTGGAAGGAGATTTTTCTTATTTTAACTTATGAGAAAAATGAGTATGAGATTTATTGCTTGGCATCCACATTACGTTGTGTTTGCCTAGTATAGAGTGGTGCAGAGGTCTTCTCTTCTAGTATGGCTTAAGATACTTACTGTTTAGCATAAGTCAACATTACTCCATTATAACAGAAGCAGAAGGTGTACTCCAATCTATTCAGTGAACAATAATTTGCCTGCATGAAGTGTGTTTTAAAGTATTTTTTCAGGTACTTTGTAGCATTTTATGAGACAGAGAATTTTGAGAGAACATTGGAAAAAATTGTCAACTATGCAAATTCCAAGATATATAGTGATATAATGAAACTATGCATACAGTTATGTAATTTTTAGAATCTAATTCTAAATCTCATACTGAACAAAGTTTCAGCATGGGATCAGTGAGTCTTAAATGTGTTATTCTAGAAACTATGCAAAACTTCATCAGTAAGAAATGATATGATTGATTTAAGTTATGTAAAAGGAAGAATAAATTGTGACATACTGAATTTTAAAATCCAAAGACAACATGACTGGTTTAAAGTTTTACAGTTATACAATAAATATTGAGAAAAGTATTAGCTATCTTAAAAATTTTATATCCACCCATTTTTTAATCTTCAGTTTTTTTTAAAGTTTGCTATTGAATTTTAAATTCTTAAAGCATCTTCAATAGTTAAAAAAAATGTGGATAAAGGTAACTTCTGTCTTAGTTTCACTCCTAATTACACAACTTAAGAAACTAAACTTTCTGAAGATAAAATAGTTTTTGTTCAAAAAAGAAGAGAAAAATGGTTCACCATAATATATGGAAGTCATTAACTGGATTTTAATAAGTTAGATGTATTTTAATCAATCAATGGATGTAATATTGTTTCTGTAAAAAATTATTTAGCTGTAGATTTTTCTGAAGTGAAGCCATCAATGAAAGGAACTCATGTCTTTCCTCTTGAATTATGAACAAATCCAAATATTTTGCTACAAGAGGATGGTATATTTTTTAACCATAAGTATGAAAATGGGTGTATGCATGTGTATATGTAGTGCAGTTATATGCCTTTATGCAGAGATATCTATTCTGATAAAAAATATGCTCATATGTACAGATAAAATGTGTAAAACTGTTCAGCTTTTAACCCTCTGAGTGTCTTAGAAATGGGCAAATAATGTAAAGTTGTTTTCACGGTAAAGTTTACAAGAGCCTTTAGAATTATTGAAAAAAAAAATAAATATTGTTAGGAAGATTTGTAATAATTAAAAAATCAACTTCGAAATATGTACAACATTAAGATTAATTTTTTTTTATAATACGTGACAGTTATAGACAATTTAAATTATAGATGCATTGCAGTGAAAACTGGAATGCAGTTGACGGGATTTTACGTCTCAGCCGCTTGGAGGGTTAAAAATTTATTTACTCTGAGCTTTAATTTTTTTTCTTTTTAAAAAAGTGCTGTAATGTTAGTTTAATGCTTTTTTAAAACCTAATTTTCACTTCTCAGATCTGCAAGTTCATTTTAGCCTTCAATGTTACTTACTGTGAGTGATTAAATTATTGAGTTTTAATGTATTTTATGTTTTTTCTCTGTTAATTCTGATACTTAAATAAATGTATTCTTGATTATTCATGATTTTCTGTTAAAAGTATTTCCTTTTTATTTTGTTTATTTTTGAAAATGTGGTATATTTTAAAGATTTTCTCAAATATCTATTTATTTTCTTTGTTACCAATTTTGTTATGCTACCTCACTTCTATTACAGCTGTTGCTGTTAATGAAACTCTATATTGGTTTATTAAAATCTGTTATAAGTTAATATGCAGATGAAAACTATCACTGTTTTTCAATTATTGAAGATGCACATTTTTGTATTTCAATCTATGAATCTGGATATAAATACTGTTCAAATAAAGTGCATTACTTTCCAAGTTTGAAGTGTTATTTTTGTTTGTTCTTCTTATTGATTTTCCTGAAAAAGGAAGGGGGGGGGGGGAGAGGAACAGGGTTTTTGTTTCCTGTTCAAAAATACAATACTGGACAAGGGATTGAGTTCATTTTTTATGCAGAAGCTCTACAACATCTGGCATATTATTCATTCATGGAGTAAGATCAGGGGAAGTGGAAACGTCAATAAGTGTACCTGTCCCAAAAGTGACTGATTATTTTGTTAATACCAATAGGGCTGCTTTGTTAGAGACCCTTTTCTGATCAGAAATAAATGTTCTTGAAGCTGTTTTCATCAATTTTCCAAAAAATCAGCCCGGTGATTTAAAGAGGAAAGATAAAGGAGTAAAAGGAAAATGCACGTTACAAAAAAACAAACTTCTATTCAATTTCAGAACAACTCCTCATTTACAGATTTAACCCCTTGGGTACATTTGATGACTGCATTGCATCATGCACTCGCTTTCTGTAAGTAATAGATGGCGAGTATTTTTCGTCATTCAAACTAGGACAAAATTAAATATGCACATTCTTGTTCATAGCCAGAGATTTGTAGAAGGATGTTTCTTCCAGTCAGGGTTACGAATTCAGCCACTTTGTGGCTAGATCTGGTTATTACATAGCTGCCAACTTGTTTGGGTTTTCCAGAAAATTACCCTCCACTTACATTCTAAATATTTTCTTATACATTAAAATTTTGGATTTATTAGATTAAATTACCGAAAAGAAGAGTAGTGTATAATCTTATAGAAAAACCATGCAAGTTGCAGCTATGCCATTATATCCATTTTAAAAGCAAGAATTTCTTCTAATAAATCCATACCCAAAGGGTTAAAATTGAGATTTCAAGTGCCAAAAAGGTTCATATTTGAATTTTCAGTATTTCATTAAATATGTCTAAAAATTTTTTCTTGCAAATACCTTTTCAAAGGTCAGACTTCAATTTTCATTGGAATTTTTTTATATCCAGAATCACCCTAAAGTTATTATTTTTTTAAATATATGGCCCTTCAGTGGCATAATAGGGTGGCAGGATGGACAAGATGCATACACAAATTAAATTAAAAAATGCATCAAGAATTAAATATATTAGTAAGAAAAGATAACTAGTTTTAGAATACATAGTAATGAAGGGGGGGTTTCCCATCCAATGAATTTGCTATGGACCTCAATGGTATAGTTACATTGTGGGTCTCCTTATAAAATCTTGCAACAAAAATAACTCTAGTCATTAGAAAACTTTTTCTAGTTGGAAGTATACAGCTAGAAATAAAAATTTTAAAAGTACCATCGTTGCTTTAAACTGCTTGACACAGTGGTTTGTACAGAATTGTCGTCTGCAACTCGAAAGTAGAGGTCTGCGCTGCACGGAAATTTGCGGCGGTGGCGCGCCGGGTTTCTAAGATGGAGGAGTTTCTGATGTTGGTGGAAAATTTTTTGAAAAAGAGCATAATAAAAATGGGCGTATGTGTACAAACACATACACACCCCTATGTATAAATTGACGTTAGCAGATTTTTTAAGACTATGAAAACTAGTCTTGAGTATGATTTTCTGTGGTTCTGGGATTACGGCCAATTAGCTACATGTGGGCTCTATGGCCGAGGTGTGGAATGCTCTCCGTGTGGGTCTTTCTAAGGGGTCCTAATAAGCATTTCGGAAGAAACGACGGAAAACTCCGAACGGTTACGTCGACGGACGTGACCTGGGTTTGAACCAGGCACCTTCCGTCTCCCAGTTCAGAGCACTATGTGCACGGCCAGTGGTGGGGCTCCAGAGTATGAGCCTGCGGTTTCGGTGCACTTTTAAAACAGTTCTACTGTAAAACTGAAACAATAGATTTTATCAAAATCGGATAGGCTTATATTACTCTTATAGCACATTCACGAGACATTTAGCTGTCAGTGTACAATTGATACATTTGCTTTTAAGAGTTTTTTTTCCCACAACCTTCTCATGAACCATTCCAAACCTATAATGTTCTTTTGAGGTATAAAGCAATGTTCAAGCACTTTTTATAGCAATCAAATTACGCCATTGACTCAAAAAATTCAAATGGTATCTTTACAAGCTACTAGTGTTAACCTTTTACAGACCGAATTCAGATCCAGCCATGTTTTGAATTCGTTTTCTGCATATTTTGCCTTCTAATGCGTTAATTAAAGGATATTAGTCATTTAAACGGGGAAAAATTGTATACAATTTTTCTTGTCTTCGCAATCGGTAACATTGGTCATTTCTGACTAATGACTTCTGACAAAGTTTTACATTGGTTCCAAAAACCGGAATATAGCATAGCTGCCAACCGTTCCGTTTTTATGGAAACATTTCCCACCACCAGGGGTAGAATCTTGTGATTTCTTTCGGTTGTCCATTAGGCGATCACTGGAATTATTTTGGTTACCCGCAAATGAAGTTTTTTGCGCATAAAATTTTCGCAACACAAAATTTCTTAAGAACATGCGGCCATTACAATGAAAATAAGTTGAAAAACATTTATTCATAAAATTGCCATTACTATTAGGAAATAGAAATAGAAGGAAGTTTAGTATTAAAATAGGATTAGGAAACAGCATTTTCAAGCTAAGGAATAAAAATGGGAATAGTTGTTTTTGTTTGTTGCCCGAGGGGAAACTGAATGTTTTGTTTTACCACCTCCTTCTAGAAACACTGCCTGTCAACTTTGGAATAAAGTAGTCAGAGAGGTGAAACAGGGCAACACCACCTAGATACAGAAGGCCTAAGAACAGAAGCTTTTACGTCATTGCTAGGTCTTCTAAGATGACGTCATCACAGCTTTACTTTCATAAAGTAAAACTATTTAATATTTCTGGTGAATGATACAAATTTTAGAAGATATCTTAAGTTGAAGATAAAAATTGAAATACATTTCTGATAAAAAATAATTTATGATGATCTATTTCTATATCATATTATATAATTAGTGATAGTTAAAATTTCCTATTTGTCGTAAAATCAAATTTTATATCTTAAATCATTAAAATGTTTTATGCGAGTGTAAAGTCACCACAAACTTTGAATAATTTTACTTTCTGAAAAAAAATGTCCGATGACGTCACTTTAGTGGATCTACTGATGACGTAAAATTTTCTGTTCTCAGGCATTGTATATCTAGGAGGTGTTGAACAGGGCCGGCCCAAGGGGGGTTCGAATGTAGGCGATCGCCTAAGGCCCCGCTCCTGGGCCATTTTATTGCTTTCTCATAAGACATGATAGAGAAGAGACCCCACTCTTGCGCTTCGCCTGGGGCCCCGCGCGCCGTATCTGCGTGAAATGATAGGTGGCGTTACTTACGTTGCCTACCTATCCCGTGTCGTGGCCGACTTAAATTAATATATTTTATAACAAGACCTCTTAACAAATACTGGTGTGAGAATGTAAAATTGATAAAAACTGTATAATAACACACATTGTTGATAAATACCATTTATGGATTTTTACATGTTTTCCTCCTCTAGATCGTTTAAAAAAATCTAAAACAACTAATGACTGTATTTTAAAAATAGTTTGTTTTCAATTAAACCCCTCTCCACCCTTTTTTAAATATGAAATATATATACATAAAATAATTTCTCCACCTAAAAAGGTTAAAAGATTTAGTTGGAGAACTTTGTTTTTAAGTCTTTATAAATTTTAAATAAGAAAACACAGCTACTAAATTTAGCTAAAACTCATTATAAATTAACAGCTGATTATGAATACATCAGATTATTTTATACTCTTACCATAAAAATATGGACATTAACATTTCCAACATATTTTACTTAAAAAGAAATCATCATTTTAAGTTCTGCATGCATCTTTATCATGAGTTCTGAATTTAGTAGATTTGGTTTTTCATTTGAAATGAGCTATTATAAGTGTGTGTTATTATACAAAGTTTTTGTCAAGTTTACATTCCGACGCCAGTATTTGTTAAGAGTTCTTGTTATAAGAAGTATTAATTTAAATCGTTCGTATCTTGGGATAGATAGGTAACGTAATTTGCTCCACCTACCGCTTCACTTTTCCCATTGCATTCTTCCAAAGACAGCAGGCAGTATTGCTAGAAAATCTGATTGTCGCGGGTAACTGCATATTTCGACCTCTGCCCATTACTAATTTTACTGTAGCAGTTTAAGCATGAAACAAGTCCATATTTTTAATTTAAAATAAAATTGTTTAAAAATAGTGGTGGAAAATGTTCAGATAAAATGGGAATGGTTGGTAGCTATGATATAGTGATGGGTAGCTTTAATCTGTGCTTTCCAACCTCTTATCGCCACGAACCGGTCCATGTTTGATAATTTTACCCCGGCCCGCTGAGGGTGGGAGGGCGAGGGTGTTGAAGGTTTCTAATTTAGATTGGTTTGATTTAATAGCTTTAATTTAATTGTATTTAAACATGCCTCCAAAATAAAATACAGTTACACACAAAAAAAAAAAAAAAAAGAGGAAGGAGAAGAATATAAAGTGATGTAACATTTCAACCGGCAGAGTTGTTGTCTGGAATAGTTTAAAGGAAAGAACATTTATTCTCTATTAACAATTTTAATTCATGATCTTGAAATCTTTAATAAGCAACAAAAAGAAAAGAGAAATGTTAAAAGAATCACAATATTTCTTCTGTTACAAAGCTATAAATAAACACAAAGTCGCGTGTTTTAAAGTAGTGTGTTTTAAAGTATTTAAAGATTTCAATACTGAAATTTTGAAGATAAATCATAGAATAAGAATTTTTTTTCTAAACTTTTACATTAGTTAATTGGATATTATTATTATTTAATAATTAACCATAACATAGATAGTCTATTATAATTATATAAAAAATGAAGTACATATTTGTTGTACCACAAGGTAATATGTTTGAGTTGTTTTAGTTAGTATTTCTCAGGAAATTCATAATCCGTCTAGTATTTCAATTTCTACTGTGCACCGTATTATAATAAATTTCTTTATTCCCTTATTGTGTAGTATGAATCCATTAATTTAAATACTGAAAGAAGCAAACAGAAGAATTTTGTTATGATTTTTATTCAAGCCTTTTTATAATTTTACAGCAAAAAAGTATTTTTGCCTGCAAGGATTTGATCTTTCCGTAATTTATACAATTGAAAATTTTCGTAATAGCAGTGTAGGCATTATTGTAGGTATTTATATACTTTAAAACAATGATTTCCAGAATCAGATACGACCACATGACCATCACTTGTTAGTGCCAGACCTTGGGGGCCATAAAGCGGATCTCCAAACGTGTTGATGAACGATAGAAATGAACCATTCATATCGAAAACCTGCAAACAGAAATAAAATTATGCAGAAATTTAGACAATATAAAAAATACACGTATTTGCTATGTATCTTCACATTACATTTGAATTTTGTATTTTACACTGTAAAAAATAAAAAGCATTGGTTAGATTTTTAAGGTATGCACGAACTCTCAATACACAAACTTTTTATATGCAATAGCTTAAATTTTTTAATTAATTATATCTATCTTTTAATATTTTTTAAACGCCTGTTTTGCTGCATACATCACTCTTCAATATGTCTTGGTACTATATGCAGGGGTCGCGCCGTCGATCGCCAACATCGCAAATTGCAATAATAAAATTAGTTTGGCGAAAGAAAATACGATTTGGCAAAAATATTGGCAATTGCATTTCTTAATGATGTCCGGCAAAATCTAATTTGGCGAATGGATTGGCGAAACTTAAAAAAAAGCCAGCGTGACCCCTGCTATGTATAATACGCCTAACAGTTTAGAAGTTTATTCCAAGATAATTGAGTTACCTGTATTCTGCAATTTCCCCAATCAGCTACAATGATGTTGTCTTGTGAATCAATCGCTACTCCTGTAGGTGCATTGAATTGTCCATTACCTTCACCATTTGAACCAAATGAAGACAAAAAGCTGCCTTCTGAATCAAATATCTGGAAAAAAGAAAAAAAAAAACTCATTACATTTATGTAATGTTTTGAGAAATCCAAATAAATAAAACGGATAGCCTTAAAAAACTATGGACATTCACGAAATTATATATACAGCAATAAAGTTATAGGAAAGTATTGGAGGAGGTTTGATCAGTGGCTCGCGCAAGGGGAGGTGGGGGAGAGTCATTGAAATCTTTGAGAATAGGCAACTTCATTTTAAAAGGGTTTATTTTTAAAATGCCCTTTATTATGACAAACTAAAGGAGAGCCTTCGCCCTTGAAAAAATTCTGCATACACCACTGAGCTTGAGCCTTTTATCTTTTTTCAAGCGGTCTTTCATAAAACATAAATTAATATCTATATCGATCTCTTACTCGTTGAAAAATCCAGAAAACTAAAGATGTAACTTAACGGTTTGGATTTGATTCAGGCAATCGTGTCCTTTTAAAAGAAGAAAAATAGCAGCAGCAGAACTTCCCGGGAACAGTGACGTAGAAAGGGGCTGGGGGATAGATTTTCTGCGGCAAGCTAATAACGAATATAGGAGGCGCCTCTTGCTTTAGCCCCAAAACTTAAAGAAGGAATGGGACACAAACTGAACGACCGCACTGAGCCTCAATAACGTACGCTACGCAATTGTTCCATTTTCTGAATCGGAGTTTCTCGAACTTTTTTCTCAGATAGAGCTAGTACCGCGAGTAGAGTTTAGGCCACACGGGGCAAAACTTTATTCTGTCGTCATCCTCAGCCCGGCGCCTGGAACAAACCTTAATTTGGACGCCGGAGTGCGTGCCTACTTGTCCTCCTGTAGTTGCGGCTCTCTTTCACTCATATATACTTTAAAAACTACACAGTTTTAATAGAAAGAGAGACTGGAAAATCAAACGAAAATGAGTAGGAAAAAAGACTGACTAAACTATTTTGAAGATAAAAGACCAGAACTAGGACACTCAATCATCAATGTTACGTATATACATATACAGCAAACTCCCGACTATCCGGCCTAGTTGAAAAAATGATAAATGTTATTAGCGACCGTGTGCTACGTGCCGTGTACTCAAATTTTGCACATGCTATACACGTAGTCACTAAAACGAGAATTCCTCGCATGAAATATGTATTTTCATGAATGCAAAATCCGAGTAGACCTGGGTGCGAGGGAAACTGAGAAAGAGAAAGTGCGCGTCTGTCTGTCTGTTAAAAATAGCACAAAATTTCGGCCGCTACTTTACCTTAAAATATGTGACAGGTGTTTTTAATATAGCAGGGGGGAGGGGGAGAAAGTGATATATTTATAGAACTCAATTATAGGACTAAATAATTTATGGAACTCCGGCTTTTTTCTTACCCTTCCGCCACATTAGGCCGGATAGTCGGGGGTTTACTGTAATTTCTTTTGCAGAACAATAAGACAAATTTTAATGAAACAGGAACCTGTCCAGGTTGAATTAGGGTTCGAAAACGAAACCTTCACAAAATTTGTTATCGTAAAAACAAACCTTTCACAAAATTCACTTTTACCAAAACGGCCCTTTCACTAAATAACTATTGCACTTTTCACTAATGTCTTCTCATTTTTAAAAATTATTTTTCTTTTTAATGATGAATTATGTTTCGTAAAATTGCTTTTTTGATAAAAAAAAAGAGAAAATTGGAAAAAATTCACAAAAATAAGAAGAAAGTCACAAAATTACGTTGCTTGAGAAAGAAACCTGGACTGATCCCTGTGAAAGTATATTATGTAAATAACAATTGACTTTAGGATTTTAACTTCTAACACTAAAAGCTTAAAATAGTTTTTTCCAACTATGCAATTTTCCTTATAATTTCTTGCTAAGTAATCTAATTTCAAGTTAATTAACTTTTCAATACAGGGTGTATCACAATTCCCTCCCTGGTCTGGAAGGCTTATAAAAAATAATATATTACCAATTCAGCAACAAAGTTGACTTTACTGGAGAACGAAACATGGCAAGTTTTGAGTCACAAATAAAGAGCTTCCTCGTCGTTGGATTGGTCGAGGTTCTGACACAGACAATCACCTTCTTCCGTGGCCACCTTGCTCTCCGGAGCTAACTCATGCGGGTTTTTTTATGGAGTTACATAAAAGATCGTGTGTTCGTGTCCCCATGCCTCATGATTTAAAGGATTTACGCCAAAGGATCACAATCGCATTCGCTACCGTTGATCGCGACTGTGGGGAGGGAAGAATTTGAGTTTAGACTTGATATCTGCCGCATCACGAAAGGTTCGCACATTGAACATTTATGATACAAAACTTGTAGCAGGTCTTTATCCAATAAAGTCAACTTTTGCTGTATGGGAGTACATTTTTTTATAAGCCTTCCAAACCAGGTAGGGAATTGTGACACACCCTGTACTTGCACAAAAGGAATTTATTATTTTTCCTCTTTTGTATATTCTTTACACAACTAGGTAGACTTTATATACCGTATATACTCGTGTATAAGCCCACCCTCCTACTTTGAAAATTTACGCCCCTGTGAAAAACTCCCCTACCACATTTAGACTAGCATCCAGTCATCAGGTGATTGTTTTGCGCCATAACCCGTTTACAGCGCAGTTCTGATTGCAAACCGATAGCGATAACCACGTTCTTCACATTCAAGAATAGCATTCGAAATGCAAGAGCTTCAGTGAAGATGGCTAAAGTAAAATGTCTGTCTTAAGACAAGGCTTTCAAACTGAAAGTAATTGAATATGCTGAATTGTAATTTATTTTTCTCTGTTTTTTTTAATCTTCCTTGTAATATATTGCCTTTCAATACAAAAGTCCAATATGCTACATCTTTCTTTTGTTAACATAAAACCAAATTATCTCGAATACATGGGCACCGAGCGGGGGGGGGACAATATAAAAATTCCCGGGCATATGGTTTTCATATTTACATATACATGCTTGTGAGCATGTGTGTAGATGTTTTCCCCTCCACCGAACTCCCCTCCCTAAACCTTGAATTCTCCGATGATCAAATTTTGAAATTTTTTGACCCGTGTATAAGCCCACCCCTCCACTTTCAATCCGAATTTTTGTCAAAAAAAGGTGGGCTTATACACGGGTATATACGGTAGGTCAAAAATAGGCTTTTCACGTCTGCAAAAAGCTAAAACGGTATTTACATACAGTGCCACAACTGCCAGGGCAAACCCAGGGGTAACCCAGGGCAAACTTTAATTTTGATGCCCTCCCCCCCCAGCACGGCACCAAGGGCAAAAATTAATTTTACCACCTTCTTTGGAACCATAACTAATTTTGACGACCCCCCTCAATACAACGGCCAGGCACGTGCCGCATTTGCCTCCCCCTCTAGATGCGGCATTGGATGGAGCAAATTACGGTCTTTGAATAAAGACGAAGCAGCTTGTATAATTTCACGGAACACGAGGTGATTTATTAGTGCTCTTTTCCTTACGTAAAGGCATAAAGGCTGATTCTCATTTCTTGCGGAGAACGCAGAACTTAGCAACGTAGGGTGTCCACCAATAAAATATATTGCGAATCATACGTCATTTTGCGATTACAGCATTCTCTGAAAATCTCAGCCTGCCTCTTTCCATTGCTTTACACGGAAGACGCAAGAACTGTGTATCATCTGTAAGAATAGCGCGACCAGAAATTTTGGGGGAGCCCATATCAAATTTAAGGGTAGAATAGGGAAGTTTCTCTTAAATTTCGAAACAAATGTTTTAAATAAAAAAATTTTGATACAAAGTTAGGAGGACAAGTGCCATCCCTCACCCTCCTGACACCTATGCGTAAAAGGGTCTACTAAATATTTAGCAGAAGATGAGAAAAATGTCAGACGATAGGATTTTGACTTTGATTTTTATCGAAAAGCTATCTATGTGAATTCAGGGGATGAGTTTAACCCCACCAGTTTTCTTAAAGTTGGAGCCTTATATTTTAATTAAAAATAGTTTTGACAAAAAGAAAAAAAAAGTATATGGAACGAGTGAAATTTGATAATGCAGATGCACGCACACATTTTTGAGTTTTGATCGAATACGTTTTATTTAACATATTTAGAATATATCGTTTTTGAAAAATACTTATTAGTGCTTCAGTGTTATAATTGATAGACACTCTTTGAATTTTTAAGCTCCACTTGGTTGGTAAAAAGTAGTGCTTTTCTTTTCTCATTAACGTTTATCTTTATAAGTCTGAAAGACTGATATAAAATATTTATGAACAAACAATATAAAAATAAAAAATAAAATAAAACATGACAACGAAAGAGTTAGGAATAGTTGGGAGTATTGAAGGTCTGAAACAAGCCTTTTCTGGATTCGTCACTGATTTTATAGAAACAAAAGTTTTAATTCAAACTATGCGTTTAAATATTTTGAATGATTTTCTATGACTTGAGCTAAAAGGAACGATGTAAAACACTATTTGTAAGGAATAAGTATAATAAATTACTTTAACACAATGGCTGTGAAAATCGGAAACAACAATCTGGTTTCTGCTGTTCACAGCTGCATAGTGAGGACCAGTAAATCTTCCAGGTTCCGATGGTCGACTTCCAAATTTGTAAAGAAGTTTCCCATTTTCTTGGAAAACCAGAACATTATTACCTGTAACAAAATAAAGGAAATAAACGAAAGGCGTTAGACTGTTACACTGTGAATCAATCGAATTATTATTATTATTATTATTTTGTTAAAGATTAGATATGCATAAAAATATGTATGAATGAGTAATGTATACATCGTGCTTTCTCTAGAAAAAGGAACATTTTAAGATTTCAGTCAATATTGCTCATATTTGTGAAAAATCGAATTCCTTACACTCCTTCAACATAAGTATTCGAGTCGAATACTTACGAACGCTTAACATACGAGTTTAATGACAGCCGGAATGAGGGGGAGATGTAAACGGGGAGCATGCGCCGGTCGCCGGGCTAAACGAAAGAACAGAAATCAGGTATGATTCCACGTGAGGGACCGCCATATTTAGGGTTTGTCTCAGGTATAACAGCAGCACGGGTGCCTGGAGCCCCAACTGTGCTCTTACATACATATGAAGTACATCCTCTCAAAAATGTATTCGAGTATATGATAAATATCCTTTATTGTAGAGTTTCTCAAACTTATTCTCTAGTGGAGCACTTTGAGTATAGGGCAGCCGACCTTTGGCAATTGCGACTGAGAAGTTAAACCACTGGCGTGCGAAACGTAAGTCTCGAGTTCAATCCGCCTTTGTAGAGCGGAATTTCTGAAAATACAGGGGAAAATATCTATTAATTCAACAGTATCTTAATCTGAATCATTTAATGTCTCATACTTCAAAATATTTATAGGGCATATATGAAAGTAGCTAGCGCATCGTTAGTTGGGGCTAGGAGGTTCTAAGTCACTTGGTTGAGAGACAGAGAACCTGAGATATCGAACCCAGGTTGGGGTTTTCGAGAAAATCAGAAAAAAATAGCCCTGTCAATGTTATTTAACGAATGCGCCATTAGGTGAAAAGTTTATAAGGCATGTAAAATGTACCCATTTCGTCGGAAATTGTAGCTGAGGGGTTAAAACCACTGTCTTCCGAGATGTCGGATCCGTGTTCTAACCCTGTTCGGGCACGGGCAGAAGGAAGTTAGTAGTAGATAAACGAGAGTTCACCTCATGCGGTACCATGTTAATTCTGCGGTACGCCGTACAAGTGCTTTCCCTGGGCTGAGCGGGGAAGGGGGGCGTGGTCGGATCGGATGTGGGGAGCGGATGCTAAGACCGGATGTTCAAAGGGTTGATAAGAATTTTTTTCCTTTTTTTTTTCAAATAAGGGGACTTGTAATTTTTTTCAGATTGTGACATATTTTTCAAATAAGGAGACTTGGATAAATTTTTCAGACTGTGATGCATTTCTAGACTTAACATTTAGTATCAAAATAAGCGACTTTGACATAATTTTAAATAAGCTATATGAATTAAACCTGAAATAAAAAATATTATTATAATAAATGAGGACCCACCAGCCGCCCGGTAGAATTCGTCTACCGCCTCATTTCAAATAAAAATTCTTACTATGCTTTTCCACGTCACGCTAGCCTCGCATGAATGGAGACAGGGCGTAGCACAGAGGATGCGTTGTTGTTTTTGTTTCTTTAAATAATAATTAACTATGTGGAGCAAAGAAATGAACAACATCCCCAGGAGGATTTAGTTTTCTTTACCATTTAGTAATAGAACCAATGCAAATTGAATAAATGCTGCTTAATACATACTTCTAATTTTTGTATACCGTTTAAGATTATAGCATATATTTAATAAGTAACAGTTTACTAGAATATTAAAGTAGGGTTTAGGATACCCATACATTTTCTACAAATTTCTTCTACTGTTAGGGAAGTGAGAAAATTATACCATAGAACGATTTTAGTACCTATAGTTTTTACAAATAATGATTTAGATAGTGTATGAACTTTTTTTTAACCAAGTTTTAATTTTAAGTTAAATAATTTTACAACAAATATTTTTTTAACCAAGTTTTAATTTTAAGTTAAATAATTTTACAACAAGTATTTATTTTTAAGTTTAAATAATTTTACAACAAATATTTTTTTTAACCAAGTTTTAATTTTAAGTTAAATAATTTTACAACAAATACATTTCTAAATTTATTTTTTTAAACCAAGTTTTAATTTTAAGTTAAATAATTTTACAACAAATATTTTTTAATCAAATGTTTTTAATTTATCAAGAAAAAATTTTAATCAAGTGTTTTTAATTTATCAAGAAAAAAAAATTTAATCAAGAGTTTTAATTTTTTGTATACCGTATTTTTGTTAAGTAGCCGTTTAACATTAAAGTAGGATACCCATATATTTTCTACAAATTTAATCTACTGTTAGGCAAGTGAGAAAATTATACCATAGAAAGATTTTTACAAATAATGATATAGTCTTATATTCTATTGCGAGAAAACCACTTTAGCCATATATCCCCCAAAACTCAAGTTTTCGTATATGAAATGCATGAATACGCGTTAGATCCCCTTAGAAAGTCCTCCTACCAAGGCACCCCTCATCCTAAGCAGATACCCCGCGTGCAGGTTTGCCTTAAAACACAAACAAACAAAGTATTTATCTAAACATTTTTTCTTACCCACACATTTTTGATAGATTTTAGGCAGCGATTATACTAGCTTATATTTTCTATAGATCAATTAGAGAAAAAATTGCATTTTTAGTAATCCTACAAAATATTTTTACTGTATATCACAAGTAGAGTACCATGATTTATAGAGTTTGAATACGATACGAATTGTATATCCAAGTAGAGTAACATGATTTATAGAATTTCAATACGATACGAGTTAGATTGTTTATGTGCAACACTCATTTCAGTTTGACTATGAAAGCATAATTTTATACATGAATCAACCTTTTTAGAGGTATGCACTTAGCCTATTTTATAGAAAGGTGAGCATAACTAGCACAAACTTTTAGACTAGATAGTACTATTGTTAGAAAGTTGAACTATTGGAAATAAAAATTGAAGATCCGTTTTAGCACAGTTGTATACTGCATGTACATAAATATCTTTCAATACTTAGATAGTTTAAATCGCAAATCATTACTTAAACTAAAAAATACAAGGTTTTTACTTACGTGAAGGGACATCGTTCTAAATCTTCTAGTCTCTGGACAAAGTACCAACATCTATACGGCTAGCAAGACCGGAAAATCGAATAATGATTTAAAATACATTATCCCTAATTCCCGGTCCAACTAGCACATTTTCATTCATTCTTAATACCATCATATGCTGAAATAGGTATATTATTTTGACACTAAAAACAAAACACATTTGAAGATATTAAACGCTTTAAAAGTAATTTTTTTTCTTATAACAATTTACCAGATTCACAATACTATTTTATGTAGGATAAAATTAGTTAGCAAGCGAAAATGTAATCTTAGTTAGAATTTACTGAAATACAGATACCATGCATGCCTTATTTTCTATTAGGAGAAAGCCCTCAAAACCCAGTTTTTGTATACAAACTGCATAAAGTACTTCTACCGATAATGCCTATTGCTATTAATTACACTGGATTACCCACTTAAAATTTCGCAAAACACCAAAATACAGAAAAACATACATTAACAAAAAAAATCACACTTAAAAGTACAACACATCAAAAGTGCAACTATAAGAACCACATAATTATTTTCAATTAGAATTACGGTATCAACTTATATGTAACTAAAATAATAGAAAATATTACACTTACCCTGTACTTGTACACGCGAGAGGCGAAAATAATAAAAATATTCACAATAATTCACAAAACAATGATGAAGTAAAATCCACGTGCATATCCATATTGCTGATAACAGAAATTTAGAGATAAGAAAGTGCCTTGAGGCTCTACAGAGCCGGTACAATAAGAGTTGGCCAGTTTGCCGATAAGATAAAACCAGGGAGGGTGCTAGGGGAATACCGAATTGTGGGGACACGTGTTTCATTCTACGTTCAAAAATGGGGACTTATGGATTAAGATGTTTACTACTTAAAACATATCTAATTTTACAAACGCATTGGAACTTGTAAAGAATCTATGCACGTTTAATAGTTATGATTATCTATGATCGACATTATATCCTAAATTAAAATATCAAAGTTAAGCTACAACGATTAATATATTTTACGTAGTTTAGGAAAATAATGAATCATTAAATTAATTTCTGTGAAACAATTAGCAAAGAGCATTATACTAAAGCAAATTATTTTTGTTAAGTTTTGATAAATAACAGTAATAAATTATAGGCATTGCAGATGAATGAGTATTCACGTATAAAATAGGTATTAAAATTATTGTTTAAAACAATTTTTACAATAATAAACTAAAATTTTTATTTAATAAAGTCATAAACTAAAATTATTAATGAAAACTTGTTAATAAATTAAACATATCAAAATTTTTACACTCAGTTTTTTTATATACTTAAATTTTACAAAGATATCCTTTTAATAAATTCATAAACTAAAACAATTTTTACAATAATAAACTAAAATATTTATTTAATAAAGTCATAAACTGAAATTATTAATGAAAACCTGTTAATAAACTAAACTGATTACTCTAAAAGATAGCTAATCACAACATATATCAGAAAAAATATAAGCAATTATAATACCTGAAAAATACCGGACAACACTCTTGTTGCATGCGGACAAAACATCGGTCAGCTCGGCTAAAGAATTCTTAGGTATCCGTTGCAGGAGAACTTACCTACGCCCAACCTACAAACTCTACAAATTTAACGGCAACTGATTTTCTCTTATCAGGTATCACAGATCAGATAAGAGATAAGGAAGTGACATGCGCAGAAGACACGTGATAGTGACGTGTGCAAATCTGTGTTGATTCAATATCCGCTAGGTTCGTTGGCAGGATGTGCTATTTACATTGAGTGGCAACTCTCTGTAACAGGCTAAGACAAGTTAGATGATGCAATATCTACAGGTTTGAGGAAGGTAGAGGGCGCTTGGGTAATCACGTGATTTTTTAAAGAATCAGTATAGAGACATTTTAGTTAGATAAAGTAGGCAAGGTGTGTGTTGCGAGACTCCCTTTACACTGTGTGCGCCTATACTTAAGACGTGTGTTTTAATTGATTTTTCGCCGAGTTTCAAAAATGTCTTTGCTTGAATCGATCGAAAATAACTTTAACATTGAATACACTCCCGAGTTTTATACTCAAAGTGATGCCGATGTGTTGCTGCAAGAAATAATACAATTGCCTTTAGATGTAAAGCCTCTGCAAAGTATTGAAAAGAAAATTTCCCCCGAGTTTTATACTGAAAGTGATGTTGACGTGCTACAGCAAGAATTGTTTCAATTACCCCTGCAAAGTAGTGAAAAGAAAATTTCCTCGACCCGTAAAGTAATTACTTTTGCTGATGAAGGAATCAATTACAGTTTACCTGGAGCAACAGTCTCTGTTTACTCTTGGATACCCATTTTGCAAAAAATACGTGAAGATCTACAGAAAGTGACAAATTATGAATTTAATATGGTGCAAGTGAACTTTGGCTCTGAAGAACAACCTAAAATTGAAGACGGCAACTACGAAGATTTTAATCTAGACCTATCATCAGGTGTATGCATTCTAAGTTTTGGATCTAAACGAACTTTGGATTTTAAACCAGCGAACTGTGAAACCGCTACCATTAAATTAGAACATGGCTCAATGTGTAAGATATATCCCCCAACCAACAAACTTTTAACGCATGGTATTCCTTCTGAACCTTATGTGACAGACCCGCACATTAACCTAACATTTGCCAAAATGTACATTTATGAGCCTTCCCCGAAAAGGGCAAAGTTGGACGATTGGACGGACGATCTTTACCATAGCTTATATGCTTCTGTAAATAGTACATGGCACTTGGAAAGACTTATCTACGTTTCACTTCACGATGAAAGAACTGACTTGAAGATCCATATTAGACAATTTATTCAGAATGCCCAATTAGACTATATACCAACCGGTCAGGGAGTCGTGATGAACCCTTCCACATGGATCGAATTTATTGTAAAACTATTAGATTTTAATATAGGTCATAGCAATAGCTCTTTTATTTGTAATAATCAATTATCTGTATTTAATGATGATGGAAAATGCATCTTACAACAAATTTACAAAACCGCAGATTCATTCACGTTAAATCCAATTTCCTTAACACTTTTAAATGATCAAGTAAAAAAACTTTGCGAAATGAGAAATGAAATATTGGAATGCATTTTAAAAACGCTATATACGACGACCCTGCCTCATTTAATTTTAAAATTAAAGCCGCAAAAATGTAACCGCGAACCCCATTGTAATTACGATGAAGCTAAACAACAATTAATGGATATAGTACATCAGGAAATTTTTAAAAACATAGGCCGGGTTCAAGATCATTCTTCGCATAGGATACATGCCTGTTCGAATAGATCACATATTGATGAGCGAGAGGGTCTTATAAGTAGTAAAGCATGGTTTACGGTTGACATGCCGTATATTGCAAGAGAGATATGCGAGAAAAAATGCACTTGTCATTATGACGGAGAATTTTTTTCAAACATTTTCATTGAAGACTATATGAAGTATCTTCAAAATGAGCTATTTAATTCATTTTTTCAACCGTTTTCAGATTTTGCGAATTCCAAGGATGACAAAACATGTGTAATTATGTGATGTTATTGGTGTATAACTAGTATTGCGATTGTAAAAAATATATTAAAACCATTGTGATTATGTAGAAAAAGTTTGCTTGCTTCTACAACAGTAAGATTTTACTGATTTGTGCATGATTAATTGTGGATTACACTTTGAAAAGTTATTATTTTCTTAATTGTGTAAATAGTTTGTGTAATTTAAAATATGTTTTTGTAAATAAATAAGTTTAAACATGAAAACTTTTCTGTGTTTTCTTTATGTGTATGTGCGTGTTGATTACTTGCAAAATAAAAATCTATTAAATAAAAAGTGATAAAGTTAGCATACTTGGTCACGATTTAAGGTTCTCGTTTTATACTTATCTTTTATACACTACAAGGTAGAAAGTTAGAAATTTAACAAAATTTATTGAAGCATGTACTATGGAAACATTAATCTACTACATAGAATTAAAATGTTTTGATTAAAATCATAAACTTAAGTGTGATAGGTAAATTGTGTTACATGAGAATTCCCAAAGTACTAATTTTTTATAAAATGAACTTAGCTAAAAAAGTTAGTTTCCATAATTTTATAACTTAATCGATTTTACAGGTTTTTCAAAAATAAAGTTAAGTGAGATAAAGAAACTTAGTATTTTTAAATAAAGATTTTTTAGGTGTTCTTTAATGTAAAGATCTTACCATATTTTACTTGAAGTAACAGAATATTTAAAATCATACACTATGTTTTTAAAACATTAGAGTATTACCTTGGCATATTTTTATAATTTTTATTAAGTAATGGGCTTGAATATTTTTATGAGAAATATCAACTAAGTGCACATGTTACACATTTTACTGATTGAGATGGTTATGCTTACAAATTTTAAATAAATATGCTCTTACTTTTATACATGTTACTTGTTCAAACTAAGTATACTTTTGATTTGTATACGTTTATGAGTTCTCATAAGTTATGAAATTATTTCTCGAAAGGAACTTAGCTATTAGAACTTTGTAAATTTCGTAGAAGTAGTATGCTTAACATGTTTTTGATAAAATAGATTTAAATGTGGTACAGAAATGATCAGCTATTTTAGCATAGATGTATAAACTTATCTTTATGTAAACCTTAACTAAATAAAAGTAATATAATTTATGTCTGTACAAAGTGAGGGACTTAGGCTATTTTTCAGAATTATCAAGTAAAGGGTTTTACAAAATACTTAGTAAACTGCATTAATAGATTGTAAGGTGTAATTTTTTCTTTTAGAAGTTTTGCACATTGGTATATTTTATGTTCTGATAAGTCGTTGAATATGTTCTTGAAATAAACTAACATATCTGTACTTTGAAAATTTTATAGAAGTGACGAACTTTGGTATTTTTAGAATGTTACGAACTTGATACATTTTTTCTGAAGTGCTAGATATGTGAAATTGTCTTTTTAGAAACATTGAATTATTCATATTAGTGCATTTCAGTTACTCTTTCAAGATAACGGACTTAGAATTTTTTACAAATAGCAAGCTAGTAACTTGCTAAACATGCTTCTTGCAAATATTTTTAAATACCGTTCTTAAAAATCACAGTGTCTACTTAATTTATTATATTTTAATTTGTTTATTTCTTTTAGTAGTTACAACTTTGATAATTTTTAAGAACGGTATTTAAAAATATTTGCAAGAAGCATGTTTAGCAAGTTACTAGCTTGCTATTTGTAAAAAATTCTAAGTCCGTTATCTTGAAAGAGTAACTGAAATGCACTAATATGAATAATTCAATGTTTCTAAAAAGACAATTTCACATATCTAGCACTTCAGAAAAAATGTATCAAGTTCGTAACATTCTAAAAATACCAAAGTTCGTCACTTCTATAAAATTTTCAAAGTACAGATATGTTAGTTTATTTCAAGAACATATTCAACGACTTATCAGAACATAAAATATACCAATGTGCAAAACTTCTAAAAGAAAAAATTACACCTTACAATCTATTAATGCAGTTTACTAAGTATTTTGTAAAACCCTTTACTTGATAATTCTGAAAAATAGCCTAAGTCCCTCACTTTGTACAGACATAAATTATATTACTTTTATTTAGTTAAGGTTTACATAAAGATAAGTTTATACATCTATGCTAAAATAGCTGATCATTTCTGTACCACATTTAAATCTATTTTATCAAAAACATGTTAAGCATACTACTTCTACGAAATTTACAAAGTTCTAATAGCTAAGTTCCTTTCGAGAAATAATTTCATAACTTATGAGAACTCATAAACGTATACAAATCAAAAGTATACTTAGTTTGAACAAGTAACATGTATAAAAGTAAGAGCATATTTATTTAAAATTTGTAAGCATAACCATCTCAATCAGTAAAATGTGTAACATGTGCACTTAGTTGATATTTCTCATAAAAATATTCAAGCCCATTACTTAATAAAAATTATAAAAATATGCCAAGGTAATACTCTAATGTTTTAAAAACATAGTGTATGATTTTAAATATTCTGTTACTTCAAGTAAAATATGGTAAGATCTTTACATTAAAGAACACCTAAAAAATCTTTATTTAAAAATACTAAGTTTCTTTATCTCACTTAACTTTATTTTTGAAAAACCTGTAAAATCGATTAAGTTATAAAATTATGGAAACTAACTTTTTTAGCTAAGTTCATTTTATAAAAAATTAGTACTTTGGGAATTCTCATGTAACACAATTTACCTATCACACTTAAGTTTATGATTTTAATCAAAACATTTTAATTCTATGTAGTAGATTAATGTTTCCATAGTACATGCTTCAATAAATTTTGTTAAATTTCTAACTTTCTACCTTGTAGTGTATAAAAGATAAGTATAAAACGAGAACCTTAAATCGTGACCAAGTATGCTAACTTTATCACTTTTTATTTAATAGATTTTTATTTTGCAAGTAATCAACACGCACATACACATAAGAAAACACAGAAAAGTTTTCATGTTTAAACTTATTTATTTACAAAAACATATTTTAAATTACACAAACTATTTACACAATTAAGAAAATAATAACTTTTCAAAGTGTAATCCACAATTAATCATGCACAAATCAGTAAAATCTTACTGTTGTAGAAGCAAGCAAACTTTTTCTACATAATCACAATGGTTTTAATATATTTTTTACAATCGCAATACTAGTTATACACAAATAACATCACATAATTACACATGTTTTGTCATCCTTGGAATTCGCAAAATCTGAAAACGGTTGAAAAAATGAATTAAATAGCTCATTTTGAAGATACTTCATATAGTCTTCAATGAAAATGTTTGAAAAAAATTCTCCGTCATAATGACAAGTGCATTTTTTCTCGCATATCTCTCTTGCAATATACGGCATGTCAACCGTAAACCATGCTTTACTACTTATAAGACCCTCTCGCTCATCAATATGTGATCTATTCGAACAGGCATGTATCCTATGCGAAGAATGATCTTGAACCCGGCCTATGTTTTTAAAAATTTCCTGATGTACTATATCCATTAATTGTTGTTTAGCTTCATCGTAATTACAATGGGGTTCGCGGTTACATTTTTGCGGCTTTAATTTTAAAATTAAATGAGGCAGGGTCGTCGTATATAGCGTTTTTAAAATGCATTCCAATATTTCATTTCTTATTTCACAAAGTTTTAATACTTGGTCATTTAAAAGTATCAAGGAAATTGGATTTAACGTAAATGAATCTCCGGTTTTATAAATTTGTTGTAAGATGCATTTTCCATCATCATTAAATACAGATAATTGATTATTACAAATAAAAGAGCTATTGCTATGACCTATATTAAAATCTAATAGTTTTACAATAAATTCGATCCATGTGGAAGGGTTCATCACGACTCCCTGACCGGTTGGTATATAGTCTAATTGGGCATTCTGAATAAATTGTCTAATATGAATCTTCAAGTCAATTCTTTCATCGTGAAGTGAAACGTAGATAAGTCTTTCCAAGTGCCATGTACTATTTACAGAAGCATATAAGCTATGGTAAAGATGATCCGTCCAATCGTCCAACTTTGCCCTTTTCGGGGAAGGCTCATAAATGTACATTTTGGCAAATGTTAGGTTAATGTGCGGGTCTGTCACATAAGGTTCAGAAGGAATACCATGCGTTAAAAGTTTGTTGGTTGGGGGATATATCTTACACATTGAGCCATGTTCTAATTTAATGGTAGCGGTTTCACAGTTCGCTGGTTTAAAATCCAAAGTTCGTTTAGATCCAAAACTTAGAATGCATACACCTGATGATAGGTCTAGATTAAAATCTTCGTAGTTGCCGTCTTCAATTTTAGGTTGTTCTTCAGAGCCAAAGTTCACTTGCACCATATTAAATTCATAATTTGTCACTTTCTGTAGATCTTCACGTATTTTTTGCAAAATGGGTATCCAAGAGTAAACAGAGAGTGTTGCTCCAGGTAAACTGTAATTGATTCCTTCATCAGCAAAAGTAATTACTTTACGGGTCGAGGAAATTTTCTTTTCACTACTTTGCAGGGGTAACTGAAACAATTCTTGCTGTAGCACATCAACATCACTTTCAGTATAAAACTCGGGGGAAATTTTCTTTTCAATACTTTGCAGAGGCTTTACATCTAAAGGCAATTGTATTATTTCTTGCAGCAACACATCGGCATCACTTTGAGTATAAAACTCGGGAGTGTATTCAATGTTAAAGTTATTTTCGATCGATTCAAGCAAAGACATTTTTGAAACTCGGCGAAAAATCAATTAAAACACACGTCTTAAGTATAGGCGCGCACAGTGTAAAGAGAGTCTCGCAACACACACCTGGCCACTTTATCTAACTAAAATGTCTCTATACTGATTCTTTAAAAAATCACGTGATTACCCAAGCGCCCTCTACCTTCCTCAAACCTGTAGATATTGCATCATCTAACTTGTCTTAGCCTGTTACAGAGAGTTGCCACTCAATGTAAATAGCACATCCTGCCAACGAACCTAGCGGATATTGAATCAACACAGATTTGCACACGTCACTATCACGTGTCTTCTGCGCATGTCACTTCCTTATCTCTTATCTGATCTGATAAGAGAAAATCAGTTGCCGTTAAATTTGTAGAGTTTGTAGGTTGGGCGTAGGTAAGTTCTCCTGCAACGGATACCTAAGAATTCTTTAGCCGAGCTGACCGATGTTTTGTCCGCATGCAACAAGAGTGTTGTCCGGTATTTTTCAGGTATTATAATTGCTTATATTTTTTCTGATATATGTTGTGATTAGCTATCTTTTAGAGTAATCAGTTTAGTTTATTAACAGGTTTTCATTAATAATTTCAGTTTATGACTTTATTAAATAAAAAATTTAGTTTATTATTGTAAAAATTGTTTTAGTTTATGAATTTATTAAAAGGATATCTTTGTAAAATTTAAGTATATAAAAAAACTGAGTGTAAAAATTTTGATATGTTTAATTTATTAACAAGTTTTCATTAATAATTTTAGTTTATGACTTTATTAAATAAAAATTTTAGTTTATTATTGTAAAAATTGTTTTAAACAATAAGTTTAATACCTATTTTATGCGTGAATACTCATTCATCTGCAATGCCTATAATTTATTACTGTTATTTATCAAAACTTAACAAAAATAATTTGCTTCAGTATAATGCTCTTTGCTAATTGTTTCACAGAAATTAATATAATGATTCATTAGTTTCCTAAACTATATAAAATATATTAATCGTTGCAGCTTAACTTTGATATTTTAATTTAGGATATAATGCCCATGTTTACAAAAAAAGATAGATTTTTATTGAAATGGCTTTAATCTAACATGATCTTAATCCATAAGTCCCCATTTTTGAACGCAGAATGAAACACGTGTCCCCACAATTCGGTATTCCCCTAACAGCCTCCCTGGTTTTATCTTATCGGCAAACTGGCCAACTCTTATTGTACCGGCTCTGTAGAGCCTCAAGGCACTCTCTTATCTCTAAATTTCTGTTATCAGCTGTACTAGGGATATGCACGTGGATTTTACTTATGCTGTGGATATATTTGCGAATATTTTTATTATTTTCGCCTCTCGCGTGTACAAGTACAGGGTAAGTGTAATATTTTCTATTATTTTAGTTACATATAAGTTGATACCGTAATTCTAATTGAAAATAATTATGCGGTTCTTATAGTTGCACTTTTGATGTGTTGTACTTTTAAGTGTGATTTTTTTGTTAATGTATGTTTTTCTGTATTTTGGTGTTTTGCAAAATTTTAAGTGGGTAATCCAGTGTAATTAATAGCAATAGGCATTATCGGTAGAAGTACTTTATGCAGTTTGTATACAAAAACTGGGGTTTGAGGGCTTTCTCCTAATAGAAAATAAGGCATGCATGGTATTTGTATTTCAGTAAATTCTAACTAAGATTAAATTTTCGCTTGCTAACTAATTTTATCCTACATAAAATAGTATTGTAAATCTGGTAAATTGTTATAAGAAAAAAATTACTTTTAAAGCGTTTAATATCTTCAAATGTGTTTTGTTTTTAGTGTCAAAATAATATACCTATTTCAGCATATGATGGTATTAAGAATGAATGAAAATGTGCTAGTTGGACCGGGAATTAGGGATAATGTATTTTAAATCATTATTCGATTTTCCGGTCTTGCTAGCCGTATAGATGTTGGTACTTTGTCCAGAGACTAGAAGATTTAGAACGATGTCCCTTCACGTAAGTAAAAACCTTGTATTTTTTAGTTTAAGTAATGATTTTCGATTTAAACTATCTAAGTATTGAAAGATATTTATGTACATGCAGTATAAAACTGTGCATGCAATATACTAAAACGGATCTTCAATTTTTATTTCCAATAGTTCAACTTTCTAACAATAGTACTATCTAGTCTAAAAGTTTGTGCTAGTTATGCTCACCTTTCTATAAAATATGCTAAGGGCATACCACTCAAAAGGTTGATTCATGTATAAAATTATGCTTTCATAGTCAATCTGAAATGAGTGTCGCACATAAACAATCTAACTCGTATCGTATTGAAATTCTATAAATCATGTTACTCTACTTGTGATATACAGTAAAAATATTTTGTAGGATTACTAAAAATGCAATTTTTTCTCTAATTGATCTATAGAAAATATAAGCTAGTATAATCGCTGTCTAAAATCTATCAGAAATGTGTGGGTAAGAAAAAATGTTTAGATAAATACTTTGTTTGTTAGTGTTTTAAGGCAAACCTGCACGCGGGGGTATCTGCTTAGGATGAGGGGTGCCTTGGTAGGAGGACTTTCTAAGGGGATCTAACGCGTATTCATGCATTTCATATACGAAAACTTGAGTTTTGGGGGGTATACGGCTAAAATGGTTTTCTCGCAATAGAATATAAGACTATATTATTATTTGTAAAAATCTTTCTATGGTATAATTTTCTCACTTCCCTAACAGTAGATTAAATTTGTAGAAAATGTATGGGTATCCTACTTTAATGTTAAACGGCTACTTAACAAAAATACGGTATACAAAAAATTAAAACTCTTGATTAAATTTTTTTTCTTGATAAATTAAAAACACTTGATTAAAATTTTTTCTTGATAAATTAAAAACATTTGATTAAAAAATATTTGTTGTAAAATTATTTAACTTAAAATTAAAACTTGGTTTAAAAAAATAAATTTAGAAATGTATTTGTTGTAAAATTATTTAACTTAAAATTAAAACTTGGTAAAAAAAAAAATATTTGTTGTAAAATTATTTCACTTAAAATTAAAACTTGGTAAAAAATATTTGTTGTAAAATTAAAACTTGGTAAAAAATATTTGTTGTAAAATTATTTAACTTAAAATTAAAACTTGGTTAAAAAAAGTTCATACACTATCTAAATCATTATTTGTAAAAACTATAGGTACTAAAATCGTTCTATGGTATAATTTTCTCACTTCCCTAACAGTAGAAGAAATTTGTAGAAAATGTATGGGTATCCTAAACCCTACTTTAATATTCTAGTAAACTGTTACTTATTAAATATATGCTATAATCTTAAACGGTATACAAAAATTAGAAGTATGTATTAAGCAGCATTTATTCAATTTGCATTGGTTCTATTACTAAATGGTAAAGAAAACTAAATCCTCCTGGGGATGTTGTTCATTTCTTTGCTCCACATAGTTAATTATTATTTAAAGAAACAAAAACAACAACGCGTCTGCTGTGCTACGCCCTGTCTCCATTCATGCGAGGCTAGCGTGACGTGGAAAAGCATAGTAAGAATTTTTATTTGAAATGAGGCGGTAGACGAATTCTACCGGGCGGCTGGTGGGTCCTCATTTTTATAATAATATTTTTTATTTCAGGTTTAATTCATATAGCTTATTTAAAATTATGTCAAAGTCGCTTATTTTGATACTAAATGTTAAAGTCTGAAAAAATTACAAGTCTCCTTATTTGAAAAATATTCTGAAAAAATTACAAGTCCGCTTATTTGAAAAAAAAGGAAAAAAATTCTTATCAACCCTTTCCAACTTCCTCTCTCAACATCCGGTCCGACCACGCCCCCCTTCCCCGCTCAGCCTAGGGAAAGCACTTGTGCGGCGTACCGCAGAATTAACATGGTACCGCATGAGGTGAACTCTCGTTTATCTACTACTGAAGTTTCTGAAAAAGACGCGAAATTAACCGTTTCAGATCGAATATAAATTATTTATGTAAAGAGAGAAGAGCTGAAATGCTTATGAACAAGTAAGACAGATCATTTCTGCTAGCGGACGTGACCGGGAGCTTTAGCCACACGGACTAGGAAGCAAGTATCCCGAGTTCAAACCCGGCTTTGGGTCATGGAATTTTTGAAAAAATCTGAAGCTAGTGGCTGCATCAATAGGACTCATTGGATGTTAATTTAACAAATAAGAATGGAATGTGATATTTATAAGACTTACGGGAAAAATTTTTCCGTGGCCCATCTTGGTCGAGCGGTAGGAGTCAGCGCTCTCGTTCTACTGATGCGGCGGGTTCTGTCCCCGTCGAGATTCGCGTGTGTGATGGATGCGTGTGGTGGTTCGGAGTCCACGTTAAACTGTAGGTCTCTGTCCGGAGGCAGCCTCCTCTTAGTCTCTTCTCTTCTCGTTCTTGTGCAATGGAATGGGGTGGAACCTGCGTGGGATTGGTCCTGGGCGGCTACCCCTTCCTTGTATCGGGGTCGAAACTCCGGTCACTCCTCGCTACCCCTTCCTTGTATCGGGGTCGAAACTCCGGTCACTCCTTCAGCGCGTCCTCACCATGAGGTATTTGCTGCTGTCGACTTCGTCTAACGAGGCCCAGTATTTAGCTGAAATTTAACTTTTGCCTAACTTTGTACGGCGTGCTACCTCGGGTGAGGAAGGAAGTTAAATTTCAGCAAAATACTGGACCTCGTTAGCCGAGATCGACAGCAGCAAAATACCTCATAGTCAGGAGGCTGAGAGCGGAAGCACTGGAGAAGTGACCAGAGTTTCGACCCGGATAGAAGGAAGAGGTCTTCGCCCCGGACCCATCTCACGCTGGTTCCACCCCATTCCTTTGCACAAGGACGAGAAGAAAAGTGGCGAGAGATACAGAAAGGAAGAAGAGGCTGCCTCCAGACTTAGTGCTGCGACAGGGACCTACAGTTTAACGTGGACTCCGAACCACCACACTCACCCGTCACACACTCGAAGAGAATAGAACCCACCGCATCAGGAAAGCGAGAGCGCTGACTCCTGCCGCTCGACCAAGGTGGGCCACGGAAGACCTTCTCCCGAAGGTCTTATAAACATCACATTCCATTCTTTTATTTGTTAAATTAACATCTAGCGAATTCTATAGATGGAGCCACTAGCTTCAGATATTTTCAAGACACGAACTGGGTTCGAACTCGGAACACCTGCTTCGTAAGCCGTAGGTTTAAAGCGCTCGGCCACACCAGTTCGCAGAAGCTCTCTTACATGCCCTATAAACATTTCAACTATTCACTCTTTGCATAAATAATTTATAGCCGATCTCCCACCATTAATTTCATACTTTTTTTTCAAAAAGTTCTTTCCCCCCGACCTGCGTTCGAACACGAAACCGGAGTCTCGGCAGACAGTGATTTAAAGCCCTCAGCCATTGTTCCTGACGGACAAGCCTGTTTTACATGCCTTATAAACTTTTTCTCTAAGTTTCTCAAGAAAACCAATCTGGGTTCTATCTCAGGTCCCCTGTCTCTGAAACAAGCGACTTAGACCACTTGGCCACGACCCATGGTGGACCCAGAAATTTTTTTTGGGAAGGGCTAAATTTAAAAAAAAGCTTATTTCGACCCATTAAAATGTACTATAAATCAAAATTTTAGTCTAAAGCAATGTGTATGCTTTTGGGAGGGGCTAAGTAATAATGTATGATCATTTTAGTTATTTAAAGTGTATTATAATAAAACGGAATGTTACCCTTTAGCAATCTCTTTTGGGGGGGCTGAAGCTCCCTAGCCCCTTCCCTGGATCCGCTACTGGCCACGACCGATCTAGCAGAGGGCAACATAATGTCCTATAAGTATTTCAAATTAGGACACTTTGATTAAATGGTATAAGTATAGCTCATCAGATAGATCCATTCATTTATATTTTGTTTCCCAAAAATCTGTCTCATCAACCTGAGTTCGATCTCAGGTACTCTGCCTCTCACACCGGCGACTTAGATCTCTCGGCCCGACAAGCGGGATGCAAGGTAACTCTGTATGCCCTCTAAGTATTTCAAATTATGACACTTTGATTAAAGGTATGTATTTTGTGTGTCGGCAAAGCTTCTCGAGGGCTATCGGCCTAGGGAGGGATGCCTCGGGTGGGGGAACTTTTAGGAGGTTCTAACGCGTATTCACATTATACCTGGAGAAAACCACCCAAAAATTGCAGATACTTATATCGACGACTGCGAGGGAGGTCAAACCCTGGACCTTCACACTTCGGCCACCTAGCATGCTCGGTGGCTTATCCACTCGGCCATAGTGGGGCCTTTGATTAAATTATACAGATACCTCAGCAGATACGGCTGAAGGTTCCGGGTTAAGGGCCTATCGCGCGGCAATCGATCTAACGGTCTCAGTTTTGAGTGGTTTTCTCCAGATTCAATAAGACAATTTGACAATTTGACAATTTGACGACAGCTGGCTGTGCCGGCACAGCCAGCTGTCGTCAAAAAAAGGGTCTCTACATCTGTGGCACGCGATGAACGTTTCGATCGTCCGCTATCTTGCTGGTAGTTAAGTCGAGCGATAGCAGGGGATGCCCTTTTTTCAGCATTGGGCAATCTATCCAGCTGTTCTCGCATTCTTCTATTTTTCAGCAGATGTCAGTGCTGTTAAAAATAATCGTGACCATTTTTTGACGGGAAATGACGTGCTAAAAAGTAAAGGATTCTCGTGGAGCTATGTCACTCGCAACTATTTTTATAGAAATCAAACACTATTCTTCGTGACCGGCAACAGTCAAAACGTCAGAGTTGGGTGTTCCCAGAGCGGGAACAGTGCGCTTTAAAGGGTTAAATGTCCTTTAAGTATTTCAAATTATGACACTTTCATTAAATGTTACAGGTACCTCGAGAGATAGTTCCATTAATTTAGAATTTTTTTTCTTTCAAAAATTCCTTTCCACCAATTTTTATTTGAAGTCCGGACTTTTATCTTACATGCCAGCGGTTTTAGCCTCTAGGCCATAACTGTTAACAGAAAAGGTAGTTTGTATAAAATTTTTCATGCGAGAAAGGTTAAGCGAGGAAGGGAACCCACACGAGGGCTATCTGCGTACCTGAGAGGGGATGCCTTGGACGGGGACTTTTTAAGGGGTTCTAACGCGTATTCATGTGACCTCTAGAGATAACCATCTAAAAATCAGAGACCGTTAGATCGACAGCCAAGCGATCAGCTAGAAAGCTGGACCTTCACTCTTCAGCCATGTACAGCTGAGGAAAAAAAAGTCCCACTTGTACTTTTTTCGGCCGTCGTACGTCGTACAGCAAAGTTACAGATACCAATCGTTTACGATTGACGTACACTTTAATTTGCTATGCATAAAAATTGCATAAGGGGACATCTACATATTAAAATTCGCACCAACTTTTTTTTTCTCAATAGCAACCCCTAGATTTCACTTCATATTTCAAAAATTTAGCTCATTTTAACCCCGGACACCAATTTTCAATATATTTGGACAGAAAATGCGTGAGTTATGAGCACCCAAAATCCTCCTCCCCCTATGTTAAAATATTTTTTCATACTTCAATTCATATCTCATATAATATTGGTAGTAAGAAGCTGATTTTTATTCGTACTATTAGAACTAAACGACCCAAACATAATTTAACGTTATTATGATTTTTAATAAATTATTAATATGAATTATGAATTATTAAATTAATATTCAAAAAAATTATGAATAGCGACCTAGCCAAATTTCGATGGAAATAGATGCAGAAATTAATATTACATGGATGTGCAAAATTTCAAATTTTTACGTTCTGTAGTGTAATTTATATTAAATAAAATGTGTTATTTTCATGAGTTAAGGGACCATATATAAATTTATTAAGTGAAATTTTTTTGAAAATTGCATACAATAAACATAAATTAGATTTATTTTGTGCAAAAACACAGTAAAAGGTACCAGTATTAAAAATATCAAATTTTGAAGCAAATAAATTAGAGGTTTTTACAGTTTGATAGGGATTCTATAAAGCGTCTATTGTTGCGTCCGCTACCATATTCCCCCAAATAAAATATTTTCCAGCTATAGAATTAGATGCAGTAGATGTATGTCTTCTAATACAACGTCCTATTTCTGAAAAACTAACATCCTCAACTTTCCAGGCGTGAATGTGACCTTTTTTAATTTCGGAAACATTAGGTCTTTGAGCTTCCCCATACTTTTTCAAACATTCAAAATCACGTTTTTCTCTCTAAATTTTCATCTAACTATAAATTAAAATACCGCCAAAAGTCTTAAGAATATTGCACATTGCAGACGATAGTATTAAATGAAGAAAGTGAAATAACAAACGCAGTGATAATATTGGGTCGGCAAAACAGTAATTGCGCTTTTTACATGAAATTTAAACAAATAAAGTTTCTATCAGGAAATCATTCTTCAAGTTCGACCATAGCTGAGTAATATTCAAGCTTGTAGTCAGAAGGGCAGAGAGCAGCCTCTAACTCCTGCCAACATTTCACCTGTCTAAGAGAACCATCAACGCAAATACTCAATAACAATTTCAAAATTACAAAGATTTTCAAAATCGTGAGCAGTTATTTTGCATTTTCCCCTTAAATCATGTGTGCGAACCAAGGAAGTTATGAACTCACGGGTCATTTGGACCACAGACTAAATATTCTAAATTCTACACCTGATATTCTTAGTAAAAAAAACTTTTAAGACTAGAAACAGTATTTTCCGTGAAAATAATATTAATTTCTTTTAACTCTCTCGAGCGAAATTAATGAAAGTCGAAAAGTTCGGAACCTACAAATAGCGTTTTTCAATTTGCAGAAAGTCCCTTAAAAACGCGCAAAAATTAATTCGCAATATCTCCGGAAATTATCATAGAAAATTGGTGAAAATGTATATTTAGGGTAATTTGAAGGTTTTCTTTCGTTTAATAAAGTCAAAATATGGGGTTGCCATAGAGAAAAACGAAGTTGATGCAGAATTAAGTATGAAGACGGCCCCTGATGCAAATTAAATTAATAGTAAATTAAAGTACGCGTTATTTGCAAACGAATGGTATATATAACTTTACTGTAAGACGAACGACGGCGAAATAAAGAGCAAGTGGGACTTTTTTTTCCCTCAGCTGTACCATATTCAGTGTTTTATCCATGCAGCCATGGTTAATGAAACTAGATGGTACCCGTTAGAATTTGACGTAAGCAATTGGATGACGAAAGAAAAAATACTTATAATTTTATCATTATTTTTTTTTAATGTTACAATTTTTTGTGTAATTGTTTGTCAAATATCGATAATTTTAGTTAAATGAAATGAAATTCAACCCCTTCGCCTTTAAAACGAGTCTTTCAAAAGGCGTCAGGGGAGAGTGACAAAACCTCATTAAAGCTAGTATATAGGAACATGTACAGATCGGCGCAGCCGCCATTTTTGAGTACAGAATACTCATTTCGGAATTTCGCTTGCATCCTAACTTGGCTTACTTAGCGTTCATTTTGGTGCTTTTCCAATTAGCTTACACTGAGGATATATCGGCACTAAATCTAAATGAATATATCTTTGGGTACAACTGGCAGCCCTTGGCCGCAAGATTGGGGGCTTACACCAGCTTGTATTACAACCCTTATAGCCTTTACACCCTTACACCCTTATACACCATTACACCCTTATAGCCTTACCCACACTTTGGATGTAGTTTATTTTTAGCAGCTAAATGAAAATTGCCAGAGATTTTAAGCGGGATTTATTCAAAAATTCCTCAACGCACGGGCATGGCGGAGTGGATAAGTCACTCGAAATGGTAAACGTCTGAAGTGTGAAGATCTCGGGTACGCGCGGGTCCCATGGGGCGGCTGTTTGGTGTTTCGGCCGGTTTTCTCCAGATGTAATGTGAATACGCGTTAGAACACTTTAGAAAGTCCCTTGACCAAGGCACCCACCATCTTATGCAGATCGCCCAAGTGAGGCGTTGCATTAACCACACAGACCAGACCAAACCAAAAATAAATAGAAATAGAATAAATTTGAATTTTTTTATGCTAAAAGAGACATCCAACTAGCAAGTCGTATTCTGAGTGAACTCGGTAAAACCTGGAGATCTGGGGGAGAAGGAGGGGCATGTGTACCAGTACACGTTCAAGTACCAAACACGAAATAGGAAATTTAAACAGATTTAAAAATGCGCATGCTGCAGTCCCCGAAAACATTACGCAAAAAGAGCTTTGTTTCCTTTTGAGGAAGATATAAGAATTTTAAATATAAGTCTGGAGTATCCAACCTGGTATAGAATATCAATCTTTAAAACAGCCAAGATGGAATTTAAAAGGTTCGGTGCACACACCGGAAGCTCATACTCAATGTCAAGGGGCGACGGGAGACAGGGCCTGATTATGACCAACAGGGGCCCGGACATTGATGAATTTCGGGGCCTCCATCTATGATTTTTGTCTTATTTTTCATAAAATTTTGATATAAAAAAGAATATTTGTGAACATTTTAAAGTGGGGGGGGGGTTTCGAGACGGGGCCCTGGGCAAAGTCTCGATCTGCCCATGCGATAATAAGGCTCTGACGGGAGAGGGTGCACTGTTGAGAAAAAAAGCTAATGTACTTGGAAAACTATCTCATTTCAACTATATTATTATTATTTTCTTTTTACTGCAATAGCTTTCCTTTCTTCTGCTTAGCCAGGTTACCAAATTTGGTTCAGATCCGACGAGCGGTCTAGTCGCCTATAGCGAAGAGATACATAAATACAGACAGACATTACTCGCGTTAGCATATAGCGCTAATATTGTGTAGAGGACTGCACCGCACGGAAAATCGCAGCGGTGGCATAACGACCTCAGAAATCCGGCGCCGAGCCGCGGCGTGGGAAAATTTTTGAAAAAGGGCATAATGGAAATGGGCGTATGCGTACAAACACACAGACATATCCTACTATATAGTTACGTTTATCCCTGACTCACTGATTCACTGACTCTAAAACTTTTACCGCCATTACTCTTAGAAGATTAAAAAGTTAAAAAAGACTAAAAAGCACAAAAAGCGTAATAACATCTACACCGTTTGTACGATCCGCTTGAAGTTTTTCATAATTATGAATAAAAATATAGAAGGCAATCTGCGCAACTTTAAAAATCTGAAAATCCTCCCGTTCCCTCATTTTAAAGCGATTTTTCGCTCTTTTCAGCTCCATTTTGTTTCCAAGAGTAAAATAAGTGAATTATTTACGTCACAAAATTAGCTGTTTCAAGTGACAATGAGGTCATACTGATGTCACTGTTATCAGGCTTTGAAGGGAAAGTTGCAATTCCAATTCGTTTAAAATTGTTTTTCCAGATAACACAGCTTAATTTTTTTTTCATTAAAATGGTCGTCTGCTTGAAGCATTGATATAAGAGGGGTTGTATACAAAACGAAATCGGTGGAATGCGAAAAGTTTCCGCACGTTTCCAGAAGAGAATAAAATTCGATTTGGGTATATAATAAAAATTGAATATGAAGTTATTTATTTTAGGTGGACGAAGATTAAATATATGGAGTGTAGACATATTTTCGTCGAATGCTTTTTCTAGCGCCCGTTGTAATTGCCTCCACAACGGGCTTTGACTTCTAGTATATATATATATATGTGTGTATAAATTGACGTTAAAATGAGATGTGTTTTAAGACTATGAAAACTAGTCTTTGTGTTGTAAACTAGTTGTGTTGTGTTGTTGTGGGAGCGATTACGGTCAATTAGCTATACGTGGGCACTAGGCTGAGGGGTGAGGTGCCCTCCACGGGGGTCTTTTTAAGGTGTCCTAACCCGTATCTATGCTACGTTTAGGAGTAAACCACGGAAAACTCCGAACAGATAGATCGGCGGACGCGACCTCGTTTTGAACCAGGTACCTTCATGAGCTCGGCTACTGGTGGGCTTCTGAGTATGAACTTGCCGTTGTGGTACACTTTAAAAATATTTCTACTGCAAAACTAAAACAATAGATTTTCTCAAAATCGGACAGGTTTATGTTGCTTGTATGGTACATTCACGATATAGTTATCAGTATACGATTAATACATTATCTGCTTTTTAGAGTTTTTTTTTCTTTCTCTATAATCTTCTTATGAACCATTTCAAACCTATTATGTTCTTTTGAGGTATAATGCAATGTTTAAGCAGTTTTTAAAGCAAACAAATTACGCCATGGACTCACAAAATTAAAATCGTTATCTTTACAAGCTACTAGCGTTAACCTTTTACAGAGTTTAGATCCAGGCATATTTTAAAATCATTTTTTGCATATTTTGTTTTCTAATCCGTTAATTAAAGGAAATTAGTCATTTAAACGGTGGGGAAAATTGCATACAATTTTCACAGTGTTCGCAATTGGGAACATTGGTCATTTCTGACTAATGACTCTTGACACATTTTTAAATTGGTTTAAAAAACGGAGTACAGTGATGCTTAGTTTAAATGATAAGTGAAATTTTAAGTATTAATAGGAGAGATTTTTAAATTTAAATAAAGATATGGATTAAGTTTGAAGAGGAGGAGAGCTGCATCAAGATAGCTCTGTAAAAATTTGTGAAAATGGCTATTTTTATGATTTTTTATCCAGTTTCCCACTAACGATAGAAATGCAACTTGTGTTTCAAAAAATCAAGTCATCTTTTAACTATAGATGCTATTGTTTTTTTTTAATTTGATGTTTCCATTGGAGAACATTGGCCTATAAAAGGTTAAAAAAGTATCTAGATAAAATAAGCAGTTGAAAGTTTAGGTGCAATTTTTTGAAAAGTTTTGAAGCCGACTGTACGTCGCGGTGTACAATCGGCGTTCTTCGCAGACCTCTACTATTAATGGGGATATTTTAATATGCAATATTGCAGTTATTTTTGGTACTCCGATTCTCTAGTACGGGCGTGCATTACAGTTCGGTGCGGGGGCCCATTCTCTTTGGGGCCCTAGGTTTCAGCCAACTCAGCCTAACGGAAGATCCGCTCCTGCTGTCAAGTAACTTTTAGAGGAAAGAAACATAAAAGTATCGATGTTTTCTTACCTTTATTATCAACGACAATAATGTGTCCATTTCTGTCCACGGTTACTCCTTTTGGTCCCAAGAGCTTTCCGATTCCAAGCCGAGAAACGTATTTTCCGTAAGCGTCATAGATGCTCACCCATTTGTTCTCGTAGTCAGCGACTACGTAGTTTCCATTCGGCAAAACTGTTACTCCCGTCGGCCTCTGCATTTGTCCCGGGGATCGTCCCCTAGCTCCAAAGCGAAGCCTGAATTCGCCTGTACCGCAGTTGAAGACTTGAACACATTGGTTGTTGCTGTCGGCAATAATAATTTTTCCATCTCTTGTGCAGCACACACCCTGCGGATTGGTGAATTCACCCCGTCCGCGACCTGAAATATATCAGTTGAACTTTACACAACGAAAAAGATGGAAATAGGCTCAAAATGATTCACCATTAACAGCTGAGATAAATTGGTTTGGTATTCATAGTTTCCCAACTATACTGGGATATCTAAGATGCAATGCAAAGAGATAATACTACAAAGGAATCTAAAAGTAACCAACTTTTAAAGCTAGTAGTAAAAAGACCTAATTTGTTTATTTGCTTTTGGATATGTTTAAAATATTTGAGTTGAAGACACGTAAAATATCCATCATAGTATTATTCATAATTACTTAAAGGAGGAGAGTTTACCACTTAAATTCAAAAGAACGAGCAAGCGAAAATATAAACGAAACGGGTGGAGAATTTTGAAATCAAAACTTCTGCAGTCCTTCTGCAGTGCTATTAGCTTTTTCTATCATGCAAATTTGTGTAGTGAAAACTTAGGAGAACGGCTCCCTTGGCACTGATAAAAAATAACTTCTGCAGAACGCTCTTATGAAGTTCTCTAAAACTAAACTCTGGCGCAACAACCCACGTGGAATCAAGGCTTGTGCTGCTCATCTACGTCTTCACGACTATAGGTTCTGGGGTGCAGAAGCATATGTACCGGCCAGGTGTTCAACCTGACGCAGAGTCCTCAGTGTTTTGTCTCGAAGCAAGTCTGGTCCTCATGTTATCGACCCACTCAAAGGATGAAAGGTTGCGTCAACCCTGCTCAACCCGGGAAACGAACCCTGGACATGTGGAAGGCAGCACAATGTGCTAACCATTACACCACTGGACTCTGTCAGTTGATTGTGAAGTTGTAGCACGGCTGATTTGTTCACTCGGATCCGAACAGTGGTGTATAGAAGCGAAGGGAGGGTTGGGAGTTGAGACCGCACCCCTGCATTAATTTTTTTTAACATTAAGGCCATAGTTTTTTAATATTTAATATTTTGCCTTTTAACATTACGGTGGAGTTTGAAAAAATCATTCGATTTTGGTACTTAAGTACAAATAAACTAATTATGTCAGGTATTTCAAACTTTTGAGACTGTCTCTATAATAAGCTGTAATACATACTAAAATGAACGATAAACTTGCATTAGTTACAAAGGTTTTAGGAAAAATTATTAAAAATCGAAAATTTTGCAAAACGTGTCATTCTTAAAAAAATTTTGCAGTGCAGTTCTATGTTTAGGAATTTTTTCTGAAAGTTTCACAAGAGGCACTTATTACAGTGTTCACTTATTACAGTGTAATGCAGCTTATAAAGAACCATCTTGAATTTTTTTCGAGACCCTGGTGCTATTAATTTATTTCAATTTGTGTACCAAGACCAAAAAAAGGTTCCCTCCCCCCCTACGAAATACACTCATAAATATCAAGCCTATAACCTCCACCCCACTTCATAAAAAGAAGTCCGTGTATGCTAGTGGATATGAATTTGTTTCTTCTTTCGAATATCCAGCATATTTTCATTGTGAAGAGTTTAACTTCTTCACAATGAAAATATGCTGGACTAATGTTTTCGAATATTAAAAAGGGGACTTCATATAAAGTGTACTATCGGATAACTCCTTTGTTAAAAATATTTGGTTCGAAAGTGCTAATGAGTAGTTGCACACGTATGCACATTTTTGAAACACAATTGACATACGCTTTAGCAATGCAGATTTTCAATCGGTATATGTTGTATAATTTATTTGTGATTTATCACGTATTTTGTAATCAAATAAAAATCACCGGTGCAAAAATGAACTGAAAAAAAGGAAACAAATAAAGAGAAAAGGAATTTATTTACCCCTATTTCCTATCTTTAAAATTAAATCATCTTCTATCGCATAACTTCGCATTCTTGACCCGCTGGAACGATTGCTAGATGAGGACTTACTTGTCCTTTGTCTCACTCCAGTTGTGCGAGGAATTTTGGAGCTAACTGGCCTATCACTAGAAGACGATTCTTCTTCGATGTACGATTTTACTATAAAGGGACTTCCATGAATGTGTTGTCCTAGGAACTTGATACTTAATTCATAAGTTCCTTCTTTCGGAACAGAATAATGCATATCGTAGCTGCCATTCTTTTGATCCACTATTTTTGGTTGGCAAGAGAAAGACAGTTCTGGTGATGTTAATTCAGCTTCAAATACCTCTCCTGCACCCCTTACTATGTCACTTCTACGATCTTTTGCCGTTATAACAACTAATGTTTGCTTATTTACCCCACATAATTTCAGACCCTCGCCAGCTGCAGTGCACTGATGAGCTACTGCACTAGTTGTTAGGACATTCCCGACGTTCATTATGGCAACTTTCGCTGCATCAAGCCCATCTGATCTGTATACAAGGTAATCATTTTCTTCAGGCATTTTTTTGATCCGCATGTCAGCAAAATCTTCCAGTTTTTCCGCCATTTGTTTTGTAACTAAAATAACTTCGGTTTCACTCCCATAGCATAAGGCATTTTCTGTAAATTCCGAGCTAGCCAAAATATTTGATAAACAAACATCTAAAATGTTCTTTTGTTCGTCAAGCACATGACGCTTTGTTGAAGCTATTTGTTCAAGTTGCTGAATTAGCTCATTTTTTCTTTGTTGCACAGCTTTTTCTAAGTTGTCGAAGCAGTCGATAATAGCCTGCGTATTTTTAGCATGTTTATTAGCCAATGAAAATGATACGCTACTAACAGCTTCAATAGCTTCTTTTAATGTTGGAACATGTTCATATGCTTTTTTGAGAAGCTCCCTTAAATTACTTTTTTCATTTTGAACAGCTTCTGTAAGGCGAGCTGTCATATGACCCGCGTGTTCTATATCAGTGCATGTCACACAGATGGCTGTCTCACATTCTTTGCAATAAAATCGTAAAGACTGGTTAATATGTTTTGGACACGTTAGCATGGTGTTTTTCAGATCACCTTTCTGCTCATTTGGAAATTCATTACTGCCCATCCTACTCTCTTCTTCATTGAATAAGCAATGATCGCCAAGAGTAACTACTGTGTGCATGCTGGTGTTTGGTTCTTCTTGATGCTTTGTAGAACATCGCTCGCAAAAATATTGATTACAGTCCAAACATTTCGAAATTCCACTAGAAGATTTATACTGGCAATTTCCACATGTAGACGTTTGCTCTAAAACATCCATCAAGTTGTTTATTAAGAAATTGTTTTGGAGACCAGAAACACCCTGCTTAGGAAGAATCGATTGCTGGCGGCAGACAGGGCAGGACAATGTTAGGCTTTCTGGAGGGGTATATTGCAGAAGACAACGTTCGCAAAACGTATGGAGACAGGGCAGCATCTGAAATATAAAACGACACCTTAAAGACGATATACTTAAAAAGTACAACAATGATAAAACAGCATATATTATAAAGTAGCACTAATAGTTTTGAATCAGTTTTTCATACTTTCTGTTTCTTTTTTTTTTTTTTTATAAGATTTTGAATTTGAAAAAATTGACCTGTCAGACCCAAACATCGTCTCACGTCATTCTTCGTAAAGAAGTCAAAAAGTACAGAAAACTACGCTATTTAATTCCGACTAATGAAACTTATCAATAAATATACATTTCATTTGCATAGCAGTTTGAATTTATGCTTATTTTTATTTGTTCTATTTTTCAAACAATACATCATAGTTAATTAAATTTCATAACGTAACTATGAAAATCAACTTTTGAACAATTTCAGCCATAATATTTGGGGTTATAATATATTGAGCCATACATACGTAAATGTCTGTCTAACGTACAGTGACTTTTTCTAACATTTCAATTCCACCAAGAAAAACGAATATAAATAAATTTTCTAAGTTTTATCTTTCACATTGAACTTCAGCACGTATAATGTTCCTTCCCTAAAATCTGTACCGATTTCGTCACAATTAATATTTATTTACTTAACAAATGCTGCAGGCCACGATAAGGGCCTAACAGTGGTGCATGCTTTAATCAGTGACGCTTAAATTTCCAAGATTTCATTTGAAAACTTATTATTTTTTTGAAAGTTTAACAAGTGTCTGAAATATTTGCTCTTTTATTTTAACAAAAGATTCAAATGCTCTGCCTTTACTATAAACTAATTTATGTAGCTTAGCCTAAAAACAATTTCACTAACATTTTGTCTAATGCTGATTTATCAGATATCGTTTGTCTGTGTACGCGAATCAACTTGAAATAGAATGCTTACAAGTTCGGTTTTCGTACTGCGTTCGTGCGACAGACTTGTATAGATGTAGGTTTCAGTATGAGATATTAAGCCGTCCGCATTACTTTGATAAACACTCCTCCTTTATTTTGGAACATCCCTCTACTTTTAATGAAGCTCGAAATTGTACCGAAATAGGTTTGCGGTTTTTAGAATAAGAGCGTTCAAGCCAAAATGCATTAAGAAAACAAACATATATTTTCTTTTTCTTTTTTCTTTCTTTCTTTTTTTTTTCTGCAATCGAAATGTCAATCTTCAAGCGAGTATATTAATTTTGTTTTTACGTACTGCGTGCATTGTTTACGTATATGACATTTTGGAGCTTGCTTGAATTGTATTCTTAAAAGGTATACATAGTGAAATGTTAAGTGAAAATTTTTATCTTTATTATTGAATGGTGATTTTTGTAGTGGCTAAGCCTTGTTAGGGCACGGCGATAACCAAGCCATGAGCTCAATTCTATGTCGGTTAATCATTTATGAATGATAAAGTCTTCCACAACTGGATCAATCAGATTCATGGGCACCTATACCTATGGGCACAGGGAGGGTCCATGCCCCCTCCCCCTAGCTTCGACATTACCCTTATGATTTATGTATTCGTATAACGTTGAGGTGTGGTTCAACACTAAAATATCATATCTTTCTGGGGCAGGACCCTTGACTTGCCCCCCCCCCCACTCCACATACACACACAAACAATCATATGGGCGGCCATGATCAGATTCATCTGTTAGTAGAGGGCAGCATCCTTGCGAAGTGCCATTTGAAAGTCGCTGACAATACGTAAAAATTGATTGCTAGAAGCTAATTATTGAGATTCACCGAAAACTTGAATGCAAATTATGTTTACAACAGTGGTTACTGAATCTCAGAATCTAACGACTTCTTGAAAATTTAATGCAATGAAATTGAATACGAATTTAATAAAGAAATTCGTGTTTAATATGAATTGAATACCGAAATTTCTTTTCTAATTTTTACCTTGGGATCTACGAATCGCCCCATGCAAATACCACAGTTGAGGAACTGTGCTTCGCCGCTGTCCCTTGACGAAACGATGCTCTCAACTTCGTCGGCCATGGCTTGCTTGGATGACCAGTGGTCTAATATGAAGTCGCAGTATCCTCCTTCTACCCCTGGGTGATCGGGGTAGCAATCCCCAAGCTGAAAAGAAAAACACACTTTATTATAACATTCAAACTCTTTAAAATATCTATGTGACATACGAATATTAGAGATTCTACAATAGGTATGTCAAAATTCCAAACACCCTGTTAAAGTTCTTCACTTATCAATTGAAATTACTCAGTTTACTTAGTTGCGGCATCATCAGTGTAACAGCGATCAGAGCAATATTCTTTAGAATTGTAACACAAGAAACTTTTTGTTTTGATTAATTTAAGAAGCAATGACCTGAAGATTTATATAAGCTGAAGAATTACTTAAATTACGAAAGGGTTTGTGACCGAATAGTTTAATCTTATGCTTATTCATTTTCATTGGTTTGTAATACGCTTCCTTTGTAAATATATGCAAACGTCTCAATTCAGAGAGGATAATTTCATCTCCCCCTTGACATACGCACTGTATCCTTTTCTTCTTTTTTCTTGTTTTTTCCCACCTCTCTATAAGATTTTATCGACTGGTATTGTCAAATTGTAACGGAATAATTTTGAGTTTGTAATGTAAATTAACTATATTTATAATAAACTCCATTTTTAGTGTTATTTTTCCAGTTTTAGTGCTCTAAAATCAAATAGTTAGCTTAGTCAGTTTTTCCCTATTATTTAAATGTGCTCCTTTTCCAGATGCACTACCACACCAGGAAAGCTTCGAAGAAAGGAAAAACGACTAGAAAGCGCTTGCTTTCTTCGAGCCCTTCACCCCAAGATTTAAAATAAGATAACATTTCCAGTGAGCCTCGTGGTTTGTAGCAATGACGCATGCGCATAAATAAGAAAGAGATTTTTAACTTTAACATAAACAACAACCTTAACATAAAATTAACATAAAAAGATGAAGACGACGTTTCCGACCCCGCATTACTATGTGATTCTGAACCGTCTCTGTACCCCCTACACCCCCCTGCAATTTGTCAGTCTGGTAGCAAATCACCCTGTATACATAATAAACTGCCAATTAAATTCCCTTCAGATATAGAATTTAGAAATAGAAGCAATGATAATTCTGTTCACTTTTTAGACTTAACAATATCTGTATTGACTAACAATAAGTATAAATCTATATGATATATATGAAAGAAATATGTTAATTTTAAGGTAAATACCAGTTCCAAACACTTTTCTTCCTGTTTACATAAGTCTGTTTTTCGAAATTTTATCAATAATCGTTGTAGCAGAATTAAATATCTATATTCTGAACCGTTTAAAGGAACCAATTATAAACTTTTATTTTAGTCTGCCACTAAATATAACTACCAATCTAAATTTCGAAAACCTATTATATATCCTCGATCTAATTCGTGCGTCTTTTTTAATATTTTTCAGAAAGAAATGGAGTCTGTGAGGGTTTGGTTATTTTTGTTGCGCTTGGGGGTTGGTACAGGAAAGAAAGTTTTTTTTTTCCTACACGCACACACTCAAAAAAAAAAAAAAAAAAAAAAAAAAAAAAAAAAAAAAAAACCACGTTTGGGGTGGTTTGTATTGGTGCATTAATTATCATTATAGATGCCGTAGTTAGTGATATTACACTGTTAACTTGTAAACTCCAGCTACTCTTTCTAATTATTACTTTCAATATACATAGTAAGCATAGCATTGTTTAATTTTAAGTATATTTTGATAGGTAATTAATAATTTTTTGATTATTAATTTTTAGAATTGATATTTTACATTTTTTTTTTTTATTTATTTTTTTTTTTTTTTGGTTTTGGAAACACAATAAGTATTATTTTTCTCGTTTTGGCATTATTTGGAGAGCTATATTTGAAGTTGCTTGTTCTGCCATGTTACCCCGTAGAGAGAATCGGGACCCAAGTGGATTTTTGAGAATTTTTCTAAGCCACTCAGCGGAATCCTGCTATTTTCATCTTTATATTTACAATCTGCTGTGTGTGGCCCCTGATGAAAGCCGCAGCGATTGTAAATATTTCCAACTTCTATTTCATATAATCCTGGTTTTTGTGCTTCTTTTTTCGCACATGTGCCGGCACTATATTGTTGTATGATGGAGATATGATGGTATGTTTTAGTCATTAGTTTGTTTTACCTTTTCTGTACAGTGAAACCTCGAGTTAAAGTTATACGCATTTAATGTTTTCCCGCCTATAACGTCTTTTTCTATTAGTCCCGAATATTTTCCTATGCCGATAATGTTAAAAAACCCCGTTAGTAACGTTACATTTCCCGCATTCAACGTATTTTTCGGAATTAGATAGCGCATACAATGATCAAAATGGCAATGAGGAACGACAAATAATTCCCTCGTTAGTTGAACCGTTACAAGCTGTGGAAGTCGTTCCCGCATATAACGTTATTTTGTATGGTCCCTTGAATGATGTTAGATGTTAAATCGATGTTTCACTGTATATATATATATGTGTGTGTGTGTGTGTGTGTGTGTGTGTGTTCTTCTTGGTGTCTCTTCGTTGCCTACTAAAAATTCCTTAATAGATGCTCCGTGGGCACTTTACTGCAATCCATAGTCATGATATATTTGCCATAAAACATGGCAATGCATTTTGCATACTACATAAAAGAACAATGTTAAAAAAATTGTTCTTGCAATATTTTGATGCAAATGCGACATAACATTTCATTTTTATTTACACGAATATTTTATAATTGTCAAAATGTACAAATATATATAATTGAATTTAATTTTTGTTTTCTTTCTCACACATTCTGTATAGAAAATCTGTATCGGAAAGATAAAACGTTATAAATATTAGAATTTGTCATGAATAAAATTGCCTAGGCTAATACCTCGTTAGAGTACTTCAAATGAAATATAATTTTTAAAAAGCTGCTCCTCTATGATCCTTTTATTCTTTTCATCATAAATAAGGTTATGGAGGATTCGTACAGTCCATTAGATGCATTTTAGAATACGTTTAGATTCGATGTATTTACATTCAATCCATCATTAATTTGTGAAACAGAATATACTAACTTTAATACATAATGGTTTGTAAATATTTTTTTTTATGTTTAAGGAAATAAATTTATTCAGATTACAGACTGTAATTACGATTCATTTCCATATCCTGAAACCATTTTAATGAAAAATATTTCCAACTCTCTCCCACTCATGAACCAAATTTCGTCAGAACTTTGGTTTTATATTGCGTTAATTAAAACACGGGAATACAGCACACCCACAAAGTATATCGAAAGCAAATAAATGCTGTTCTATTTGTGGCAGTCACTGTGAAAACCACTGGATTAGCATATCTCCCACCGGTAGACTTAGGATACGACGCAGTTCTTGTGCAGCCATTTAATCGTATTTGTCTTTCTGAATTGTCCAGGTGTTACTCTGAAGAGCAGGAAATGTTTGGGATGATCAAGCTCTAGGTGATTTATTCGTCTGGTTTGAGATTCTAGCGTCACTCTTATATTTATTTAGCAAGGAAGCCAAGGGAGATTTCGCTGCGTGGGATTGGATGCTGATAGTTTGTAACATTATTATGGGTATTTTATACTGATGTCTCACTCCTTTTGATATATGAATGCACAAGTTGCATTTGCAGTGTCATGGGGGGGGGGAGTGGTATTCCGCGTAGAGGATGACATATAGGATTTTATTTTTTTATTTTTCAAATCACGGTTGCTACTTGAATGGCACACGGAGAAAAAAAAGTTTTTCTGTTATTTTATTTATGCACATAGATGCTATTTTAATGAAGTCTTTTTTATACAATTAAAAATTTTATGAAACCGTAGTGCCACTTTCCAAATTGAATTTCCATCACTGTGATACTGTTACAATTTTATTTTTGAGGTAAAACAGAAATGGAGATGCACAATGTTACTTAATCCTGTGATAATTTTATTTTAAAAAAACATAATTTAATTCATTTTTTTTACATTATTATTCCTACAGCAAATGCTGAAAATGTTCGCCACCATTTTAAATGCAAACATGAACACGTCGAACCAAGTTTTTTTGACACACTTCGCAACATTGTTGTTGTTATTGATGAGATTTCTTCAGTTATAGTTTGCTTTAATTCATCGATGTTTGCAAGACTTTTCTGAAAAACACTATCTTTAAAATAACCCCACAAAAAAGAAATCTCTAACGGGGTGAGGAATAATTATAATGGAATAATAATGTAAACAATTCGAATTAAATTATGTTTTCATAAAATAAAATTAGCCCAGGATTAAGTAACATTGTGCGTCTCTATTTCTTTTTCACCTCACAAAATAAAGTTGTAACAATCCAACAGCGTTGGAAATTGTTTCCCACACTTAAACAATGTTTGAACAATTATATTTCAAAGTTAGAATAGTTTCCACATCCGTCGGATTTAAGAGTAATCAGAAAAACCAGTGAGTAGGTACTCTTTTGAATTGATCACCCCCTATAAATACAAAATAATCCTCACCATAGTAGAGAATTTCTACAGGTCATGGTGGATCGTAAGGCTTATTTTTTACGAGCCATTTAGAATAATCTACAAGTTACATCCATAATCAACGGTGAAACAACCATTTAAATTTATTTTAACAACTTAACTTTTCATTTCAAGGAAACAGAGAAAATATTTTGCAACGTAATAGAAAAAAATCTAAGAAATTTGAAGGGTTTTTAAATGCATTCACTTAAATTTGTTTACTACAAGACAATTAGTGATTGCAAATTATTACGTTTTTCTCCTCATCTTTTGTATCATTATTGCCTCTGTTATATCCGTCTATCAAGCGAAGGTAATAGGGAGGTTCTAAAATTTGTGAGAGATCAGAGTTTTTGTTTGCAGTTTCACTGGTATTGAATTCATAAATGTCAAATCACAGAATGGTACACTCTTAAAACTGCTAGAATTTTATTTATAGATTGTTCAGATTCTAACATACGCACATCTCGACATTGCTGACCACCATCTAATTGCTTTCTCTCAGGTATAAAAATCTTTCTATCACTGTTACTTAAAATTACTATATGAACATATATTATTTGTATATTTTTTGCAATTATATAAATATGCTTTTGTAAATATTTTGCGTACGCATACAAAGAAGTCATACTAAATTTTTCTCTGTTAAAATATAGCAATAATGCATTGTAACTTTGTTCTATAAAATAATTATATGATTATATGATAATTAGTTGATTGTCTGATTTAACTTATGCAGCTAAAATACCTCTATCCGTGCCATCATTTTGGGACAAATTTGTGCTTGTGTCATCATGTGAAGCACATACAATAAACAGAATTTAAATATAATATCTTGAAAAGAAATATATATACAGTGGAGCCTGGTAAAGTGACGACGTCAGTAAAGAGACTACCTGTCTATAGTGACCACTTTTGTGCAATTTTACTTCACAACCACTACACTGTGCCACCTTTGTAAAGTGACCAGTTTTTTTTTTATTTCCGAGGGTGATCACACTAAACAGGAAAAACAACATCTAACTACTAAATATATGAGATTCTCCTTGCATATTGAAATCTAATATCTTCAATAAACATTTTTTGAATTGCTCGTTAAAGCTAAAGCGGTGAATATTTTTGTGTAGAATTCATTCGAAATTGGAAAAAAAAAATTAATTGGAAGAAATTAATCAAACCTCCGCTATTTCTTATCTACATGATGAACACAAAAGCTTAACACAAGTGCCTTTAGAATACTAATTGACTCAAGCTCTAAGATTAAAAAAAACACCTGTTTCTGTTTACTTTTCGTACAATTCAAATATCTTAATTAATAAAAACACCATCCATCTTTCAACAATGCCGGAAGAAAAATGCCATTTTCCTTTTTAAAGAAAAAAAAATCATTTGAGTAAATAATGACCCACTTTTTATACTACTCTAACATTCTGCCCTTGGATGTCACTTTTTAGGCGGTGACACTTAGAAGATGAAAAATTTCAGTTTCACTCCTTATTGGGATATAGCAGTCGGAGGGAAGCTTAAAACAGCCCTTCCCATCCCCCCCCCCTCAGATCTCTCATTCTGAATTTTTAGATTTTTCTTCTTAAAGAAAAAGAAGAAAAAAAACTGTTAACATAGCGTCACGTGCCACCTCTCTTTATTGTAGAACTTAATTTAAGTGGAGTGTCAATAGACATTTGAAAGTCTTGGCTTCATGTTAGTAGTTCTAATGATGGCACTTCTTGTTTTAAAAGTTTCTAGTTACACGACTTAGTGTTCACACAGGTGAGATTAAGCAAAATTAAAAGGAGATTCGCTCAGCATCTCAGGTGAGCGTATAATTTCAAAGGCAGATTGAAAAGCAAGTATATAACAATGTTTCTAATTAAATATAGGTAGGAATACTTGACATGAGGCATTTTTTTCTGAAAATTAGTAAGTTTTGGTAAATTGGAAGTTCCGTTAATTTTTTGACTTTTAGTTAGCTCCAAAACAAGATCTTTGAATCCATTCTTAAGCTATAAAACTAATGGTATTTACTTGTTCTAAAACTAATATTTTGATGCTGAAAACACAACACTATAAAGGATGATGATAATTTTTTTAACTGTTCATTTTTTATGCACACGTTTATATAGTATGGTGCATTATTAAAATATTAATGCTTAATATCATGAATTTAGGATTAAAAACTTTCTTCCCAAATCTACTCAGCGTCGCGTCAGATATGATTCTCTTTCATAACTAATTATTATTCATTCCGCTTTCAGGGGCGTGAGAGCAGTTACTTAGAAAGCTTTGATTTGCCTAAATTCATGACTCCACTTTTTTGTTCATCCTCGGTGAATACACCAGAACCCGAAATGATGAATTTAAAGCTGAGCAAAAAATGCTGAAGAACTGTTCAGCTTATGGCAAAATCTTAAATTTTTGTAATAATGGTAAATGGCAGTTTTTTCGCTTGGAAAAAAAATGTATCAGTAATAGAACGAGAATAACACAGCAACAAAAGCAAAAAGAATGTGCTTCACTTTTCCTGTAAACATTCTGCAATTTCATATATAACCTTAAAAATGCAACTGAGACAGAAAGAAACACTCAAGTAATGAAATTCTAAATATTCGCAGCTGAACTTCCCGAGAGAACTGTCGATCATTGCGGCTATTTGGGCTAATCCCACGGCATTTTTGTGCTGTTGCCGCAACTTATTTCGAGCCCTAGTGCACACGTCATGAAAGATATAACACATTTGTTATGTAATGTGGAATGTTCTAGAAGACCGCAGCGACATGATATGCTCTGCCTGAATATTTTGAGATAACTTTCGATTGGATCATGACGGTTAAACAGAAAAAGCACGAGAATCGACTATTTTGTCTTAGAGTTTTATCACTATAAGCGTTTTAATTTAATTTATTTATTTATAAAAGAAATGCATACTACAGATTAAAATCCATTTACAGTGATGCATATAAAAGGACAAATTACATAAGACAAAATTAAAAAATAAAATAAAATACAGAGATAAAATAAATACCAGTCATGACTGCAAAAGTTCAAAACACCTAACTTTAAAGACTTTAAAAGACATGTTAAAAATATCCAAATCCAAAGAAAACTTTATCAATAAATTTTATCAAATTTTAAATAACGAAAAGTAAATGTAATTATATTTTATAATTGGATCCACAAATAAATGACTACTACGAAGAGACCCGTTCGGTACATTTACACAAATACTCTGAAGAATATCACTACAGTCTACCACATTATTGAGAACTTTATAAAAAAATAATAAACAAAATAGATCACGACAAGAACTTAAACTAGGAAGACCAAAAACACTTCTCAAGTAAGTTAATGAAGTACGAGTGTTTCAAAGTGTTGCTCTCAAATTATTTTAATTAAGTGAATGCGGTTTTTATACAGGTGTTCCAAAAAGGTGGTAACGGGCTTTAATTCTTTACCTATTATTACTAAATTGAAAATATGTTCAAAATAAGGTTGGAAATAAGGTTCCTTTAAGAAAAAAATCCTCTCGTTCATTTTCAAAAAGTTACACTTTTTAAATTTGGATACGGCCCTCGTACAAAACAATTCCCAGTTAGTAAAATGTGCACCATACCCTAATGAGGTGACATACAAAATTTGAGAATTATACCTGAAAAAGTGTCAGAGAAGTGAAGATAAATATAACGCTGACTTAACCACTTTTCTATGGCTCTCGAAGGGAAAAAATCACGCCGAATGATTGCATTTCAGGGTTCGTACAAAAATTACGAAAGAAAATATTTTTTTTCCCACCCTAACAATAAACGTTTACATTTAAAATCATGTATAGTCCCCGATCATCTTTCTTTAAAGATATCTCTGCGGCGTTGCATGATGAAATGCTCAAATTTGGTTCAGCTCATTAGAGTATGGGCACATTTTACTAAGTGGGAATGTTTTTGCACGGGGGTCGTATGCAAATTTTAAAAGTGTAACTTTTTTTAAATGAATGAGAGGGATTTTTTCTTAACGGAGTCTTATTTCAGACCTTATTTTGAACAATTTTTCAGTTTACATTGCCCACTTATTTCCAATTGATAAAGAATTAAAGCCCGTTACCACCTTATTGGGGTACCCTATGTAATTCATTTTGTACTCTTTTTATTTATTTATTATTATTATTATTATTTTAATGGTCCGGCCAGCGGCCTATTGTAGATTGACCGCTACCAGGACCGCAGATGTTGGTCATTTCATTATGGGGGCGCCTGTTAGGCAGGCCAACGTTCCTCCCTATGAGTGGTCTCCTAATTTTGAGCGAATTCCAGATGCACCCAGCACCCGGAGTAGCACCCCCAGAGGTATCGTTTAAACATGAAGGACATTGGAGCTACGAAAGATTTTACGTGCACCAGCTCCCTTTAGCGTACACGGTTATAGGGCAGACCATCCAAGAGAGGTTTTTCATCTTCCCAAGCACTGGCCAAGCTGGTGCTGCTTCATTTTTCGTGTTCTTATGGGAACGGAGCTTAGCGACTAGGTAATCTAACCTTTACTAACAGTTAGGGCTCGGGTTACTCGGTCGGTAAGCTCGGGTTACCACCGGTCACGGAGCCTTTCGCTAATGAAAAGGAATTGGACCATACACTGGGAAAGTGCATGGGTACACGTAGTCTGTACCCCCCTGGACGTGAAACTTCCCCAAGTACAACTCGCCAATGGCCAAAGTGTTGGCCGATATGCGGACCAATATTTCATCTTCACTTCATTGTATCATGGTCAGATTTGGGCATTTGGCCCGATCACGCAGGTCAGACTAAATTCCAAGCATCGTTTTATGGGTACTGACCCACTCAGTGGGAGCACATTAGAGATGAGTTCAGGCTCATTTTTCAAAGCCCCACCCCGCCCGAGTTCGAGCGATATTATTTATGTCGGATCCCGAGCCCGAGCCCGAAATTTCTGCTAATCGATAAATAAAAGTCAAATGCCTCATTGATAGAATACCGTAAATTTTGCAATATGTGCAAATTAAAGACAAATATAATAGCAAACTCTTAATGCACTTTCTAATTCTTTACGTTCAAGTTTATCAAATAATAATAAGTAGTTTATTTCTCCCATGGATCACTTTTAAAAATCTGTTTACAAGGAGAATGTTCTATGAAGGAGAAATTTCTTGCGAGTCCGAACATAATCGTGAATTACAGAGCTCGAGCCCAGACTCGGGCTGAGTCCGTCTCATCTCTATAGTGCACATTCTAATCATCGTTTTCAGATGGACTTTTGGTTTTGGGGCCAAATACTGAATTTCGTTGAACGATGAAATGGGATGAAACACAGTGCAAATGGGTCACTGGACACTGGAAAACCGATAACCCATTGCTAGTAGGGATGCGGGACATTATGCAGTGTGTTTGTATTAAATGAAATGAAATGTGGGATTACGGCAGATAATCTACGCGAGGGATCTATGATAGGGAGGGATTGCCCTCCGTGGGGGACTTTCTAAAGTGTCCTAACCCGTATTTACGCGAAGTTTCGGAGAAAACCAAAGAAAACGCCGAATGGCTAGGTCGACGGACGCGACCTTGGGTTTGAACCAGGCATCTCCTGTCTCCCAATTGAGAGCACAAATGCGCTCGGCCACTGGTGGGGGCTTTGCGTTAACAAGTCCAGGTTTGCAATTTCGTCTGTCATCGTTGATGTTTTGCACCTGTTTGCTGCCCCAGTGGGAGGGAAGAATAAAATATGACTTATGAGTTGTCCAATCGCAAAACTCGTTAAGCGCCATCCAGATTCTTTTACAGAAAATGAAAAAAAAAAAAAAAAAAAAAAAACTTCTGTAGAGTCTATTTTTCGTGCTGATTGCTTGAAATTCGGCATTAGTGCAGAACTTCGTTCCAAATCCAATTTCATCAGTGTTTTGCCTGAATTTGGTGTGGTTTTCTTGTTATTTAACTAATTGATTTGGATTTACAGTGTTTTGCTGCTGTGTGAAGAATTTATCAAGTTTTGAAACAGTACGAATTCATCATTAGGTAGAAATTCATTTATTTTAGCCCCCACAGGCATCACATACCAGACGAACAATAGAAATTTGGATTAGGTCAATTTTCTACAAGCATTCGTACAGAGCTGATGCTATCTCAATTAATTCCTTGATATGAAAAAATTTTTGTCCATGCATAACAAAAAGTGTTTTCTTTGGTAGTTGGACATCGGAATGTCCAACACAGACTGTAAAATTTTAGATATAAGATTGCCATTGCCATAAATAAGCTGACTGATCCGGGACCATAGGAGAGGGGCAAATTTTTACGGCAGTCAATGATAAAATGATTAAAAAGTAAAATTATGTTTTAAAAAAAATAGCTTAAAGACAATTGTAAAAATGGACTTAATCACAGTTAAATACACAAAAAGATCTAATTAGGGGAAAATATTGATACAATGCTGGTAATAATGAAAAAACAATGGAGAAAAAAAGCTTGAAATTTAACGAATTTTGCCGCCTAAAAACATGTACTGAGTACGAGCAGCTCAGGATATAGCGAATTTTGATGCGGGTCAAATCAAATTGTGCGGCAGTAATCAAAATGGATTCACAGAATTTTGCAGCATTATAGGATTTTTGGAGCTCTGTTTTAATAGTTTAGAATTTTTTAATTGCATTTTTTTATAACTGGAATCCACAAAGGTTTATGTAAAGAACAAAATGGCGTTATAATCTCAATTTTGAATTTCTTGAATTTAAGAAGTTTTGCATTCGGGCGACTTATATATTACTTTAATTATATATATATATATATATATATATTATTAGTTTTCTAACATAAAGTAAGTTTTCTGACATCAGTAAACATCCCCATTTAAAAAAAAAATCATTTGAAATTTCCTGAGAATTATGATATTTCGTTTAATGCACATCCTTTCGCTATAAATTTCCTTGTAATAATAGTCTATATATTATAAGAATATATGAGTTGCTACGTTATTTTATTTGATTGTAATCCATAGAGGAAATTAAACAAGACAATCGCACTCATCGAACGATTATTTTTATCATGCTGATCTCTAGAGATTCCTAATATACAAGAAATAATTATAAAATTTAAGTTAGATTATTTAACTACTGAACTTCCTTTCCTGGATTTGGGAACTTCAAATAGTACTTCTAATATTTTGACATCTCTAGCTTTGCCATGTTTTAAGTATCATGAGAGGCTGTAGCAGCTCTTTTGCTAAGTCGCTTTACTAAAATTCCGCTACTTTTGATATTTATGTTTATTATCTGCTGTGTGTGGGCCCCTGATGAGAGTTAAAACGGTTGCGAACATTTCATTTCCATTTCATTATTTTAAAAATTAAATATGTAGTTATAGTCTCAGTTAATGATTTTCATAGACAGTAATTGCAATCGCTTTTCTACTAATTAGACGGCAATGATCTAAACTAATTATAAAAAGTATCATTTTTGTTCGTAGTTTGATGAAATGATAGCATATTTTATATAAAATGGCAAAAATTAATTTTAACTATAGCAAAATAACAAAAGGTATAATAAATGTAAGTCGTTAAAACTATGCCAACCAAACTTTGTGTGACTGCGCTGAATCAGTCAAAGAATGAAAACATTAAATAAATCCATACTCGAATAAAAAAAATAATTTTTGCAGTAAAAAATTTAACCTGGGCAATTACATTTCAGCGGAATCGGTTATGGGGAAAGCACTAAAAGAGATATATGAAAAAATAATCAAATAACGTTTTAATTCCTTTTTTGTTACTACCACATCTACGACCACTTCAGTTTTAAGGAAACTGCCGTTCAAAAAACCCGCCTTTCTTTCTTTTTTTAACTTTTTTTTTATGACTGCGAATGCTTAAGATTAATTTTCGTCTTAACTGTCGCATTGATGGATGGCTAAGTACTAGTTGATAAGCTTGTTCTAGCCAGAATCTCTACTATGTTAAGTTTTGAAGGTCAAACCAGTCTTCTCAAGAGTTTCAAACATAAAATAAAGCTATATATAATTTTGTGATTTGACGCACGACGACAAGAATAAGAAAATCGATTAGTCGTTCTTGATTTTTCAGAATTGTGACAAACGGTAATCCAAGAAATAGACGACAGTAATTTTGGAGTTCTGTAATAGAGCAAAAAAGCAACCATAATTTTACTCTAAGGGAGGAACAAAAAAACGTAAAAAATTTGAAGATTTTTTCATGTGACTGTCTCAGAAAAATAAGTTATTGTTTTATTCCTTATCGACATAAGAAGCTAATTATAAATAAAAATCAAGAAATCAATTAAACAATAGGTTTTAGTGTATATAAAACAATATATATGTAGTAATATAAGTAGGTGAAAAAAGTTTTACATGTACAGTTTTTTAACTAAATGTTTTTGTACAGAATTTGCAATACATTAATACTTGAATTGAAATTCTCAATAAAAACGGCCTCACCATGGCACAGTGGTTATATGCCACTGAAAATGGTAGATGGCCGAAGTGTGAAGATCTCGGGTTCGGGTCCCATCGCGCGGCTGTCGATCTAATAGTCTGGAGTTTTGGTAGGTTTTCTCCAGATGTAACGTGAATACGCGGTAGAATCCCTTAGAAAGTCCTCCTACCAAGGCACCCCCCCTGGCAGATCGCCCTAGTGTAGCGTTGCCGTAATCACGCATAATCACAATCCCATTAAAAACGAAAATCATCAAAATATAATTTAAATAACTATAAGTGTATTTTTATTTTGTTTTAATTTACAGAATTCTTAAAATATTGGTTAATTTTAGAATTGTTACAGTGTGATGAAATACAATGCTGTAAGCTTACCAAAGAAAAAATGAAATGAATAAATAAGAATACAAATAAAAATAAATTAAGTAATAACTATCGTGTAATACATAACCTGTCAAAATCGCCAGTACTAAATTACGATCTCATTCTCAATAAAATAATAATATAAATATATAAGTGTAACATGTTTAATATAGTTAATGATGTAATTTATTATTTAAATAACTACAAGTGTATTTTTATTTTATTTTAATTTATATGATTCTTAAAATATCAGTTAATTTTAGAATTGTTGTAGTGGGATGAAATATGATGTTGCACGCTTACCAAAAGACAAAATGTAATGAATAAATAAGAGTACAAATAAAAACAAAATAAGTAATAAGTATTGTATAATACATAAGCAATCAAAATCGTCAGTACTACGATCTCACACATAATAATACAAATCTATAAATCTTTAATATTTAATATAGTTATGATATAACATAAAATTTCCTTCTTATTTTAAGATGTATATATATCTGTGAGTGTGCGTTATGTAGTTACATTGACAGAGTGCCCTTTCTTCTCACGAGAGAAGAATTTTTTTCTTCCTTCTAAGACAAAGAGAAACTTACATAAACACAACACATAATTAAAACATTGTTGGAAAATTTAGAATAAGTAGTATATATTCAGCCGACTACATGGGTACTTCTAGTCTTAAGCACCTACAGAAAGAAATCCCCTGGACGTGGAGCTACCACAAAATTTCAAGAAACAGTTTATTACTTCTGTAGAAAGAAATCTATTGAAATTTCAATAAAAAATTCACCAGTTTTCTATAGAAAATTTCTATAGAAAACTGGATCTGCAATAATATCCAAGTTTTTCTCTATGGTGTCACTGATAAGCATAAGATAATGGCCAGGTACATGTTGAAATTCAGTATAATTGATTTAAACTGCATAAAATTTTAATTTAACTTTTGTAAAAGTTTTTGCTTCCATTTGCGAATATAAAATGTAAAACTACTGAATAAATATCAACTACGGAGATTTTTCTTAAAAATATGTCTAATCACCCCCTCCCCCAATTTCGAAAAATATTCTTCCTAGAGCACCCACAAAAGCTTTGCTAAGTCAGCGCCTTTGTAATTTAGCGATTTAAACAGCATAAAAGCAGCGTGCTACTTTTACAATGAAAACCCCTGATCAAAGAGCAGACGTAAATTTTAACTTTCAAAAAGCGTTATCTGAAACACAAAGTTCAATTTTATCAATAAATTTCATAAACCATTTATCCGTTAGGGTGATGTATCATACCATTTCTCAGTTTGATAATTTTATTCTACTAAAGTATAAACAGCACACGTAGTTTTAGTTTTCAGAGAAAAATACATATCATTAACAGGAGAGAGATTTAAATATTTAATTTTGAACATAAATTTGTAAAAGCATTGAAATAACCAATCTCATTTTTGAACAACAAAAACAATGAGCCGAAAATGACACGTGGCGTTCATTTTTAACCCTTTTATAGTTAAAAATTCGTCAGAAAACTCACTACAAATTGGGGAATGGTTTTGTATATTATAAATTTAAATTGGCAAAGAGTTTTTCTTTCTCTCTCATTACCCTCTTATCTTATTATTCTCTTCTTCGCTTTCTACCATGAAAGGTACGAAGTTCGTTCGAAAATGTTCAAATAACTAATTTATATTCGACTTAAAAAAGAGAAGTTCTGCATGCTCTATAATACAACAAAACCTGCCGTAAATGAAATCACCAATTAACAGCTTTTTGCTAAAGGTACGTTCCCCGTGAACAAAGGTGGTGTATTCAATGGACCAAAGATTCACAACTCAAAGAAATATTTCCATTAGAGAAAGGTTCCACTTAAGATATAGACCCTTTAAGGCACGTTTAACTATTTATCGATTTTAAATTTAGCTAAAGATATAAACACTGTATCGAAACTTGATAATTTATTCTTACAAAAGAAATTTACTATCGACATTTATGCAAAATGAATTTCTATTTGGATAAAATGTTAGATTCATGAAAATGCCATGCTCATGAAATGCATTATTTATATTCCTGTTAATGACCATATAATGCATCATTTCGATTAGCGTTTTGGCAATTGTTCAAGAAATCTTTTAGAGGGATATTTATACGCATTTTGCAGACATAACTAAGATTGTTAATGTATATTAAAAAAAGTAAACATTTCCGTACATTTTTAATTTTTTTTTATTACGTAGACTATAGTAAAATATTTTTAATCAATAATGAAGTATCAGCTCATTTAAGAATTAAAGTATTGAGATAAATACAGCCTTAAATTTAAATATTTTCATATTCAAACCACTGGGGATAAAACTAACTGACTTATCCATCAAATACTTTACACGTGGATTAATTCTAACACGCGTGTTAAAGTCATGGGTAAGATATCTTATCTATAGTTCTAACACGTGTGTTTGGGTTAATCCACATCTAAAGTGTTTGGTAAATAAGGCCGTAGATATATAAATTGTTTAACCTTTCAAGAAGTGACACAAAGTTAAGGAATCATAAAAGCTTTTAGGATGAAAATCAGTGTCCAAGGTCTTCTATTTTTAAAGTACTTATCAAGAAAAACTATTTTCATTCTTTGGGAACTGTTTCAGTGTAATTTTTTTCAATATATTACGATAAATTCACCTATGCAGCGGAAGAAATCAACAAACGATGCGCGTCACTAATCATTGGCCGTGAGAAATAATTCGCTATGGTATAAATTTTTGAAATAGCTCTTGAAATAAAATATGCGCCTAAAAATGAAAAGCGTTAGTGAATAATTAACTATAAAAACGCTTTATAAATGATTTTTTATCGAAAATGTGCAGCGTATTTTCAAAAGAATAGAATAGAGCTACAGCTAAGACACCAGAAAATTTAAGGCAAAATATAACATTGTTGCAATTCTTTTTGACCACCCACAGTAAAAGAAGGCTGTAGGCAAGGAAAACAGGGGGAGGGGGTAAGAGTTCGACACCCTTGTCGCTCCTACCACCACTATAATTTTCAAGCAGTCGCATTACGAAATAATACCCCAGAAGGGGCTGTATGGTTGTGAGAAGATGCAGCCCTTAAAAACTGGAGCCTTTTTTATACCTTAGATATGTGCTTCATTTTTACTGATTTCGAACGACATTTTGCGCACACTGAAAAAATATTTTGTTGAATTAACAAAAATTTTTTAAATCAATGAAATTATCCGGTTGAAATAGCGCCGATGAAAATTTGTTAAATCAACAAAATAATTTTATTAAAATTATTTGATTATTTCAACAAACAAATGTTTTCTTAATTCAAACAAACTATTTTGTTTTAAATAAGCAAATGTTTTTTTTTTTAATTTAAACAAACTACTATTTGTTTAAATTGTTTATTTGGTTAAAATCAGATAAAATATTTGTTTGAATTAACAAAATTTCTTTGTTAACTGGTGTGTTCATAGCTTATTATTTTGGAATTATTTTGTCCATTTTTTTAAACCCACAAGCAATAGGTTGAAAGTCCCCCGTCCCCCATAGGCAAGGTTACTTATTCATAAAAATTACCATTTTATTTTAGCGTTTTCATAAATCTGTAAATTTAAATTAAAGAAATTCAATGTCATTTTTTTTTTCGTTTGCTTGTGTGTTTGTTCATATGAAAAACTTAGTAAGGCAGGGAAAATCGCTTTTGCGCTTGTGATAAAATAAAATAAATATGTATATTTTCTTCGGTGTTATAGGAATCCGTGTTGTACGGGTCCTCAGCTGTGCTCCACCTGGAGTGTAAACCACGCTGTTCAACCGCTGCACACCTTATTTGAGCAATTCATTTCACATTTCATTCGCTACCCTGTTATAGGCGGGTCTACTGTACTTATTCTGAAAATTTGTTTCTGTTTTCAGTCAACACCTTCATAAGAATGAAGTTTTAATACCAAGAAATTGGATTAAGACTTCAGAGCTAAAATTTAAGAATTTTAAATAAAAAGTTTTATAATTTCTCTGTATAAGCTATAATCGGAAAGTAAGGTCGTTTTTTCGTATGTTAGTATTTCGACTAGCCGAAACTACTGAACCTAATAATACGAAATTTGACAATGTATATGAGTTTTTTAACATAGGTACTAGAACAGACAGCATTTCCAAAACTCGTAACCTATAGGGGAAGGGGACAAAATGTTATTTTCACATATCTCTCTCAAAGAAAAAAAAAGAGAGATCCTAAAAATTCTTGCTATGAAATGTAACACTCACGAATACCTAAAAATTAATTTCGGAATATTTTAGAATTCGTTTAAAAAATTCTTACTTTGAAATGTAAAAAATATGAATCTTATGTTTAGGCTCAGCCTGCTTCTAATTAAAAACTTGTTGAAAATTTATTTGTTTGAATTTAACGTAAAAAATGACATTACTTTTCTGTACATCTAATTAATTTAAAAATACGTAATATGCTATTTTGCTCACGACTATGGATTAAACAAAATTTTTGAGCAATTTGTGAGCTACAACTGAGATATCTTTATAATTATGATTCAATACTTGTTATTAAATTCTATGAGAATTAAAAGTGAAATTATAAATTTTAATAATGCGTAAAGTTTTTAGAGAAAAATTTTGAAATAGTGAAATAAATCATACTTATTGAATTATACACACATAAAAACTAATTCAATGTAACATTTATAATAACAACCCAAAGAAAAAAAGTTGATGATAATGATGATGAAAAAATACATCCGTCAAATATACATGGAAATTAAAAATTAATGAAGGAACCTTTAAAGTGAAATAAATTTTTCTTTCAGAATTTATACAAACGCAACATTTTTAAGAAAAACCTCCTTAAAACTTTGAGAAAAAGAATGAAAAATTCCATCCATATCAAATATAAATATTTAAAATATTAAAACGTCTGCAGTTAAAACGGATGGAAAAAATATATATATCGTGTTTGTATATGAAACTATTTTTGGCAAAAGCTATGTAATTATTATTATTATTATTATTATTATTATTATTATTATTATTCGCAAAATATTTTTACCTTTTCGAAATAAGTTGCGAGCATCATTTTTGCTTCTTTATGTATTAATCACTTTGGAGGGGGTTTTGGTGGACTCCTTCACGACTCCTCAGTTCCTTCCATCCATCCATCCATCAGAAATTCGAATGGAGGCACGATTAGCTCTCAGTCAACTTTTTGTCAATGAAGAATCGGTTTCGAACCGAGTTTCATTTCTGATGACCTTCCAACGTACGATGAGAAAATTTCAAGTGGGTAGTCATCTAACGTTGATTGGCGGGCGGCTCCTACGCACACAGAACCGTTGTGAAAACCTGGTGGTGGTTGAATAACCCACAGTCTAGGGTCAAAAACTGAAGGGAAAGGTGCGGCACTATACCTAGCGTTCATTAAAATTGTTATAATAATTATTATCATTGCGGTGGGGGGTGGGGGATTAACGGTTCTTCGTACACTACAGAAAACGCAAGGAAACGTTACGTAAAAGTATCGGGCTGCGAAAAAGTCTAGTTATCTAATATATCTATCTCTTTTAAACAAACAAAAAGTACATAATTTTATGGTGTCGATCAAAATTTTTCGCGGATTAATTATAAATTGATACAAAATTTAAATTTTTAAACAGCCCCCATACAAAAAAAAAATTCTCAGATAGTAAAATATACCCCCATACATAAATGAGGTGATGTACAAAATCTCAGTTTTTCATCATAAAAAGATTCAGAGAAATGAAAATAAATGTTTGTTGACTTAAACCACTTTTCAGTGTCTGACGAAGAGAAAAAAAATCATATAGTAAGATTATGTTTCAAGGGTAGAAAAATTACAAAATTGATGCATAAGTACAAAATACTTTGCTATTAATTGTTTTTTATATCTTCTTACCAACCTTTTTTTATATCTTATCGTCCTACTTCTTACCAACTTTGTTTAAACATATCTCTAAGCCTATTTGCATAGCTGCCAACCTTCCCGATTTTTTCGAGAGATTTCCCACCACAATTTTTAAATAGCTTTATTTTGCATTAAATTTTTTGTGTTTTATTAAGCATGAATTGATAGTTAAATATTAGTGGTGATATGCTATGCTATTTATGATGAAAGACTGAAATTTTGTAGATACCCTAAATCATATATGGGACACATTTTAGTAGTTTGGATTTTCTTTTTCTACCGGCGTTGTATGAAAATTAATTATTATTTAATCTATTTAGATTTTATCTCTTAAAAATTTAAATCGGTACTCTAAAATTCTGTAACCTTTTATTTGCGTAACTTCGTAATTTATTCTATGATCATTATTTATGCAAAAAAAAAACCTAGATCAGTGGTTTGGGGACACCTTGTATACATACACACCTCACAATTAAAGCTGTAGCAATCTAATAGTGTTGGAAGAGCGTTAGGAGGGTTGCCACATCCATAAAATTAAAAGGTAATGCGAAAAATCAAGAAGTACTATTTTAAATTGACATACTAACAATACCAAAGTAATTAGTTCATTTCGTAGCTGCTTCGGAATTATACTTTAAATCATTGAACATTACTGTGTACATGTAAAACACTTCTATAAAATGAAGAGGTATTTTATTTCAACCGGAAGAAAGGCATCAAAAACTAATTCGCAATATTCAACAGAAATAACAGTCCCTACCCATGTACTTTCACTGGAAACGATACTAAGTCAATAGATATCGAATTTTGGGTATGCAGAGGTAGAAATCCAGACACTACAAGAAAAAGGATATAAGGCGTAACAGTCAAACTCTTTCTTTTTCTGTCCTCAAATCCTCTTTTCGCTGTTTGTTAAGAAAATAAATCGGGGAAAATACACAGTACTGTCTTTGAGCCCTTGTATTTTATCCTGTCATATAGGAGCGAGAGACCAATATCGTAGAAGGATATTTAGGTTATTTATCTGGTAGTAATATATTTCGAAAACATTTTCCGAGAATCGTTGAGGAAAAATGTTTTATCTTAGAGTCGAAAATTTTCACTTCCAACAGCGATTTCCAGGCCGAAAATGATTTTCTCTTCTTTTCCTTTTTTTTAAAGAAAAAAGTAAAGAGGTAAAGGAATGGAAAAAATAGAAAAGAAGTGAGTGTAGGGGGGCGGGATAGTAACAGTTATTTCGACAGTTAAATAATTAACCAAAATTGCAACAATTTGTTGCATTTTGGATCGACGTGGAAAATAAAAATATTTACATTTACAGTGCGACTGAATTAAACTGAGTATTAGAAAAATTTAGACTTTGAATACAATTCTACTAAATATAGTTTTAAATATTTTTAAATAATTAATACAAATCGAATTAGGTACTCGAATATGATCAAAGGTTTCAATTAATCAGCTAAAACTTTTGTATATTCTGGAGTTTTGGTTGGTTTTCCCCATATATAACGTGAATACGCGTTAAAACCCCTTAACCCTTTCACCACCAATTATTTTTTTACTGAGAAAAAAAAATGAATTACTTTAATACATCAATTAAAATACAAATATTGATGAATTGCTGAAAAACGAAAAATTACATTGAATTGCCAGTTATGTCTTGGAATACCAGTGGGACAGGCGTTCGTATGAATTCAAAGCATATTTATCCCATAGGGGCATTTGACACTACCTGCGGGACATATATGTCCCGGTGGTAGCGAAAGGGTTAAAAAGTTCTCGAACCAAGGCACAACTCCCGTAGGCACATGCCCATCGTGTGGGCTTGCCATAACACGATCACACCCCGGACCCTTCTATTCGCATTTTTAATATTACACTGGAAAGTGATATGAAATGATTCGTAAAGGTGTAATCTCTCGCTGTTGCTCCGTATATACTGTATCAATATAATTAGCTCAACTTAAACCGTAGGCCAGTTTTATATTTCAGTTTCACCCACAGACGAATTTTAAAAATTTTAGCCTTTTAGGTGAGGGTGAGGGGCAAGTAAATACGGAGAAATACAAAACTTTACGCACAAAATGTAATGATAATAATTAAACTTAAAAATTCATTTTTGAAAAAATGAAAATGTTTGTATTGTGAAAACAAATGTTAAAATTCAATTGAGTATGGAATCATGAAAGTATCATTTGTTCGACTGCTGATTTTCTGAGGTTAGTGTGATTTACTAATTTCTATATCAATTATTATTTTATTTATTTATTTATTTTACTTACTGAGGCCTACCTTGTGGGCCACGCAGAGTTTGTGCACGGTCCATGAATTGTAGCCACTGTTTTATCTCTCTCTCTTTACATACATGTAATTAATGAAATAAATTAATTTTATTAATAAATTTCAGAGCTGTTGATAAGTGACAATTTATTCAAGAGATTTTCGTGAGGTAAATATGTCGATTTTCTTAAGTAGCACAAGAGCTACAAAATTAGTTCTAATTGTTCTGAAGAATGGAATTCTCAGTACGTGTATTAGCTTTCATAATAAGACACGCAAGAGCAAAAACAGTCTATTACATTTTATACAATTATTTTAAAAATTTAAAAATATTTTTATTGTCCGTTTAGCTCAAAATTTATATCTGTATACTTTAAAGTAATCAAACAGTTTAAAATGAAAAAAAAAATATAATTTTACAAAATCTATAGGAGTAATTTGGACTGAATCTAATTATACAATTTTTACGCAAATGAAATAAACTTGAAAACCATAATGCAATAGCTTGAGGAACCTCCTTAACTAGGAGATCCACTTAATTGTAACACATCGTTTTTAATATTTAAACAATGAATTCAAAGCAAAATAACATTAGGAAGCAAACTTTATCAATTCAACGCATGTTAGCACGAGAGCGCATCATCTCTCAATTCTCTGTCTGGACCGATTTGGATAAATGCTCTTTCCGAGTTAAGAGAGATTTAAAAAAAAAATCAGTTTAGTTGGTTGAAATTCGAGTGTTTCACATACGGTTTCTTATACTTGTGTTACATTGCAAAACTTTCATGTTCTTATTTCAAGACTATTTAACTCTTAATTAAATTCTTGTTAAAATTTGGATGAAATTACTTTTCTGAATTTATCCAAATGACTAAAAATGTGAGCCGTACAAAAGATTTACAGGTAATTTATTTAACAATAAATTTTATTTAAAAATGTATCTAAAAAAAAAAGGAAATTGAAAAACTGACTTTTCACAGTAAATATAATTTTGGATGTCGGAGGGTACTTAAAAATATATATATATCATGCATAGAACATGCGGTATGATTATACCACCTTATGTTCTATTATTTGGATTGTAAAATTATAGATCTAAGCAACTGAATTAATTTATATTCATACTACAAATTCTTGATTAATTTAGAATTTTATGTCATGCACGCGAATTACACTTGAGAAGCGTTTTAAACTTTTTCATCGTATATGTCAAATTTGTTATGAAGATATTTTATCACAGATTTTGACATTTATTAAAAAGTATTATCTGTTTTTATTTGTGATACTTGCATTGATTATTAGAGATTTTGATTATTTATTTTGGACTTGTTCTATGAAACATACGAAGTACTAAGAATCCATCTTAGAAATAAAACAAACAAATTTGCAAATAAGAAATTTCCCAAAGCGCTTCTAGTATTATTTTTCTAGCGGTAAACTATTATATTTAGTTATTTTCGTATTTAAAAAAGTGAATATGATAAAATATAATATTTTAGCTTCCTTTTTAATGTATTCACTAATGTTAAAATGAGCCAGTTACTAAAATTACACATTTAAAAAAGTGAAAGTTCTACTTATTAAAAAAAGATAATAAATCACTGCACATTTTCCAATGAGTAATGAAAATGCTTGTTGAATGACTTATATTAGCATATTTTAATACTGATCCTTTGAAACTCACTGAATTATTCATTTATTAAGCGCAATTAATTCATTAATATAGAAATAAGTGGATCAAGGAATTAATTACTTTTTTATTATAATAAGTAATTTTTTTCCCCTACATAAATTGTTGTATGTATCTCGAATATTTATCAGGAAAATTATTTCGGAAGTCTAAAGACAGAAATTATATTTCAGTTATTATTATTAATATTATTGTTTTTGCAATAAAGCACCGTTTATACGTTTTTTTATTTATACGTCGTTTTCGTGAAGTCTCGATTTGTTCCTGATTGTAACGCAAAAATGCTTCGTTTATAAGACGCACAATATCGGTTATACTTCGTTTTAAACCTTCCAATAGTATAATATTAAATAATATAAAAATATTTAAAAAATAATACTTGGAGAAAATTAGAAAAATATGACCTAGCAAAAATATTTGTTGCAAAACTGCAAAATGAAACCTCAAAGGTAAAACAGAAGTAATAACAAGAATTTAGGAGGTGCAGTTTAACATTTTTATATAACATTCTATGAAGTTGGGATATTTTTTATGCCAGAAAAAAGATATGTATTTAGGCAGGATGCTACAAAATGAAAGTAAATCAATTAGGGACCTCAATTAAGGTAATGTCTATTCTGTAAAATGTTATATGAAGTAGTACATGTAAGTATTCAAAGAAAAAAAATGTAACATTTTAATTTTAATTTATTCAACTCTGCATGCACACTCAATACAAATCAAACTAAACGCAGCAGAGACGTTTCAGCACTTGATTACTGATATCTGTAAAAAAAGATTTTCTTTTTATATTCTCAGTTGATTGTTTAACTTTATTGCTTTCTTTAAGAAACTAAAGGAATAATTTAACCTTTCTTGGCGTTAAAAACAGGGTACGGTTTCAAATATATTGTCGCAAGTCTGTGAATAATTTAACTGGAGTAATTTTACGTTAAAAACAAGTTGGTCAGTATAAGCGAGAACACAACAATGGCAAATCTGCGATTAAAAAGTGCGGCCTTTTTCCTTTTAAACTGAAACCACACATTCATCTTTTCGCAGAGCTCCCAATTAATTTTGCAACGCTTATTTCAAATACGAAAAAAAAATAAAAAAACAAAACATTAATGCTTCAGGCTATTTCTGAACACTAATTCCACGCCCTTTCTCAGAAGTTTAGGGAATCTATTCATGTGTCTTTCATTGGGATTCCAGTTGATCCACAAGAAAAAAAAATTGAAGCAAAATCGTAAAATACCGAGATTTTTCGAGAGACTGTCCTTCGAAAACGCCCCCCCCCCCTTTCCCCATAGGCAGATGTCTATCGCGTAGTCTTGGCATAACACAAAAAACAAAACCGACTCAAGAGAAAAACGTTGTTTTATTTCCGTAAATGTCCTCTATTATAACGAATAGGAAATTTTGTCCGAGGCTTAGTCTATATATTGAAACAGAGGCTATATTTCGAATGATCAATGACCACAATATACAGAGTGTCCCAAAAGTTCCGTACTGACGACATTTGGATATCATGTGGATATTTATTTATCTAAACATCGTCCATGCGATTTACGTTTGATCGCGAAAAGAACCAAACGATAAAAACTAAAGAACTGGTGTAACGATTAGCAGACGATAACATTTTATATTTAAAAAAAATGACGGACAATGAGTTCATTAAGTTGGAGTACGGGAACTTTTAAGACACACTGTACAAGGTGACCATAGTTAAACTAACAGTGCTCGGAGTTTTCCGTAGACCGATCTAATTACCAGAATTGTGTCAGATTTTGTAGGAACACTAAACAAGACGGAGAACGAAGAAATCCATGAAGAAAAAGAAAAGTTTTAAAAGTCGCAGCCAGTTGAACATGTGTGTGATTGAAGTGTGTGGTGCTGTGTATTTGAAAAGAGAGCTTTAAAAAAGCAGAATCGATACTGAAATAAAATTACCTTTTATGTCGTCAAATGTTAAACAGATTTGCCATTCCGGCACTTCGGAAAAGACAATGTCTGGGGAAAATTCTTTTCGTGCAAGATGGAGTTCCTCCACTCATTGCTTTGCAGGTACAGCAGCTGCATTCGCAATTGAAAGGGTCATTAATCTCAGCTTACCAACAGCATGATCTTACTCCATGTGAAATTTGGCTATGGGGTTACCTTTACTGTCAGGTCTATTAAAGGAATTGTTTAGGACATAGCTATGTTGAAGGATAAAATATTACGGGCTGTTCGGGAGATTCCTGCAGGCATGTTCTTTTTCCTTTGTGTGAATGCTAAGCAACATAATTCAATATGCGGTCCACAAAAACAGCGGCCTCATTAAACCTGAATTGAATGTGCTAAATGAAAGGTAATTTTATTTCTCTCGGTATTGATTCTGCACTTTTTAAAACTCCTTTTCTAATTGCACAGAGACACATATTTCCCTAGTGGTGACTTTTCTCTAACTTTTTCGTTCATTTTCCCCCCCTCCACACGCAATCTTTTGTCCCCCTTCTTGTTTAATCGTCCTGCAAGTTTTGGCACCATTTCCTCAATTAGATCCTGCTTCAGAACACTATGAGCACTGTCAGTTTAATTATGGCCACCTTCTATATTTTCACTAAATATTTAAATTCAGCATGCAAAAAAAAAAAATCAGACTGAGCAGTTTTGTTAAATTTCCAACGCATTAAAATTTAGTCATTCAGGTTTAAAGCAAAGTTTTATGTTTCAGCTCATGTATGGAATTAACTGATCCAGCCATGAAAATACTTTATTTTAAAATGAGGCTGCATTTAGAGAAAAGAAATCGTGACGCGATGTAAATCTCAAAAAGTTTTTCACGTTTTTTCAGCGCTTTCAGTTTCCATTAGACATATTTCGTTTTCAAAAGTACTGTGAACTAAGAAAATAAAAATTCTATTATGAAGTACATCTCAGAAATCTCAGATGTGCAATTTCTTTTGAGCAAAATCTTTTGTGTATAAATGCAAAAATCCTACGTTTAGAGTTTAATGCCCGAGACAGGGTATTTTGAAAAAGGAGTCAACTACCTAAGCTTATTAAAAAGAGCGTTGGCGATTGTTTGAAGAATCGAAAAGAAGAGGTGGTGGGGGTAGAGTATTCACCACGATTTTATTCTTTCAGAATTTATTTAACAAAAATATTTCAGTCATTGTAAAATAAAGGTAAAACGCCCTAGCGGCATGTATGATACCTTGCTATAAGGGCGTTTATCTTGGAGCTTTGTTATCAGATGCATGACGTTTGAGCCGGGGAGGCATTTTTAAAATTCAGAGTGAATTATTATCATTATTATTTTAAATCAAGGTACTCATTTTTACAATCCGAATATTTGGTAGATACGAAAAACTGAACAATTTGGCTAAATTGGTGGATCTGACGTGACTTTCTTTTTAAATAATAATAATAGGAATAATAATAAAGAACTTTTCTCTATTTGAATTCATAGTTCATATATTTTAGAAATACATAATCATGCCAGCTTTGATTCGACAAGAAATATATTTTTGGGGGGAGAATTTAAGCATTTTAATACATTCTCAGGAGAGATAAAATTAGACTCTTTGGGATGAAATTTTTCTGTCATTAGTAATACAGTTTCGTGTCATGTATTTGTTTTTGCATTCAAATAATAAAGCAAAAGCAATTTTATATTCTAATTTATATTATTATTATCACTTTATAAAGATTAAAAATAACAGCTTTTGTGTTCGGTTAAACAAGCAATAGTGAATTATCGGTTCTTTTATAAACAATATATTTGTAATGATTGTATAAAACATTGAAGTAAAAAATAATTAAATCTATCTTTTAAGTAAGATAAAAGTATGTAAAATAAATTTTGAGAGAAGTTTCAATTTCAAACAGTTTACGTTTGCAAAACCATCCTAGTTCACCGAACAGCGAAAGAGATACATATGTATACGAAATGCATTGAATATTGCATTCATTAAAATGGCGGGTATTTGCCATCCATGTACTGGCCACTACGAAGGCTAGAAGTATGGATAATTTTTTATTGGAGCATCTAGTAGGCTGTCAACCATCGATATAGAAAAACAAATGAATAGAAAGCCTAACGCTGAAACAGTGCAGCCGTGGATATCGCTGGATTTGACTACGAGCAACATGGCGGTCGATCGAACAGCCAAACTTTTTTTTTACACCACAGCCAGCCGTGTCAAAAAAGTTCTTTAGCTCAGTTGCAGCTGATTGTCGAGTCGATCGATTGCCATGCTGCCATGCTGCTGGTAGTTAACCCTCTCGTCACCCTAAACCTCATATGAGGCTCCTATTTAAAATAGCAATATTTAGAGAGAAAGCAATTGAATTTAGTATTTTTTTCTTTCAGTGATATCAATATCATTAATTCATGTAGAAAGTATAGGAGGCTCTTAACTAGATGCATAAATCGTGCCTAGATTGCAGTACTAGTCAATTTAGATCATTTTTTACAGTTTTCGCTTCATTTTTTCAGGAGAAAAATTAAGAAAATATTTACGCTGCTTTTTTACCGTTTTTTTTCTTTTTAAGGTAAGTGTAGTTTTTTCTTATTCCTCAAACTTTACCTAATATGTGCATCCTTTTAAATTAATTTTATCATAACAAAATGCTTCGAAAATGCAGAAATTATTATTAGAAAAATTATTATTATCGACATTAATCGACATTAGAAAAAAATATTTTTGCATGCTTTATAATAGTATTTCAGATGCATTAGATGCTAGACAGATTTGTTTTATCTGATTTTTCATAATTCGGTGACGAGAGGGTTAAATAGAGTGATGGTAACGGCTGAACTGTTTCAGCGTTGGGGACATTTGGGCAGTCTATCCAGTTTTTTTCCCGCAACGATGCTGTGAACGTCATCTTCGATGCATCCCTGCATCATCTATGCAGAGATCTATACTTCCTTCTCTTCTATGCAGAGAGAGAAGGATGCTCTTCTAGAAGATGCCCATCCTGCATCTTCTATGCAGAGATGGACAAATTAACAACTAAGCCCGAGCTAGGAGTCGAACCCGGACTCATGATCGTAGTGAGTGTTCCGCTGACCACCTTACACACTGGGGAGAATTTCACCAAAGTGTAAGTTTTATAAAAGCTTGAAGCTCTTAACTACATACTTCTATATGAGGAAAAAAAACGTGTTAACGTCTGAAGATTTTATAAATTATATAATATTTTACATTTAAAAGAAAGCAATATTTAATGAATTTTCGAAGTGTCTATCTGCCGCTGTTCGGAGAACAAGGATGGATTTCTATGTTCAACAAACTTTTGAGCTTGAAACTTTCTTATAAATTATTTTACATTTGTTAACCGTGTATGAATAAAAAGCGTGATTAAAACATTTTTTTACTAATATTTATTAACTAGCAATCAGTTTATAACCCTTTATACAGTCACTTTATTACCCTTTTAAAATTTATGCTGTTTTAACAGGAAGTTGTCAAGTTTCTAATTTCTAGGTTTCCAGGTTATGCTAACCTTGAAGGTCTAACTTTCACTGTTAATAAAAGCGTAGGAATTAGTAATTATTTATCCTAGTCACTGGAACTGTCAATAGAGAATCATTAGTGTTCGTCGGTCTCATTGAAGAGTGATTTGTGCACATTAACGTGTTCATGTAGGTCAAAAATTAACAATTCCGTTTAAGATGAAAAAGCAAGTCCCGCCTATTCGGGGACAATGTCCCACGATGCTAGATGGTGGGGCTCTCGGAAAGCATTTTCTTCTTATTGAGTTTAAGGTCAGAAAGGTAGTTCAGTATTTTATCTAGAGATTGTTTTCTTTTTGATTCTGTGTGTAGGATGCAAGCTGGTAATTTGTGGTACGAGCTAATTGTTTAATTTGACACAAGCTCGTTAATTGAACTTGAACTGATGCGTATTTTTCACAATAATGGACTTTTAACAATGAACCTTTTATCTACGTTCCATAGTACCAGATCTAAAATTTTATAGCTGATCCAATTTGTCTATGCAAACAGATATGTGATGTTCTTAATCCATTTAATATCCTGTGACGAGGCTATTATTTGAAAACGTTGCTTATAACTTGACAGAAATTTTTATATTTTACTGCTTTTTATATTTTCCCTTATTCGAAATTAATTGTTTGGTAAATTGTGAAGTGTTAAGGCGAAGCTATGCAAGGATTATTTACCTAGTGGTGGGAGTTGCCTTAGGCGGAGGAATTTTTAAGAGGTTCAGCTACGTGCAGTTTGTTGTGTTAAGGCAAAGCTATGGAAAGGCTTATCTGTCTATAGGGAGGCGAGGGGGGGGCGCATTGGTCGGAAGACTTTTTAAGGGGGTCTAACGCGTATTCACGTTACATCTGAAGAAAACTGAGCAAAACTGCAGATCGTTAGATTGACAGCCCCACGATAGGCCAGAACGCTGGACCTTCACACTTCAGCCATCTATCATGTTGAGTGTCTTATCGACTCGGTCATGGTGAGGACAATTATTAGGTTAAATATCGGCCGTTATAAAAACTAACAATTTTTTTGAAATCACCAATTCATGCACTCATTCATTCTTTTAATCGCAATAATTTTAACTATTTCGTCAGTTTTTGTAGCTACGAATAAATTTCTGACATTAATTTTATGAACAGTTGATAACTTTTCCTAAAACACCCATAATATTTCCTAAAACATAGCGATAGAGAGAAAGTCTGAAAAGCTGTTGATTTTATAGCGAAACCATTTCACGTTCAGGATTTAAAAGAGACTTTATAAGGTTAGCTTTGTTCTGGAGTTTTTAAATTAATTCTAAAAACTTGGCTACTGAATTATCAAACTGCCATTCTACATTCTAAGGCTACGACATTGCTTCCTGTCAGACTACATCGAGCGATGTGGTGTGCATTTACTAATTGTTGGGCATGAAATGTTTTAAAAATTTCGAAAGTTCTTTGAGTACAACTCTACAACTTGAGTTAAAAATAAAGTCTGCTGAAATATGAAAAGAAAATTGATAGAATATGAATATTTAAATATTTTTAACTGCGAAATGTATCGATTTCCATCTTATATAATGTTTTGGTCAACTGCTTACAGTATCTTACATAAAAATACCAGTTATTATGAAAATTACAGAAGATATCAGCATGGTAGTCAGCGCAACTGTAGGGATTTTCACAAGGGAGTTAGATTACAGGGGACTATCTTTAAATTAGAAAAAGGTGCAAAAAATTATATCCTAGGTTTTCATCCAAAGTACAAAGTAGCTAAAATGAGAAAAATAACAGTTTATGCAGGTACCCCATCTTCCAGCTCATTTGATTTATCATAATAATCAAATACTGTGATCACTGAGACACTAGTATCTTATATATTTTTGACAATAATAAACAAATATTTTTTATAAGTTGTTTTTTACATCTCGTTGAATATAGTGCAAAATTAATTTTATTGATGCGAAATTGAAAGCTTATCACATCTCATTCTTCTAATTTCAAAATTTTATATAACGTTTATCAGTTAATTTATCACATGTTAAGCTTTGTGAAATCTGGTTAAAATATATAAGTTACACGCAAAATACATTTGGAAAAAAATTTGAATAAAATAAATCACTTATGTAGGGAGCAGATTTCTAATTCTTATAATTCACTTCAAAACATATAACAAATAACAACTATTAAGTAAACACCTTTTAATCTGTAAAGTTAAGCAATAAGTCTATATGGATACAAAACACGACCTCGAAATAAAACATTACATTTGTTAGTACATATGATGCTACTCTCACTGTCTCAAAATCTATGGAATAATGAATTTTAGTTTTTTTACATCGCATCATTGATTTTGAGCATGCAATATATGTCACGAACACTTTTCATTTTGATCTAATATCAACGTTGTTGTAAAAGTCACGTTGTCGTTTGAGCCCCCCCCTCCCCCCCACCTTAGGTAGAGAGACTTTGTGTAACTTTCCCTTAACCACAAACAAACAAAACAAAACAAACTCGCGTTCCAACTAATTTCAAGAGTTAATATTTGATGAATCAAGCAACCAACCGATATCACACTTTCTCTTTTTACAAAAGGACAGCTAAGATATGAAACGAACTATTTAAAAAAATTAATTGCTGAATTTAAGTTATGTCGCTTTATATAACATCTAGTATTTGGTTTCATTTTACTTGTTTGGTTACATTTACTTGGTTAATCTTCATCTCCGAATCATGTTCCTGTATATACACTTTCTATGGCGCTAAAATACCTGCCATTTCCAAAAAAAAAAAAAAAAAGAAATTATTTATAAGTTATTACAACTAAATTTAAATGTTATTAATTTTTTGAAAATTAGTTTCATAGTTTAGTTATGAAAGTGAATAATTTTTTAGTTGCTTCTAAATCAATTTGTGGCTCATTTTCATTCATTTCAGAAAAAAAAAGGTATAGAAACCACACCTATAATGGCAATACAGTTACACGTAAGGCGTAAACCACAAACAAAAAGTGCGCAATTGTAAACTAAGGGAGTGTTAAAATTTACATTAAACTTCTGCGGTCAAGTTGGAAATTAGCCATAATATTCTACGGAAGAGGATTTTTTAGTAACACATATTCTTAAAATCAAAGGTGTAAGTTTGAGGTTTATACGTAGAGAATACTCTTTATCTTGAAATAATTTTTTCTTCAAATTAGACTGACCCAGCCCTTTTCCTTATGGGAAAAAAATGCTTTCTTCAGTTGGTGTCTGTGCGTGGGCTTTACTTTTATTTCTTACTTATATTTTAACCTATGTGTGTTTTAATCAGACAAAGCTACAAGAGAACGAATTAAACAATATGAATTCGTCTTCGACTTTCATCGAACACGAAAGCATAAAACACTAATAGGCAACATTGTGAATAGTCTTTTAATGAGCGTCATTAATTGAGTTTTCTCCAAAAAATAAAAATGAAAATAAATTGTACAGAACGCTTGTCCCACCATGTTTATTTTGAAGAAAATCATGATCCAGTCTCTTATTTTATGATTTACATACTGACGGAAGAAAATTGTGTGTTAATCACAGTAAGATCTTCGGTGTGCTCGCGATGAAACTCCAGGGTAGATAAAGTAATAAGCTAAGTACTATAATCGACATAACTAAAGAAATAATAGAGAAAATATACGAACATACCATTGAAAATTTAACTCAGTTCGACATAGGAGCGCATAAATATAGAAATACAAACACACACATATGTATAGTTATATGCAAATGTATTAAACAGCAAGATGAAAAACTGTAAAAGAAATCTTTTAAAATGTTGTTTTGTTCAAGTTTTGAGCCATATAGTTTATATACGTAATATATATTGTTATACATTTATATCTACATGTAACGGGTGTTTCAAACTGTTCGATTACTGCGGCACTTTTTAAACTATTGACTACAGCATTATAGAAAAAAAAGTTTAATTAGAAAAGTATTTTAATGACATTCAGTTATTTTTTATGCCGTAAATTTTATAAAACCTCGAATATTTAAGAAAAATTGACAAAAAAATAACTTTTAAGGAAGGCTGTATGCAAAAAAAGAAAAAAAAATAGTTTAGGGTGACTATTTAAAAAAAAGTTCAAAGAAGGCTGATCTTTAAAACGTCATCCGGAAAAAAATGCGCAAATTGCAGATGTTTTGACGATTAAAATCGCCATTTAAAATCTCTCACTGAAGAGTTGTGCACAAACTTGAAAAAAAAAAAACCTTCTCTTTTTGTGATTTTTATTTTTTTCATTCTGTTTAATCATTTCTTCCTCCCATCCCCTCTTCAATCAACAGGATATGGTTTTATGAATATTTATTTAGTTTATTTTAGTTCTTGTTCATATCCCTTTATTCAATTTCTTATGCGTTCTTACAAACCATAATCCAACATAGTTTTTTAAAGCTATGATATCAATTATGTGTCTTGTATTAATGAAATCCTACAAATCGCTAACCAGATACCTACATTGGTTTTATTTTAATCACAACAATGTAATGCTAGTAAATCTTACATAAAAACTAACTTTTTGTCAGCGAAGGTAAGAAAAATTGAAACAAAAGCAAAAATCTCGGTCCTACTGCAGAAATAATTTTGAATCCAAATTAAGTACAATAGTAACATTCAAATTATAATAGTCAGACACTGATCTGGACTCATTTTTCCGTGTAGTCCTGAATTCCAGATATATTTCTTTCACTCTCTACTTCAATTATGTTTTCTCAATTCAGAATTGCTTCTTAGTCACTGGCGTATGAAAATTCATAAAATCAACATCATAATTAAAAAATTCATGAACAGAGAAAAAAACACTAAAACAAAAAAGGTTAGTAATCAATTTTTGCACAACCCCTCAGTTACAAATTTTAAACCTAAATAACACGTAGAGTTTTTTGTTTTTTTAATATACAGTCCCTTGTAAAATTTATGCCATAAAAAATAGCTGCATATTATTAGAAAACTTTATCAAAAACGGAAATTTATCGCTAACGTCAAAATTTTAAATTGTGCCACACGGATAAAAGTTTGAAACGACCAATTTAATACACATAAAAATTTGAAGATCTTTTTATTTTGTTTTATGACTTTTATACATTTACTCATCTTTTTCAATTGGTTTTTAAACTGCTATGCTTATTATTTTTTCAGTGATAACTGGGTATCTTTCGTAATATAATAGCAGTGCATGCTGGTTAATGTTTTAAATCATGAATTCGCGTGGGAGAATGAATTTATGACTCTAGTCGACACGACGCAAATTGGGAAACGTAGATACCACACACGTTTTGCCTTCACTAATAAAGAAGTATTTGTTTCCAAGAAAAATTGCAAAACGGTGCATATAAAAGAACACCTATCTTTTAATTTGACATCATTATATTTTGAGTAACTTGGTGATTAACATGAATGCATGGCAATTTTAATTGAAAAATTAGTAACTGAACAAGAAACTTGGCCTTTAGATACCATAATACCAAACAATTTTGAATGTAAGCGAAATAAATGAAAATACGTAGCGGTGACACAACGAACATAAAAATCTAAAAATATTTCTTTCGGATGCTTTTTATGTACTAGAGTGTTTTCAATTATAAATATTAAAGATTTTCAAACCAAAGTATTCTATAAAGAAATTTTCATGAACTCAAAATAGATTTATTTATCTATTTATTTATTTTTTAAATAAAACTCTGAAAGGACTTTGGACTTCCGTGTAAATCACTATTTTCATCAACCCAACGCTCGTAGTTTTCTCCTATTTGCAGATTTATATTTATATTATTATAATATTTATCGAAGGGGAGAGCAGAGATGCGCTTCTTTTATTTTGAAATTGACATGGGAAAAATATTGTTACACACACGCACGCACGCACGCACACACACAGACACACACACATATATATATATATTACTGTACAATAAAATAGTTGATACGGAAACTTAATAAAACATTAAATGCATATGCAGTTTATTTTGTGAATCAAAAATTTGAGAAATCCAAAACTCTATTCAAACTAAATTTTAGTGTTCTGAAACATTTAATGTTTTTAAACGTATAAAAATTCAATATTATTGCAGAACACTTGATCACATTTCTCCTCATGTTACACTTACGAAAATCAAAATTGAATCCTAAAATAATGACACTTTTTACTATATTACACTCGTAAGGAGATTTTATAAAAGTTTTTCTTTTTTCTTTTTTTCGTTGGAAATTAATATCACACCAATGCTCTTGCGGTAATAGGAACTCATTAAAAATATACATAACAGCAATTTCTAATCGTCTCTTTTAAGGCTTAAAAAATCGTGATGTTCTAGATAGAACTGAACAAAGCACGTCAGAAACTCAAATATATAAAAAATGTAGAGAGTTCCTTTAAAGCTGTGTATTGTGTTAGAACCTTACATGAACGATGGATCTTACGATTTTCATAACCTACGAAGTTCATGAAAATTTTAGAAAATAATCTGCGTTAATCAATAATGTGCAATGCCAGTTATGTTCGAGATTTCTTTTTCAGGGGTGTAGGGATAAAAATATTTTTTTTCTAGTCTTTGACGTAATTTGTATGTTTTTTTTATTTACGAAGTTATTTATTTTCTGGTAAACGATCTTGCGGTGCACATTGTTCCTTCAAACAGCCTTCATAATCGGCAGTTGATAACACCTTACATGCATCAAAGTCAAACAGTTGTATTTTATGTTGTACATATTTACAGCGGTCATATACCTACTCATTTGGCATCAAAGCTGAATTAAGCCTCACAAGGGCCCCTAGACTATAAAATTTTTGAGTTCCCTACTAGAATCAATATCTTGGCTTGAAGACTGCATTTGAATTTCTTCTCAAAGCATTCATTTCGAACGTGTAATGTTATTTTTTAAACTTAAATTAACGCTACACTGCAAAAAAAAAAAGTCTGTTAAACTGACAGAAAAAAAACTGTCAGTCAGGACGCCAGTTTATTTCCGTATATTTTACAGAAATCTTCCATATTTTTTCCGTATAAGGAAAATTTCTGTTAAATAAATTGAGAATCTGTAAAATTTACGGAAGACTTCTGTAAAAAAAAAAAAACGGAAATAAACTGGCGTCCTGGCTGACAGTTTTTTTTTCTGTAAATTTGACAGACTTTTTGCAGTGTATAGAGTAAGTTTCTGATGAGTTACACAATATTATTTCCTCCTTTTTTAGGTCTACTTCGAGGCCTATGAAATGGTAGGAGCCCATAGGCTATATCTTACTGAGCCTAATGGATAATCTTAGTCATTCTTGGCATCTGAAGGAAACTTCTCACAATTCGTATAAATTAAATGAAGTTTGTTCCCTTTCGATTTCCAACTGAAAAATAACGCGTCTACATCAATTTAAGCTATTATCGCTTGCTTATGGCTCTATTTACTAAGTACTTGACACTCGTGTTAAGTACTTGGCGAATACGACCGTTAGGCTTATTAATTAAGTAAGGGTTACAGACTAGGGGATGAGATGTTTTTCAGAAGAACTTTTCTTGAAATGGGGCTCATGTGCATTAATATCTACCAATCGGTCTTTCGAAAAGTTATATAAAAATACAGCTTATCATGTTATCTTGTGGTTGTTTTTGTGTCAGTATTATGATATTAGTAGAGGTCTACGTTGTCAAAATCCAGGTGGTTTCAAACAAACAAACAAACAAACACAAAAAAGCATGAAATTTAAGAGCAGAAAAATCCCACCTAAAATCTGTTATTCAAATTTTTATTGTACTAAGCTTATTAGATTAGAGATGAACAAGCTCAATACCCAGTTACTGAAAACGATCGTGTCCATGCATTGTAAATGCATGAAAATGATAGCGCCCGTCGATACAGGAATTGCAATACTCAGCTGATTATGATGATTACTGATTAAGGCAAAGCTACACAAGGGCTATCTGGCTAATGGGGGTGCTTCGGACGGAGGACTTCAAAAGCAGCTCTAAGGCGCATGCACTTTACATCTGAAGAAAACCTCCCAAAACTCTAGACCGTTAGATCGATAGCCGTGCAGTAGGCCAGAAATCTGGATTTTCACATTTCACTACCAGTTTCAGTGGCCTTAACCAACATTTAAAACAAAGTAATTTTTTGAAATTTTGTGAACATTCATTGTATAGTGATTTGTATTTTTAGAGGTATATGATCAAGTATGTAATTCGTACATTCGAAGGGAACCTATAATTAACCCAAGGTGCAAATGTAAAATTATAGGAATGCTTCTAAGAAAGGCGTACCCTAGTAGTAGTACACTTATAAGAAAGGAGTACCCTAGTTTTATAGTAGTACACTTATATGTTTGAGTGGCCTGGATAAAACGTTTTTAGGAGAACTTCCAAGAAAGAAGTTACACCACAGATATGACCTTTTATAGATGTTACAGTTCAAATATTTTAAAACTAATATTGCACTTTCTAAACAGGTCAATAATCATCTGATCTCCAGAGAGGTGTGAATATATTCAATCTCTTATGATGTAAAAAGTAACCTAAAAATATCTTTCGAAAGAAGTAAATATTCGCGTTATAGTTTCCAAATATCTACTCGACAAAATATTGAATATTTACGAAAAGGACTGTGCTGTGAGTTTTGTGTTAGGTAATGGCAAATCTAAAGGCTTCTAATGAGCATTCAAATTACATGTGGAGAAAACCGACTAAAACTCCAGACCGTTAGATCGACAGCCGCGCGATTGGCCAGAGCTGGATCTTCACACTTCAAGACTGTGCTATGAAAGAAGCATTCGTAATAAAATTAGTCAAGCGTAAATACATAGGACCAAACATAAAATTCTGATAAACATTTGCGAATAAATTCCGAAAATATTATACGAGAAGAAAACTTAAGGTGTGAGATATCCCTTTGGGTTGTACGTTTCGTTGAAAATCCAAATCGGCATTAATGAAAAGAATGTCAAAGTGAGAATTTAAAAGAATGCACGCACACTTTTTTAATCGTCTGCACTTTAAAAAATAGCAATTATTTCAGATTCAATCAAAATTCAATGCATTTCTCCAGAGTTTTTTTTTTTTTTTTTCAATATCAAAGAGAATTTTAAGAATCTACTTGCAAATGAACGTTTAAGCTTATAACATTTCTTTTGACTTCGAGATGGCAGCACTAGTAACTATATCAGTTTATTACGAATTCATAGTGATTGGTAAATAGGAGGCATGATAGGAGGTAAAATGGGTAAAAGGTTCCAATTCTAAAAGAATTTTTTTCAGCCTAACAAAAACTAACGTAGCCAAACATTAAAAAAAAAAAATGTTCTCTACAAATAGTGAAAATAATATTGTAAATCTCAAAAATAAATATGATGTGTAAAAAATGTTACCTTTTACCGTGGCAGTTATAATGTTTAAAAAATGAACATTGAAAATTCACGTTCCTATGTTCCGCATATTCTTCGATGGTTACATTGCTCAATCCTCACGCACATTTTTTTTTCTCCGTAAATCGCAAATAAAATATGCAAATGAACAATTGCTTTACATTCGTTTGCAATTTATTATAGGTAAATCGATGACTTTTTAGTTCGATAAAGTAAATTGCAAGACTGTTTTTACTCAAAAGCAGTCATACAATTTATATTTGTGTAATGTTATGGCAAGCCTACGGTGTCAAGCCTATCTGCCTACGGTGGAGGGTGTGTTGGTAGGAGGACATTTTGAGGGGTACTAACCCTTATTCACGGCACATTTGGAGAAAACCGACCGAAACTCCAGACTGTTAGGTCGATAGTCGAATGCGGAACCTTCACGCTTCAGCCGTCTGCCATGTGCATTGTCTTATCCAAGGCCATGGTGGGGATCCTATAATATTTAGAGCTGGATTTAAACGGATAAGAAATGACCATTCATGGATGGTAATCAGTCTCCAGAAGTTCTATCCTCCTTTAAAAAATGAGATGGTCCTGTATTGCAATAATTGGAGGAGGGGATTTCTAACAATGTGCATCCAGAAACATTATCCAGCTACGCCACTGGCTGAGATGACATTTATGCCTGAAGAGGGATTTGCATCCTCGGCGTTTAGTGATACATGCAGTTTGTTTATCTCGTGTTAAGCCAAAGCTACGCAAGGGCTATCTGTATGTGGGGGGAGGGAGTAGGCTTTGGCAGGAGGACTTTTTAAGGGGTTCTAACGCGTATTCACGTCAGACGCCGTTTCTACCATGTTCAGTGCCTTATCCACTCAGTCATGGCGAGGCCTGTGATTTATGCAGATACAGCTTTAAGTGTGTATTGTGTTTAAGGCAAACCTGCAGCACGGATATCTGCCTAGGGAGGTGCCTTAGGAAGAGGACTTTTTAAGGGTTCTAACGCGTATTCATATTAAATCTGAAAGAAAACCGACCAAGACTCCAGACCTTTAGTTCGACAGTCGAGCAGTAGGCCAGAACCCTGGACCTTCACAATTCAGCCATCTACTATATTCAGTGCCTCATGTAGTCGGCCATGGTGGATCGAATATAAGTCTATTAATCCATTTGATTTCACTTCTCAAATTTCGAAAATTATCAAAAGTTTATGATCAATTTTATTTGAAAGAAATTATGTCGCATAAAATAATTCCTTAATTGTTATCAGAATAACAAAAGTATGCATAAAAATACGGGAGCTTATAGGTCTGCAACCTATCTTGAAGACTAAATTCTTTTTATTAAACCCCATAATCGGTCAATTTTTGTTTTAGACAGTGGTCCTGGAATATTGATCTCCTTCCCCAACTAATGCAGTTAGAAATTGAAAAAAGTCAACATTGAAACCGATTAAACTTCACCTCGCACCAATGATATGTCATATGCTTAAAGAAAATTGCGTCTCTCCAGAGTCAAAGGAAAAAGTTCAGGTGGCCAAAGCGTAAAAGATTTTGCTGTACTTAAAATTAGAAACTTTTTGGTTCGCATTAAAACTCAGCCCCCCCCTCCCGATCAGATCTTATGAAATACCATGAATGGAAATGGAAAACTCTTCTCATCATTTACGGAAGCGAAAGATTAGAATGCACACAAAACAGTCCTCAACATCAGAATAAGAACGAGTAATAATGGAATATAAATTCGGTATAGCTGAAAATTTGCATAGAAGTTTCATATTGACAGTCTATTAATACAGATAAGATTAACAAAATAAAAATAAATGCTTCGCGCCGTGTTCTATTTTTCTTAAGCTCATGCTCATTGTAATCATTCATTTATATATATGTGTCCGACTATTTTATCAATCCAGCGTACTTATTTATCTCATGTGCAGGTCGGTAAAATGGTCAGTGAACTGCTGCTGTCTTGATTATTTTAAGTAAACATCATTCTTAAAATATTTAGGGATTTTGAAAGAAAGTGATACAATTGAGTTAGGGTTGAAAACAAACAGCAATCGCTAACATTTATGATTCTTTTAAAGGTTCCCAATAAATCATAATTAATAAATTGCGTAAGATTTAAACATAATTAATTAATTAATTAATATTTTATGAATGACTTTCAAATCTAAGACTTAACTTTCACTTTTCAAAGGTAAGACTTCTGTTTTGTATACCGGGTCACCCTAAAGAGTTATTTTTTAATTTTTAAAATATAGGGTCCCTTACAAAATTTTATAGAACAAGAATTAACGGCCTGTCTTCAGAAAACATTTTCTGACTGGAAGTATTGTACTAAAGTCAATATTTAAAGAAGTGCTGTACTAATCAAACAGTTTGAAACCCTATATACAAAGGAAACATGAGAAATGGAATAAAAGAATAGCCAGTCACCTCATGCACTGTAGCTACGTCATTATGCCTTTCTTTTTTAATACTTACAATAATAGTGACACCGAAGACTAATGACGAAATTCCTTAGAACGAGATTTAATAATATTTCCTTTAATTAACCTTTTAAAGGCAATATGCAAGAATATAAGAAGAATATAACAAGAATGTAAAATTTGAAAGCTACAAGAATTTTACAAGTATAAAAAAAAAAAAGTTTGTAAAATTAAGATGTAAAGTGGAAAACTTTTGGATAATATTTCCATACACAGTTTGTGCAGCATGGATGGTTTCGACCTGCATGGGTCTGCAGTATCGGGCGGTTTTCTCCAGATTTAACGTGAATGCCCATTAGAACCCCTTAAAAAGACCACCGCCTAAGGCACCCCCCGTAAGCAGATGCCCCTCGTGTAGGCTTGCCATAACACACAAACACGCAAGACTGTTATTTCTTTATCGAAGTTAAACACTATGCAATTAATCAACAGATGGCGCTAGTGAAAGGAACAGAAAACAGAATAGCTTGCGAGCTAAACTCAAAATATCGATCCATCGGTGGTGCCATAATTTTTGCGAGTTTAAATGACCATTTTCTGGAGAAACCTGTGGATAGTTAATGTTAATGTTAATACATTAAACCAAATACTCTCACTAACATTAGCCACCCTATAGTACTCATTTTCACTGTGACAAAATCAATTTCTTATATTTTTAACCAGGACTGGTTATTCCTTACGTAACAGAAAATGAAAAGGAAAATTTTATAGATTTTAACCCTTTGGCACCAGCCTCAACGTAATTTAGCATATTCGCTCACTTGTCTGGTAGAAATAACGTTTTACTTCAGATTTCATTTAGAGGGGAAAAAAATATTCTGTTATATTTAGGATTTTTTTTTTTTTTTTTTTTTCGTTCTGTGCTGGTAAAGATAACACTTAATAATTTAGTAATAAACTTTTACACCCCGTAAACAGACCGCTGTTCTTTTTTAAATATCCGCAACTGGTATATAAGGAATAATAAATTCATAAAAAGTCGACCAATCCCCTACAATAGGAAGGAATTTAATTAACCTATGGCCGTCAATCAAGGCCGTAGCCAGAAAAAAACTTTCGGGGAGGGGGGATATGTAGCGCTAAAATTAAATTTCGGGGGTGAGGGGTGTGTGGGGGGGGGGAGATATGCAGCGCTACCATTTTTTCAACTTTAAATGATCTCTAAAAGAAACACAAATGAAAAAACTACTAATGTAATAACTAAAATTTCGGGAGAGGATCAAACCCCCATCGACCCCCCCCCCCTTGGTTACGGCCTTACCGTCAATGTAAGTTTTTAAGAGGGTATTATTACAATCTTGCTAAGTAAAGACCATTTCTAAAATATAAAATTTTTGTAATTTTAAGTGTCGAAAATCCGGAAATATATGTTCGAATTAATTGATCATGTATAATATGTTAAAATTCGGTTAACTTAATCAAATAATAATGCTGTGAGAATAACTCGTCAGTGAATCAATCCCCTTACCATTCACACTTCCCCACTAATTCACCCCCGACCCTGGAAAACACAGCCGAGAGAGAAAGCGTCCATTTTGTTGCGCGTATCAAACCTCTTTAATCACCTCTGAGACCTTTGATTAAATTGACCTAGACAGTTTAATTTATGTCCTTTTGTTCACTGTTTTGTGGTTTTCCATAAAACATACATCAATGTTGATTAAAAAACTTCTTTCTTAAATATTTAAAATTTTAATAACTTAAAATTGTAAATTTTAATTTCATGACAAAAATAAATAAATAAATAAAACTAAATTAAAATTAATTATTAAAATTAACTAAAATTATTAAAATTAACTAAATTAAAATTAATTTTTATAATTAATTAATTAATTATAAAAAATCGTTATTTAACTAATTTTGAAATATAATTTTATCAACATGGGGCCAAACTTGAAGATGGAGTTTGGAGTTTCTATGGCATTATATGTTGAAAGAAAAAAAAAAAAAAAAATTGCCCGTGTATGTACCTTATTTTCCGATGTTTGGGGAGGATTTTGTTGGTGGCGTTAAAAAAATATTCATATTTTCATCTCCCTTGGTAATCAAGCTTCATGTATTATCGAAAATTAACAATGAAAGTCAATTATAAAGGTAATCAAATAGGAAATTTATTTTATGTGATTAACAAGTTGATTACTATCATTTTTGTTTATTGTTAAAAATACATAAAATAAGAGGAGTAGTAATAAAAGAAGTTCTCAAAATAAAACTGTGTTAAAATATTATTATTATTATTATTATTATTTATTTCTAAATTATATGTAAATTTTAAGATAAAAAACTTTTGATTTAATAAGTAATAATTTATAAGTTAGTATTTTATAAGTTAATTTCTAATAGAACTACTGCGCATTTTAAAATTTAGAGTAATCAGTTTTCACTCTCAAAAACGGTTAGATTGAGTGCTTTTGCTAAATTTGCTAATGCTTTTATATGATACAGTGAAACCTCCTAAAGTTGGAGACTTGTGGTTCCCTCAAAAAGTGTCCAACTTACAAAGGAATATTTCAATATTATCGCCATGTTCGCCCCCTCCCCCCCCCAAAAAAAAAAAAATCCAACTTTGAGCGGTGTCTAACTTGGGAGGTTCACTGTATTTACCATTCTTAAATGCTACTTGGGCAGTTCAATAATTCCGTGCAAAGTCTAAACAATAGTTCCACTATACCGTTTCACTGCTATATCCGTTTTCTACCGATCCTGGGGGAAGATTCGGAAATTGCTTTTGGATGTAAACATTTTTTTGGATAAAAATTTCCCAAATGGACACATTCCCGCACAGTAGAGACACAAATCTTCACCAATGCGTCTTTGTAACGTTCAAATATAAGTGGTTATGGAGATAAATAACCACGTTATATGTATATATATATATGTGTGTGTGTGTGTGTGTGTGTGTAGTATATGTATATATTCATTTTTTTCAATTTTTAATGTTAAATTTGGATTTTCAATGATTAATTTTTTAAATTTTAAGAAAAGAAGTTTTTAAATTGACATGAATATGTTATGCATTTTATAAAAGGCCACAAAAGAATGAACAAAATGACATAAATTTAAACTCTCCAATTTAAATATGTCGAGAGAGAGAGAGAGTTACAGCTTCTTAATAAATACTATACCATGCTAAATTTCCGACTTTCTCAAAATTTCAGCAGTTTATAACGTTTGAATAACAATAGGAAAAAAAGAAACTTCAGAATTTTCATCTCTCTATGTACAACACTGTCTTGAATCTCTACAACATAAAATATTTTTTTATTGGTCGGTTTTATATAGAATTACCCAATAACGCAGCGTTTCTCAACCTGTGGAGCGCGACCCCCAAGGGGGGCGCAAAGCGTTTGCAGGGGGAGCGCGAGAAGAACCAAAGAGCAAGTAGTGATGCATGTTTTTAAAAAATTCATCTTATTTATTCTCATTTTTACTCAAAAATATATCCATTTTCGCTTAAAATGTTCATTATTTTGTAGAAAATTCGGCTAAATGTTCATTGTTAAAGATTAAAAAACTGAATGTATGCTGAAAAATATGAGGGGGGGGGCGCCACCATGAGTTAGCCTTTGTTGGGGGAGCGCGACGTTAAAAAGGTTGAGAACCACTGCAATAACTATATAAACATATCACCATCTGTTTTTAATGTTATTTTCAATGTTTATAATTAAAGAAAAAATATTTACATTACGATCGTAAAAGCTTAGAAATGACATTTGAGGTAGAAAACTATAAAATTATTTGCGTATGTTAGCAACACCCACAAAATATATTTAGAGCCAAATTTAGTAAAACCATCCACTCTGTTTCGTTGTCCAATCAGATAGTCACCGATGCTAAAACGAGTAGGTATTGTGGGCATGCCTTTCGCATTTCATGTCTGAATTTCCACTTGGAGGTAAATAATGGCCGCTTATTATCCCTTGCACTTTGAAGGGTCTTCTAATTGCCGGTCATTTCTGTCTTCCCCCTTCAAAATCCAGATTCGACGATCGTTATTCTAAACTGAATAATGGGGGGCAAACGCGTATGTAAAAAAAAAAAATGTGATAAATATTCTTTCTACGATTTTTACTTTTTATTTTTTCTCCACGAAAATTTAAAGATTTTAGCAAGATGGTTTTTAATAAGTTTTCCGTAGTTGAAATCGTTTATATCCATTTATAAATTTAGAGTATGCAGTCATTGGAGTTATTAGATATAATCCCCTTTGAGTCCCAAATTTATTTTTTATTCTAAAAGTCTGAAAATCGCAAAATATGTATTTTGTACCCAAAATTAAAGGGTGGGGGAAACAAATTTAAAATGAGTTTGATAAAAAAAAATTCATAAACGTTGTGATTTCGTTTGACATAACTGGGACTGATAGGATTAAAAGAAAAAGAGAGGGTATATGCAGCAGAGACAAAAAAAAAAAAAAAAAAAAAAAAAAAAAAAGCTGGAAACAGAAAAGAGATTTTGGACATTTTTGCCTGTCCTACGTATTTCTGAAAATGAGCTTTAGAAATTATACCGAGTGTTTTAAAACCTGCTTGATTGGATATTATAATGGCGTATACTGCTTACTTTTTATGCAATAAATTTTTATTAGGGACCTTACATTTTTAAAAAATGTAAAAATAACTTTTGACGATGATCCAAAATATTAAAAAAAAAATTATTTAAGAAGTAGAAGAAGAAACCGAACCTTTGAAATATTCACAAAATTCGACATAATAAATGTAATACTAGCTGAAGTTATTCGAATTTACAGGTTTTAGCAAAGTCTTCAAGGCAACACTCCCGCCCCCTTAGGCAGATAGCCCTCGTGGAACTTTCCCTTACAAAAAAAAAAAAAAAAAAAAAAAATAAAAGTTTAGCATTTATCATCAATGACCGAAGGGCAATTTTTAAATTGAGAGAATATAAATTAAGTACGAAAAAATAAAATATTTCAAGTTGTGTTTTGACCACCAAATGGCTTTTTAGTACGAAAGGTGTCATTAGGAACCGTTCATTTCATCCTCTAAGCGGATTTTTGTATTAATAATCTGTTGCTCATTAGAAAATCTATCGTTAAAATGTTAGAATGTGACAAACACTTCAACTTTGTTTTCAAAATGATGGCAAGGATTTTAAATTATAGGGACAACAAGAAATTAAATAAATAAATGAAAATAACTAAAATAAAATAAGTAAAAAAAGCATAAAACCAAATTGCATATCGTTAGAAATATTTTTCTAATTGAAAGTATAGTGCTAAAATCGATATTTTAAAAAGTGCCACAACAATTTTTTTAACAAATTTTAATTTTAAGTTTTTAAGTTAAAATAAATGAATCAATAAACTAGCTTCATTCCAAACCAAACTTCAAAAAATCTTTTCTTGGCTGTTCAATTGGTATTACATAAATAAAAATGCAGCTCAAATGCTTCTAAGATTAAAACAGAAAAAAACAGACTCAAAAAATTTTATGAAATACATTTTGCATGAGCGCAGGAAAATTAGACAACAGCTTGCTAGAGCGATAAAAATTATTTCCTGTAGAGTGACCATTGATCTTGTTATTGTTTTTGGAATATTTATGAATCATTATTTTTACATTTAACATAAATCATGAGAACGAGTACATAATTTTCACATCTCTAGGTATAATGTGTGTTTTTTCTCTTTCCTCTAATACAGGATGAAAAGACCGAGACAATTTGCTCGTTAAATCTTAATGCTCGTAATAACCAGATTTACTAATGAATTCCAATGTTTTAAAATTAAAACAACAATTTGGTTTAATTTGTTTCGTTAAGCCTAGGTTTTCGTTAAATCCAGGCGAACAATAACCGAATTGGACTGCACGCAATTTTTTTTTTTTTTTTTTTTTTTTTTTGTAAATGATCATTTGAACAACCAAGCAAAAAATTAAGATTTCATTAGTCAATTTTCTCTTACAACAGAAATAGACCGGAGAGAGGAATTAATAAATAGAGTTTTATAATTTAAGATATCGTTGATCCACAACTCTTACTGATATATTATCTCATCAAAAAATCTTAACATTAATCACTACAAGTGCTCTCCTTCATTGCTTGAAATTCGGTCATAGAACCTTCACGGTACTGCTAAAGTGAGTTGAATTTTTTGGCAGCTAATCAAATATAAAGGAGTAGTTTGTAAATCATCTGAATGAATCGACCGTCAAAAATTTTCGAGAATAAATGGCTTAGCCCTTAGAATTTTTGGGAATTTTATTTATTGTGATATACCAACCCTTTTTATTAGTCTGTCACACACACAATAAAAAAAAACTCATAAGTCAGATTTTCTAACATTGATACTGCAAAAATAAGTATTTTTAAGTGAGCAAATTAAATATCACACATATATTCGATATATACTCCAAAATTTCGCGAAAGAATTAAAAATCCAGCATTCAGAAACTAAAAATTCCATCAATGGGTGCGGGGGCTTTTTTGCACTACTTAACTAGAAGATTGCTGTGGTGTAATGACTTATGTTCACAAACATTTTTTTTTCTTTCTTTAAGTTCTTTCGTTCATTTCGTAGTGTGGGTTCCATTCCTTTTATAGCGAAAAATGAATTAAAATTATCTTGGCCTTTTAATTCGAGTAAAGCAGTAGACTTGTCCTTTACCGAAAGTTTAAGACTGCTTCAAGAGGGAAACAGGAAAGAAATGAAAACATTTCCAATTTCGTTTTTACGCAGAAGACGAAGAACATCTTTGAAAACTGCTTTTTCCTTTTTTATTTCTCTCTCTCTCTCTTTCTTTGAGAATATAAAGGGGTTATTAATTCTTAAAAATACCTCTACCAAAACATCACACACACACCAAATATCTCTAGCATTGATATTTACTATTTACAACACTACCATATCATTGTATTTTATAAATCTGTCTTTGTATGAGTAAGTCTTTCTTTTCTTCTTGCAGAAAGATGTACAAAATTAAAGTACCTAACTCTAAAATCGTGCTAGAGCTATTTTTATTCGAGTCACTTTCAAAACAAAAGAATATCGTCAGTGTTAAAAAAAGAGAAAAATTTGTAAATAAGGTGTGATTTATAGGATAGAATTGATAAAGATTGTTGTGATTTACAGACTATGAATGACTATAGAGTTTTATAGAAAAAAAATAAGAAAACTAAGAAAGTAGATTAGTATATAACATTGAAAACGTTCTAGAGTGAATAGATGAAATCTGTAAGATGTTCAAATTTTAGCACTGCTCGTTTATCGTTCTTTAAGTTTAGGCAATGCTAATTATAAAAATTCTGCTCCGTTTTAGCTTTCATTAAAAAGAAAATGCTTGCATATCCTCTTTTCAGTCAATAATAATAAATTTTCAGTTGAGTAAAACTGAAAGCAAATGCTGAACGCGTCTCATTTCCAAATTCCAATAAAGCAAATAAACAGCCCTGGCTCAATAACAGGACACGTGAAAGTGTAAATGTGCTGATGAACTCTGACGCAGTAGTTTATTGTTCTCGGCATAGTGCCAAATAACTTATTAAACTAAACAACAAACTTAGTAAATAAAATATGAATTTCACGATATTTTTATCAGTGTCAGGCAATAAAACTTTCCATTAGTGTTATCCTGAAAAATGCGTACATTTCATGTTTTGTTTATTTCAAAGTTTGTTTAATGTATCATTAATTAGGCTTCCACGAAACGGAACTGCTTAAACTAAATTTAAAGGATTATGTTTTATTTTTAATTATTGGCCAAGCGAAAAAAAAATTGAAACGTTCGTTAATATTTATACATGCAAACGTGATTGTGTCAGTAAAAGCTTTCTGTGACCGAATATGGATAATCATTTTAAACAATTTCGCATAGTAAGAAAAACTACCTATAGTTGCTTACTTTACTATTTCTTCATTGTTAAACAATAAAGAAAATCATGAATGCATATACAATAAACATTAATTTATCGTGCACACTAAACATGAAAACAACACTTAGGAAAATTTATAATTTAAAGTGGTCTAAAAGTAGTCCTTCTAACATTCGAGATGTCAAAAGAACTATACGTATCAACACACGCGTAAATTACTAAATACATAAATAAATAAAATAAATTTGTAAACAAGTACAACGGAGCGTGAAATGGCTAGGTAGATAGCTAAGATGATACAGGAAACATGTAACAAGTGGAATCACATTGTTGTTTGTTCAATTTTGTAAGTTTATATAGAATGTATAGATATTTTTTCCAATAAAAATGAACATATTTGACGTAAAGGGGAAACAAAAATTCCGTGATACATAAAGATTTAGGAAGGGGAAAAAAAAAGAAAGAAAGAATTGGAGCATGAAGAGTAAAAATGTTTCTGCATCTAACCATGTAATTTCTGCTTTTTTTGTTCATTGTTAGTAAAGTGGTTGCAGTCTCATTGCATAAGTTTTTACTGCTTCTCCAAGGCCATAAGTTTCGTTAATCGTGGGATCGGAGCAAATCTATTTTAGTGAACATTTAATTTTCTGCATGTTTGATAGCTGGGAATAATATAATCGCAGATATTGCTCAAATAAGAAATCTGGATTAATGTCAAGTGTGTCTTTAACTAATGAAAATATTCTCTCACTTTGTCAATAATCCAATGCAGAGGCCATAAAAATCATTGAAGTAATACAGAATAAGATGAATGATAGTTATAAAGCAAAACATACAAAAAATTTCAACATAACTTAAAAATTATATTAAATTTTAAAATAATTATTTAAATATTAGAGCAGCAAGTTTTGAAAAACAATTCAAAATTTAGAAAAATAACTAAAACAATTTACCTCAGTTAAATTATTTCAATTTTACATTTAATAATTTTATTACTTTCACAAAATAATTAAGTATGAGCTATTGCAGGAGGTTTGAAAGGCATATTGGATAATTACAATTGTACGGAGCGGTCCTAAGAGACAGTCAGTGTGAACAACTTTTGCCATACTTTAGTCATCAATATGAGATCTGTACTACCTTGTCCCTTGTCCAAAGATCTACTTTCTAAATAAATAACTGCACATCATCATTTATGTAACATAATCACGCTCGTGGTATGATTATGTCGCTTTAATGCCCTAAACAATTTTAGTCAGTTCTTTATGGAAAGGCCAAGAGTTTAGGATAGTAAAAAGCTTCTCCCAAATAGCCTGAAAACTGATCACACGATACGCAGAGGCACTTTAGTCATTCACTTAAGCTAGAAAAAAGTAAAAATTTATTGCATTAAGGAAATTTACTGATTATACCCTATTTCTTTATAAGTTCTACGTCGGCTGCAATGTAATTTTTAAATAAAATATTTATACTTAGAATATTAATGGAGTTAAAGTTTTTCTTTTATTTATGTTAATTCAACTATCTTTAATTATTCAGTGCATGTACCGAACTCACCATCTTTTCCAATACTGCCTGCAAGTACTCAGTTTATGAAGACGTGGATTTGCTGGCACAGGTGTTAATCATTATTTGCTTCCTTCATCTTCTTTTACTTCATCTTACTAGGTTTTTACTTTATTTTCTTTATTTACTGTGTATTGAATTTTTAACTGTAGTCTTAATTAACATTATTGAGCATAAAAGGACTGCAATTCGAAAAACAAAGCTTGAAAGACCTTTTCAACGTGTGACACAAGGTTATCACCCCCCCAAAAAAATAAATAAATAAAAATAAACATAAAAATAAAAAATAAAAAAAGTTTTATTGCGCAAAACTCCGACAAAAAAAAGTGAAAAACTTTTTAGAAACAGAAAAGGGCAAGTGGTCAAGGATAGCAAAAGAAAATTATGAAGGAAAAGATTCTAGAAGAAATAAATCATAGAAAAGAAAAAGAAAATTAAACAGTTAGAGAAAGGGGAGACAGTAAAGTAAGTAAAATGACGAAAAAAAATTTTAAATAAATAAAAGTTGGAACAGTGAATGTAGAAATAATATAAATAAATACGAAAGTGGAAGCAAAAATTTAAAGTAGTACTGAAACGGGAAACGATAGACAAATAAATAAATAAATAAATAAAGAATTCTAAGATTTTAAATGAATAAAATAGCTGGATAATTATTATCTCCTCTTACGACTTCGAAGTGGCGATAATCGATTACGAATTTTCGATTACAAAAAAAGGAAACAAAAGCAGGGATGATGTTCAAATTTGGGGGGGGGGGGAGCTGATAAAAATTCCTGTGCATTTTTAGATGAACGAACTATAAATTAAGGGGACGAAGAAGATGTGATAAATAAAACCAAATAATAAAAATACATATTTATAGCACGAGAAGAAAAAGAACCGTGTTTATTTGACTCTAAAAATAGGCCCGTCTCAATAATAGAAGTATTTAATTTATGCGCGCGAGTAAGTCAAGATAACCACACTTAATAACCGAGAAGAAGCCAAGTCATTTTCAAGAGCTTAAAACATTGTCGTTCAGGGATGTGCTTGAGATTCTCTAGTCTTTTGTGTATTAGTAAGTTAATTCGCATGAATCAAAAGCAAAGCTTTGTCGGCAGAAAAAGTTCTCTGCAATTCGTCTATGAAGCAAGTATTAAGGGATAGAGTTTGCCCATTGAAAGCTCAGTTTTAAAATAAACTGTAGCAAAATTTTAGCTTGCTGTTATATATAAAACGTGAATATCTCTCTTATGACTTGCTTTTAACAGATTGATTTTTTAAGTTATTTTTCTCGGTTTCTAATTTTCATACATTTCCAAAAGACTGAAATAAGGGGAGAGGTTATGATTCTATAATGCTAATAATTTTTATGGCTGCTTTACTACTACATCTTTGTGCTCGGAACCGAAACAAAAAAGTTAGATAAAACCAACAAATTTTATAGGCAACATAATAAAAAATATAATAATTTTGCTTTCGCCATTACTTCCACAACCATTCGTATTTATATTACTATAAATTTATGGAAGCACATGATAAATAGGATTTGAGGTCGAAAAAGGACAGTTCATCGTACAATACACACTCTTTTCGGAGATTCACTCTACAATCCTGATCTCATTAGAAACTCCTCGTTACTCTGTTTAAAATCGATCAAAAAATTGATATAATTCGAAATTACACAAATAAATTAATTTTATTTGCACATTACAGTATTCTTTTTCTGCCAAAGTTATTCTGTATGAAGGAACGCTTTGAAAATGTTCCAGAGTCCATTAAAAATACAGACGTGTTTTACTGATGTATATTTGTGAGCTATTAAGAAGTAGGGTGGTAATAATTAAAGTTCCCCTATAAATAGCATTCTGCAGCTGAAACGGGTGAAATTTGGCATGCGGACTGTGCACGTGATGCTCTAAAGGAAATTTTTTAAAAAAGGTTAGTTCAAAAAACTTCCACCAGGTGGCGCTTTACATGATGAAACCAGCTTTAAAATGACCCAAATAAGCTAAAAATGGCTAAAAAACTATTGAATAAATGTTGAAATTGTCTGTACATATTGAATTAGCCATTTCCGTTGTTAAAATGCTGTTTTTCATGCAAAGCGTCACCTAGTGGACATGTTTTGAACTATTTTTTTTTTCAAAATTCTGTGAGGGCATTTCGTGTACAGCTAATTTACAAAATTTCGTTGCATTCCGTCCCCTATTTGCGCCGTAGGATGCCGTTTATAGGGGAAGTTTAATTATAACCACCCGGTATATATACCGTCAAAAACGAAAATCTTAGAAATTTTTTGAGCAGCGTCAGTGCTTTTCATTGATTTGGTAACTATCACACGTAAAAATCGTAACACTGCTTATGAAGACACAATCAGAATTTTCTCAAATTTTGGATGTTCTTTTATTCTTTTTATTTGTAAAACTGTTCAATAGTTGCATATATGTTTTTTGAAATAAACGCTTTTTGCTTGAATTCTGTATAACTGGTGTACACTGGTTCTCCTCATAAACTGATAACAACTGCTAACAGGACTTTCAAAACTACGGATTTAGCTGGATTTAGCTATACGAAATGTCATTTTTCTTTTATCTACACATTACTTTATTTTCTCATAGTATCATTTTGCACCAAAACAAAACATCATTTCCTATCTTTAAATGGAATGTTTAAATTTGTGAATAAACTGAACATAACATTCAAAATTAGAAACAAAAATATTTCTGTTAAACTATGAAGCAAAATATTTATGCGTTTTAAAAAGTATACGAAGAAAAAGAGAAAGCGGAACGAAACGAAAGAAATAAACACAGCCACGAAAATTGAACATTTTCGCTTCACCTATTTTTTTCTTGCATTTTATTTAGAGTTAGCTATTTATCTATTTATTATAGATTTCTTTCTTTCCCTAAATTCAGCTAAAAGTGAGAATATGTTTTCAAAAGACATAAAACACCCAGAACAAAATAAATTGAATTTCTTTCATGGCTCTTAAAAATATTGCGTAAGAAATAGATTGAATATAATATATCATAAGTATACCTAGTAGTCAGTATTTTATTTTGGATTAAGATATTTTTCAGCTCACGTAACCAAAAAACAATGCATTTGAGTATTATTTATTTTAGTCACTTTTGGGAATTTTGAGAGATTATAATTTTTATGAGCTATGGATACTTTTTCAGGAGACCATACTAATAATCAAATAAAAATGCATGTGAATATTAATTTCTTCTCTCACTTCTACGAATTTAAAAAAAAATCAAGAAATCTTTATCGGTTAAACTTACTAGTAATTTGGAGAAATAAATAAAATTACTACAACTCAATGAGTTATGGCAATTTGAAGAAATAGGGGGAGGTGGCCTAAAATGATCCTAGCGCCTAAAACTTCGGAGGAGGATCGAAGTTGCAAGAGGGAATCTCTGGGAAGGGTGGAATTAGCTTTGAACGACGTGACGTGAGTTGTCCTCCCCAGCGAAATAAATAAACCCTCTCTGAAAATTTACCCTGGCTCTAGACTCTGAAACGAAAAGTGCATTGTACAATGTTAACATGAATCGAAGCTATCGGCTGATAAAAGCGCCAATTTCTTAAAGCCGAGCAAATTATACGTCTTTTATTTTTTATTTTTGCAGGATAAATCCTACACAAAATGATACGTATGGAAAATGCTACCACACGATCCAAACAATCGAATTTCCCATGGTGAAGGTGTGATTAATTGATAGGAACAAACAATATACTGATAGAATTACCCAGAACATGGGCTTCCTCATGTGTGTTAGGAGCCACTAATGTATATACGGACTCTCACGTACGGGCAGGAGAATAAATAAAACGAAAGCTGCAACATTTTACAATTTCCATTTCTTCTTTAAAAAAAAATAAAATGAATTGGCTGTGGAATAAACTTAACCCATTTGTGCCTGGATATTTTTGCGACTTTCTTCGATTTTTACTGATATCAGAAATAATAGATAAATTTCTAATGTCAACTTCTTGAACAAGGGATGATTTCTTTTAAAATCATTATGCATAAAAATCGAAATATCAACATCCTACTTGGTCATGTTAAAATATTTTGTAGAGTTGAGGCTCAATACTCATGAATAAAGGCTAGGAAAAATAAATAACGTTTTCGACTAATAGCGAAAATGCCGTCCCAAAAAAGGGACGCTAGGCATAAATGGGTTAAAATAATATTACTAAACAGAATATCAAAGAGTGAACACAATGTGCAGGTATGATATTTACCATGCACAGTCGAAGCAAAAGACGGCAGCTGCATCACAAATTTACAAAAAATAGCTCTAAATCAGGAGGTAATCGATAGTTTCATGGTTCGATAACTATTTTTGGATGCGGTTCGCTAATCTGAAAAGCTCTGTAATACAGTTACGCTATTCCATCAGCTGATGCATTTCTTTTTATATCCTTTCTTTTAATTACGAGTGTGTAGAAGTCGAAGTCAATTAATAAGAACTGCCCATTTTAAGAATTAAATAAAATAAAAATTTTAGACAGATAAATTTCCTTTAGGAGAAAGTTTACATATCTTACTGAATTTAAAACCCGAAAACAGATGACAAAATTCAAACTCTATTTTTTAAAAGGATTTTTAAAAAAATCTACATTTTAGAAAATAAGAGACTTTCTGTCGTGTTTCTGCACATTTCATAAAACAGATTTTGAAGATTTGTTCACCATAGTTTCAGTTAATATAAATAAATATGTATTTAGCCAATGTAGAAAGAAGAGAAAGTTTTAGGTCAGGTATATATAGATACTAAATATAAGCTATACAAAATTTTTCAGCAAAGTGAATTATTTAAATATTGCTATGTCTTTTATTTCATGGAGTGCATAATGTTACTTTTTAAATTATGTTTTGAGTGAAGTAGATTTAATTGAAGTATTATAATATTAACAATAGTGCATTGTGAGTTTATGTACCTTAAAACCTTCATAGCAGATTCAAAGGATTTATATATACTGCGTTCATGAAAGAAAAATAAAAAGCTGAAATTCCCAACTAAAGATTTAAAAACATAAAATGTTGAAATAAAAGATAAAATATTGAATAATAAATGAAAGGTTTTAGTTCACAATTAAAGATTAAAACTTTTTTTAAAAACAAGCAAAAATATATTAGGTTGTAACGAAAGTTTCCCGCCACCTCAAACATCGTCAGCACACAGTTCGCGTTGGCGTATTTGCTCATATTTTGTCAAACGATTTTTGGCATTTGGAAGAAAGAGACTTACTTTATAACACTATGGTGTGAAATCTGTAAAAAATATAGTTATCATTAAGTACAAGGTGTCTCAAATGACACTATCACTCTAGAGGATTAGAACCATCATTTACTTCCAGTTGTGTTGCAAAAAGTCAGCTACAAAATATCAATGAATTATGAGTACAGTACAGCTTTAAATACTATTGTTGTATCATATGACACTGTGCAGGTTTGGTACCGAAAGTTCAAAAACAGTTATCTAAGGAGTTAGAAGTGAGTTTTTCAGGCAGATTTGGCGGAAAACTTTCGTTACAAACTGATACATTGTAAATTTTATTGAAATACATGATTAGGCTCATCAACTAATATCGGTTCATTCTTTGAAAGCTACAGATAATTTATGCAAAATTTTTCAAAGACATTTTATTAAATGATGATATTCTTTCATTTGAATTTAACTTCAAAAAACCGCTCTAGCTAAATAACCCTTCAGACAGATAGTTACTAACACAGACAACATTCGTAGGCTAACAACCTGTTTATTTAGAAGAGTCTCTTAATCACTCTCAGGTGTAATGACTGGTATATTACTAGAACTGATGTATTCACTAACCCTTTGACCATGCTTCCAATAAACAAAAGCTACTTTTTATGCTAAGAATTCTTTTATTTTGGAAACCGAGCCTTTGTAATGCAGTGTCTGCAACATCATACAACACAAAGGCTAACAATAATGCCCGTTTGCAATTAATTGTAACCTTATTTATCTTTGGATGGACCACACCGTACTTTTTCCTTTTCAATTCATGGAGATCGATGAACCTGGTGCATGAATACACGTGAAAATTATAATATGTGGACTGATTTCCGTTTACTGATGACTGAAAGTAACAGTGGAGTGACTTGTATTGATTGCCCATAAACTGGAGATAGCTAACACTTTCCCTAAACATTGTCATATAATTCTGTTGGTGATTTAGGAATCTATTTTTAGCTATTCTCTATTGAAACCAATTTAACGTTTTTATTCGTCATAATATACGCAAGGGGTCAAGATTGATTAAAGGAAGAGGTTTATTGTTCTCCAATAATAAAATTTAGGTTTCTGATATGAACCAGAATTTGTATCCGCTGATGCAGTTGAGCAGTGTTAGATTAAAATTCCGTTTATTCCAGTACGTAGTTATTTAAAATAAAGCCATGTTTAATGTAGAAACAGAAATATGGATATATCGGTGAATAAAAACTAGTAAGAAAGTTTCTAATTTTACGCTATGATTTTTTAAAACCTGAAACAAGTTCTAAAAAGCACTTTAAACATGCACATGGGAAAAACAATAACAATATAAGAAACATTTACTATGAAAGTTCAAATGAGTCTGAAGATGTTTGTCCTAAGAATAAGGTTGTAATTAGTTTTTGAAAACACCCTATAGTTTTATATTTAAAAGATCATTTATAATACATAGGTGAAGTCCCTATCCATGCTTTATTTTTGCAACTGCTGGTCATACAAATATACTTCCAGTCACAAAAAATATTTTTAAACAAGAAACACTTGAACATCAGTAAATTTTTAAGGCAATGGACTTTTTTTAAAGTTTTGTTGGGTACTTGAGGATATTTGTACATATTTTGTATGAAAATTAATGATTATGTTAAATGATGTTTTTCTTAGAATTTGCTGCAAACATTTACTGCAATCTAAATTGTATCCTTTAAAGAAAATTTTTACACTATTTGAGGAAAAAAATAATACAAGTGTAATTTTTAATCTAGTGAATTAATAAAAATACTCATGTAGCCCTAATAACAGAATAAATATTTAACGTTAAATTCAGTTGCGTTCATACGTATTATTACTCAGGGCTGTTTTCAACTTCCATCTAAATGCACGTGAAATAAGAAAACAAAAGTAGTTTTTAAAGGTCAGCAATGCGAAACACGAAGACAGCATAACAATACTTGGCGTCTGTTAATGTGATTAATTGAAATGTTGTGAAAAGCAATATGAAAATCTGTTTTTTAAGCTCAATTACGGAAAAGAATCACGTTGCTAGTTTTTAAAAGATTAAATTCATTAGATTTTATTCATACTTTCAACTTGAACTGCTTGCTCTCTTTGGCCTTGGTCGAATTGAATTCTTATAAAGTTGAATTTTTCCTTCCTTACTATTAACGTATTATTTTCATTCTCCTTATTCATCATAAAGTGTTACTCCGTATGATGTAATCTTCTATTTTACACTTTTCTTGAAGCCTTCAATTCCTCTAATGCATTTTGTTTGTATCGTTTTACAAGGATACATGTAAGGTGGTAAGCATGAACACAAAAAGTTCTCTGTCCTCGAACAGTTACTAGTTTTGAGTTTACCAGCTCTAATGATAATCACGTGGCGAAGAGGAAACTAGTCGATAGCTAGTGACATTCCTTTGTTTACAACCTTTAATATACGTGACTGTGTAATGCATTAACACAAGGCAAGAAGTACCCATTAATTTAAAAAGGAAGCCTCCCACACATACTTCCGTTTAGAATTATATTATTAAGAAAAGTTGTTACTGCCAGTCCATGCAGCAGTTATATACATGACGATTAACCTTTGAGGGGCTGTGGCGTAAAAAGTCCTTCAGCTATCGCTGCAACACACGAACATTTTCTTTTTTAAAATAAAACATACTCACATTATAATGCACTATTTTTCAAATTTGAAATTTGAAAGTAATATTGAGAGCTGATTTCTAATTAAAGTTGCTAAGGCTGTTCAGCTCGTTTTTAATGATTTTAAATCCGCACGAACTGAGTACCGTGGGCAGAAGTTTTACAAGGAACAGTATTTTTTTTTTAACTTTCAGTTTTAATTGTGGCATTCAGTTTTAATCGTGACGTGCTCATTTTTAATAGTAAGCCCATGTTCAATCGGTTTGATCCGCTTGTTTTAAAGATTCGGTGGCGAAGATTTCCCTTCTTTGCTTAGTGTTACTTCCCCCGCATCGGTCTTTGCATGAACCGCTGAGACTCAGCATTCCGCTTACACAAAGCTTTGGAGACTCACCTTTATTGAAAGAACTAAGTCGAAACTGTTTAACTGAATCTTCAAACATAAATAGATTACACTGAAATCTAAATAGTTAATGCTAGTCATTTTGGGAGTTTACTTTAAAATTCATGTTAAAATTCTTATATTACATTTAAGTGATTTTTTTCTAAGACTATCGTACAAAATGTTGAAAAACTCGTAAATCGAAATTATAAGTTTTTAATGCATTTGTCTTTGAATGCCTCGCAGGACTGAGTGCTACAATACAATCTTGGATAATCAAATACTAATAAAGGAGAGAAATAATAGATTCATAAGTCTGGACGTTGTGTTTTTGCAATGTTGTGGTTTAACCCTTTAATGCGCAGTGTTCCCGCTCTGGGAACACCAAACTCTGACGGTTTGACTGTTGCCAGTCACGAAGAACAGATTTGATTTCTATAAAAATAGTTGCGGGTGACATAGCTCCACGAGAATCCTTTACTTTTTAGCACGTCCTTTCCCGTAAAAACATTGTCACGATTATTTTTAACAGCACTGACATCTGCTTAAAATTCGAAGAATGCGAGAACAGCTGGATAGATTGCCCAATGCTGAAAAAAGGACTGCCGTTGCCATCGCTCGACTTAACTACCAGCAAGATGGCGGACGATCGAAACGTTCATCGCGTGCCCACAGATCTAGAGACCCTTTTTTGACGCAGCTGGCTGCCAGCTGCAGTCGAGCGATGGCAACGGCTACCCTTTTTACAGCATTGGGAAAGGGTTGCGCTTCAAAGGGTTAAAAGATAAAACTACGATGCAGAGCATTCAGTAATGACCATCTCCTTGTTACACTGTCACCAATCAATTAGAACATTAATAATTAAATTTTATAGAAGAAATTCGTTCGAATTTCAACTGAGATAGTGTATTTAATTGTTGTGTTTTACATTTATTCCCCTCGAAACATGTACTTTGACGCACGAAGTATGCCATATGAACTATAAGCAAGTTACCCAGCTTACCCAGTGACCCGTGAACTCGTACAACGTCCTTCCCTGGAAATTAGCGGTGAAATTTTTGGATTGAAATTGGGATTATTACGCAATGTAAACGGTTTTCAGTTTTATTTCACAAATTCTGCGATTGTGTAAATAGAGCTAACTTAAGTAATGCAGCTCTTGAAATGATTTAAATAGCTAATCTACTAATATAGCTTCTGAAATAATGTTAAGTTCAAGGCAGAGTAAAATGACACACACATACGGAAAAAAGGTTTTGCTGAAGTTGGGTTCAAAATTTTGCTGATTCAATAAAACATCAACTATATTATTCTGTTAAAATAACAGCCACCACCATTGACAAAAACTCTTTTTCAATAACATTTTAAGCATTGCTACACATATTCTTTGAAGAACCTCACATTTTTTCAACATTTCTTGATAAGAATTTTTAGCATGTTACATTAAGACATTTCATTTATTTTACAAACAAAAAAAGAAATTGCAGAGAAGATCAAATAAATGTAGAATATGCATTTAATAGGCTATAATATAATTTCTACAGATTAGCTAAATCTTCCTGGCAAGCTTCCCACAGTTTTTGATATGTAAAGATCCTTCTAGTTCATGTTCCAGATGTACCTCAGCATATAGGTCTGAATTTATCGAAATAAGAAATGTTATAATAATATATATTTATTGCACGAAACGAAACACATCCATAAATTTTATTCTTAATTTTGGGTGCGCAAAATAGATATCTGGGTTATCTTGTTTGACTACACTGCAGTATTGATTTCGGGTTTTTTTTTTTTTTTTTTTTTGCATTAAACGTTATTTCAATGTATGAGGAAAAGGTGAAGGACCTGGTTGAAGTCACTAAGTCTTCCGTCTTCCATTTTTTTGATTGCAAAATGAAATTCATAGTTAGAAAAGTGATATTTTACGTGAAATTTTGTAGCAAATAGCAAACAGATACTCTTGTAAATATGAAAAACTGTGAAACGATTCAGTAAATTATGTTCTCCAAGGTGCTATGATACATAATTAGTTATATAAAAATGTTATGTTATTGACGTCACATAACGGTATTTAATTCCAGTATTTTCAGTATTTAGTGGTAGGGAGTTACAATTTACGCTAATATTTTCTCAATTTTAAACATACTGTGAGAGACGGATTAATGCAGTTTTGTGGGTCGTGGTGGTTAGTTGAAATTTATGTCCATTTTATGGAAGCAAAATAGGATCGCTTACATTTCTTACGTAATTTTCTCGGGGGGGGGGCGAGAAAATTTACGCCCCCTTTAATACGTTGAAGTATTGTGATTTATCTTAATAGAGTTGAAAAAGTATTGGTAATATGCAATACTAGAATATAGATTATATTTATAAAAGATAGATATCTAAGTATATTTTTAAATCGATATTTATTGTAGTAACGTAAGAATAACGAAAATTTTTGACAAAGAGAGGGCATCAAATAAATTTTCTTAGTACGCTTTTCAAACATGTGACTACGGGTAACGTGACATTGTGTTTTATTGTTGCAAGTTGCACGCGTATCATTCGCAACGTTCTTGAGTAGCGATTTCCCAAATCATATCAAAAATATCCATTAGTCACGCCAGATTTCCTATCGTCCAAAGCTATGTAATTTTCTTTGAAATTCTTAGTCGTACTTATCCGTAAAAACGTAAACATTATAAAGTGAAACAGAAGATTTTTAAAACACAGTGTCATTCTCCACTCACCTTTTATTTAAAATTCCTTTCACGGGAATTCTCTAGTGACAGTAAAATTATACGTTAAAAAAAAAAAAAAATGAAAAAGTAAAAGGATTCCTCTGGCAGCATAAAAAAAAGAAAAATTTGCTTGAAGCAAAATGTGAAAAACTGTCATCCCTGAGAAAAAAAAATAAGGATGAATTTGTTTGACTAGTCATGCACATCACAGCTGATGTTTAAGTAAGTTTGTTCAAAATGGGAGCCCAATAAAAATGGCTGCAAGCTTCAGTTATTTCACCCTGGACTCAGGCGAAAGGAATGCTAGCAAATCAAAGTTGAGTTACCAAGCATTTGCCCAAACTGGAAGAATAACACTTGCTTTCAATAATTTCTTAACATGTGTTAAATGTTAAGGGAATGACTGGCCCATCTCAAAATTTATGAAAATTTAGAGGTACATAAAATAACTACTCATTATAGCGAAGCTTTAAAAATTTAAATATTAATGTATTTGATAATTCCAAAGAATATTTTGGAGTTGAATAACTGGGAAGTAAACATACTTGTTTGAAATACAAGCACTCTACTTTTTTGCACATAATTTGCAATAAAAATTAACATTTTATTGCAAATTATGTAAAATTATATTGTTTATATTGTTATTTTATGTAAAATTATATTGTTATTTTATGTGAAATTATATATTATTTGTAAAATTATATTGTGTATTTGTAAAATTGACGTCAGAATTATTTTTATGAGTACTGGCATCTGCTGAAAGCTGGATATGTGAAGAAATTACATCAATATAGAAGAAAAAATGGATAAACTGCTCAAACGGTTGCAACACTGAAAAAGTGCAATCGTTGCCAACGCTCGATTTAACTACCAGCACCATGGCAGTCGATCGAATCGTCCATCGCGTGCCTCAGAGCTAAAGAACCTTTTTTAATATGACGGCACAGCCAGCTGTGTCAAAAAGTTTTTTCATTTCTTCTCGCGTGAAAAACGACATTTTTTGTCTTGAAGTTTTCTCGCTTATTTCACTGAATTTACCCTTCTTAAAACATTGTCTTTCGGGGCAGCATTTCATGCAAATTTTTGTGCACTGACTTCATGCAATGATTTTTTTTTATTGATAATTAAACTTCGAAGAAATCAGCTTGAAAATAGATAAGTATGTTTTGAATATCTATTTTCTCTGTCGCCTCCTAGTTCTCTAAGATCCTCCGCAATCTTAAACTATTCCAGAGTGGAACCTGCTGACTCCTCATCCCTTTTTTGGCTACAAACCAAAGAAACTTTTGTCTTTAAAGGTTTAACGAGCTTTTCATTGGACAGACACTGTACTCTGTAATGGATTGGCTTGGTACCAAACCAAAACCACTCAGTTTTGTCTATTTTTATTATTAGGCTATCACGTTTCTGCGACTAAACTTACAAAACGATATGAACATAAAAGTCCTTGCTTGCAAAAACATGTTAATATTTACCCTTTCTTTTAAACTACGCATCTTAAACTAGAAAACTAATTTAAGAGAAAACTATATACAGCACGTATAACTTTAGAATTATTTTATCTCTATATTCCTGAACACTTCATCAAAGTATAAAATATTTTTTAAATTTATGCTTTTTGAACCTCCCACACTTTCCTTTCCTCATTCCACGAAGTGAGTCAGTCATATGTTTTGCGGCTTACAAAACACTTATGAAGATTTATTAAAATTAAAACTATATGTCTACATATATTATTCTAAATGTAAACACAAAAAAGTCCCTTATGTCATAAATTTAAGTGATAACATTCTCTTAACCCTATTAAACTATTTCTAAATTGGCACACCCCTAAAATTTAATTCTGCAAAATCTATATATCGGATATCATGTAAATTGAACAATTTACAAACTGCATTTGCCTATCATGCACACACACACATGTATATTATAGCATTATAATTCGATATAAATACTTTAAAAATATATACAGATCACGGCAAAAAGCATACTAGATTAATGTTTAGCATAAATACATTTTACTTTCAGCATTCATGCAAATCTAAAAGTCGCTTTCTAATAATAATAATTAACTAATGATGTAGATTAACTGCGTCGTTAGTATAGAGATGAAATTAAAAAAAGTAATGAAATCTTTATAACGTTTAAAGGATGGAATAATATAAACTATACAAGATCAAAATATTTCTTAAAAAATAAAACACTACCCAATTACATTACGAATTTAAATTAAACGACACTGCAAGTTCCAATATTCATTTATATGAATTTTCTGATTTAATTTTGCTATGAGAGAAATATAGAACAAAAGCTTTATTAAAATATGTTTTATTAAAATACGCCCTGAAAACTTTGTTTCATTCTAAAAAAGTTTTAGAAACTGCACTTTTTCATTTAGTTAAAAACAATTCAGCACTAATGTAAACGACCACTTGAGTCAAATTACAGAGTAACTTGCTAATTAGGGAAGATAAATTTACAGTCAAGTATGCTACTTTTTTAATGAGTGGGTCAATCACATGTTACAAAAAATTACAATCCGAACTTCTTAACAAGTCTAACCCTAGTCTTTGTAAAAGCGTATGTTAACTGAATTAGCATGTTAGTAAACAGGTTTTAACTGGGTTATTGTTATTATTACAGCTGTCGCTCAAAACCTGAAATAAAGCCCAAAAATAGTGAAAAAAAAGCAACTTTAAAATTAAAAATAAAACAACATATATAAATATCAAAATTTAAATGCTTCGTATATTAAAAGTACCTATATATATATATATATATATATATATATATATATATATATATATATATATATATATATATATATATATATAATATTTTCTTAATATTATTGCGGAGAAAACTGCCATAAAAATTTTTATTTCAAAGGTTGTAATCTGACCTCAGTAAAGACTCTTACCTCAGTAAATTGATGGTCGGTATATTGAATTTTGCATCTTACAGGCAACTAACTGCATTTTAGTCCAGGTGTTCAGGGTATTATTTGGCTAAAGAAAAAGTACTGTTATTAGCAAAAAGAGACAGACTTTTGTTAAAAAAATAAAGAGAGAAAGAGAGAGTGAGATTATAAATAGAAAACTCATGCCGGCATTTTCTTCCTATTATTTCAATAACAGTAAACAACTAACTATTATTTATTCATACCTCGTTCTTTGTCTTTTTTTAAGCACACATTATTTTTTAAGAGCATGTAGCTTCATGTAGTGAGAGGGCTCTCTATTACGTTGCGAGGAGCAATATAAAATTAAGAAGCCTTTTCAACGTTTTAACGTTTTAAATAATTATTTTGTAAAACTTTGTTGAATTTTGGGTCCATATTATGAGACCATCGGTAAAACAATTATCCTGTAAGTGCTTGTTTTTTCAATGAAAAGAATATGTTTTATTACTATATTCATACTTCTAATTTACGAACATTTATTTAAGATATGCAGGGTGTTTGGAAATTAGTTTTACAAATTTATAAGAGGGGTGGGATACACCAAGATGGTTCAGAATCACATAGCAATGCGAGATCAGAAACGTCGTCTTCATTTAAGTACTAATAATTACTGTAGAAGAAGTGTTCAATTAATAGTAAACTTTCCGACCATGGTTTTACGAAAAGTAATCCATCTTTCACGGATTTCACTTGATAAAAATTGTTAATTCAGAACTTTTTCTTTCATTACATTGATGAAATCGTCGGAGGAAAGCCCATTGTTTATGAAACTTGGTTACGAAATTAGACGCACACTTCAACATTCTTTCCAAAGTGATTATTAGCAGGTACACGAAAACGACGTTTCCGACCCCGCATTGCTATGTGATTCTGAATCGTCTTGGTGTCTCTTACCCATCCTAAAAGTTTGTAAAACCCATTTCGAATTTCCCTGTATGTATACAGATGTTTAGAAAACAGATTTATTTCCTAAGTTTCATTTTTTGTGTGTGCTGAATTAACTATAGAGTGCTATTACGCCCTATTTGAGGGCATGCCTTAATATGAACAGTTAACATGAAATCATACGAACAATTTACAAATAATAAATTCATTTTCCTTTCAGCCATTTTTGAGTAGTAGCTTTTAGTACATTTCAGAAATTAAATTAAAAATGACCACTCATTTTCTTCAATTAACGTGCCTTCTTTTCTACAACCGCCTTTGATTTAAAATTTTCTACAAAATTGTCACTGCACAATTTTATGACGAATAAAGTTGCAAAATGTGTTTATAAAAGAATGAAAGGGAATTAAGTACTATCATTATAAGCTACTGATAAGCACCTGCTGAGATATAAATAAAGCTTTTCCCAAATTCTATTGAATCACAAAAGAAAAGAAAATATTACAGTGTTTTTTCCTTTATCATTTAGTCACATTCAAGGAAGTACAAATTTCTTTTACTGCGTATCGTCAACGAAAAATAAAACCGGTTAGCTTTCTGGAGCCATGTAATTGCAATATGAGCTTTAACGATATAAAGGTCTCACACACAAAAAAGTATAGAAAGTTTTCAATGTAACTGTGGGCAGCTCCGTGATGAAAGAATTATCGCTAATTCTATTCATTGCTTGTGTTAGCTTGATACAAAGTGAATTCTAATCCAGAAAGTCTAAAGAATTTCCTCTGTTGTAGGAGGAAAGCGTAAACGAATTCGGGGGAAAACCAAGTTTTTCTGAGACTAAGTTTGCAGTGTTCTCGGGTGGAGAGAAACAACGAGGTGGGTGATGAGTTCGGACTCAGGAGAAGATTCTCGTTTGTTCAGCATCCTGATGAACAAAATTAAAGAGTGCGTTATTGTTTAGAGAAAAATAAATGCACTTCCAAAAAAATAAAATTATTAACATGCGCCTTTAAGGTATCTATGTTTGTATAGGTACTTCAAACATGTTCCAGTTTTATCGCACAGGGATTTACACTGGGCGGAATAGTCATTCGTCTGTCTAATAATGAATGTGTATTATCACCTCTCATCTCATAGAAGTGAAAGATGTTTTTTGATTGCATTAGGTTCTTGACAATTTATATATTGTACTGACCGGACAGCTAAATAAAATCTGATGCAAAGAAAAAAAGAATTTTTTTTTTAACCTTCTTCTGCGATTTCATGAGCATGAAAGTACAAAAATTAAAAAGAACGAACTTTTCTAAATATTTGTTAATAATTTTCGTATAGATGGTTACCAAAGTATTTAATAAAGTTTTATTTGGGAAATTTGATTTAATATTGGGCTTGGATTTCTAGTCTTCGGAGTCCAGCTTTCATAAGTGAGCCCAGACTTATTTTTGTAGACTGCGGTGGATTCACAGTCTCGAATATTAAAGTTGTAATAGTTTATCTTTCTATTTAGATTGACAGTTTGTTATTGAGATGACTTTTTTTAATACTGATTTTAAAGCAGTAATGACAAAGTAGGAAGGGTAAAGCTTCATAAAATGTTTCTACGAAATATATTTTACACCTTGATCAGAACCCAGATTTGAGAACACTGTTCTAGAACGTTTTGCGGACTAGCACACCAATTTAACAAATTTAGAGTTTTTTAGTTATAGGTCATCTTCAGGGGCAAGATTTAGTATATCAGTACACATGTTTTCAGAGTGATTAAGGAGTACATATTCTAAAAAAGGGGGTGGGAACTTTTGGTCACTACTTATGATAGAACAACTGCATTTATTACAATGTGCATTTAAATTTTGAGTTGAATACATAAAATTAAGTAAAGCTTGAAAGTTCCTCAATGTATTTTACTATTTTTGGCCTTTTCGCTGGTCTGGTTGACTAGTGGTTACCAGACAGCCATCGTTTCACTACGCTTCGTATTCCAATTTTTGTTCGGTTAGGGGTGTCATAAACCTTACTCAAAACTGAAGGTTTCAGTATAATTAGGTACCGTTTGCATAAAATGACCACAGTGGGACAAACCACGTCAGCATTCCTTCATTCCTTTCAGCAGATATTTTTAGGGGTATTAATGTACAAATATTTTCTTTATATTAGAACCTTATTTTCTGCAGTTTTAGTAAGGCGCTACCAGTGCGCCACTAAACTTCCTTGTAGAATTTTAACAAATATTTTTGGTGAGTCCAAAGCAACAATTTCGATTATTATCGCTTAGGGTAGAAGAAACATTATCTTACTTTGTGCATGCATATTTTGGTGAAATTGATAGAAATGTCGTTATTAGTTCAAAAAATCAATCATTATAAAATAGTTTCCAGCAAGAAACAAGTAAAAATTCTAATTTTTTTTGTATCATGTGTCTTATCTATTTATTTACCAGGAGAGGACAGCTCACATCACTGAATGTGTCGTTTAGAGCTGCGTACGCCCTTCCCGGAATTTCCCGCCACAATTTTGAACCTCATCAGAAGGCGGGGGACCTCTGAAAATTGACACCCCTCGGAAACTGCTAGAGACTGCTTAGATGACTTTCGGGAACCACGAATTTAACGTGCAAGTACACCACGTGCACATAGTGATCTTTAGGTGGTACGATCGAACCCGCAGCCTCCCGGTTACGAGTCCAACGCCTTAACCACTGGGCTACCACGGTCCCAGTTATCTGACTATTTGTACTTTTTAAGGTTTTCTTAAATAAGGGAACCTGATTCTCCCAACTACGCAAAAAACATTTATCTCGAAACACTTTTGAAATGCGCAGCGTTTTTCATGAACATTAGTGGACAGAAATGATCAGCATAACTTTAGACATCTTGTTAATATTAAAATATTACTAAAATCCAACAAAAATTTCCAATGCTCCTTTTCAAAATTATCCCCATAACCTGTTTCCCACTGCCATAACGGCCAAGGCATGGAAATTCCGACCATTTAAACTGTCAGAAAGCTTCCCTAATTGAATTACTTTTACCACCTATAGAGAGGCAAAAGAAAGTAAGAAAAACATCTGAACACAGTATGAAAATGTTTGATTTCTGTTTATGTATAAAATGATGATTCACTTTATTAACAGAAGGCCATGACAGCACATTTATCGAAAGCGGAAAATGAAATTTACTGTTCTTTTTCCCCCTTAGCAGTTGTTTTTCGGCGGCATATGCACGTCAGTTTGACGTGCTCTGATGTTATAACTTCTGAAAACTTATTGTTCTTGATAGAATATGGTGTTGTAAGTTCTTATAGGTGTAATTACAAATACTGAGATAATGGACATGATACAGAATGGTTGTAGAATATTCAGTTTAAGAAAGCACTCATGCTAAAATGTACAGGTGGAAAAGATTTATTTTTTCTTCCTCCCCATGAATCCTTATTGTGGAAATAAAATTATATTTTACTTTTACGCTCATGATTTAACGGTCCGCAATCATTATTAATAAAAATGTTAAACAAACACATTTTGTAAAACTTCCTGTAGTAATCTGATTTAATTGTGGAAATTCAAACTGTTAAAAAAAATTTTTGCATTGCATATAAAAGTAAACGTCTAACTTGAAACGAGTTTATTATTGCATTGTTTTTAACGCATGTTATTCGGTTGTTACTCACGCTGATAAGATAAATTATACGTTATGCGTTATTCTCATAATTAGACTTGCATTCTAATTAAATTGCTGTAGATGATGTCTCATTTTTGTGCCGCTTATGGGGTTGTTAGGAAAATATCCACCAATTTTCGAACAATACAATATCTACCTCTCCCTTCTGCCATTCTTCGAAACTAGTACTATTGGTCTCTAGAGCATTAGAAATGAATAAACCAGACAATAAAAGTAATTGCAAAAGTCAATATTCATCTATCTGCAACATAAATATTTCATTGGTGTCATTCTAACTCTTGTTTCATTAAGGAGTTTTTTTCCTCCTGATTAGTTTATGAAAGTATTGTTAAAGCGAATATTTTTTCCCTCTCTCCAGTCTGAACAGAGAGCGCCGAAATTGCCACTTTTCATACTCCATCAGGAAAACGCAAATGATTGCTGATAGTAAATACATAAATATTGGCGAAATCATAACATGTATATAATAACAAAGGTCGCTGAGGGCAAAATTAAAGACCGTAAACGGATCAGTGCTATCTATCGGAAATCGTGGGCGATTCTACTAGAACAGCTCAATAATGGATTCATTCGTGTTTTAATCACTTTAAGTTCACGTTAAATAAGCTGAGATATACTCCCAAAGAGGAATTGGAATATATGATAATGAAGTAAGCCGAAGTTAATAAGAACAGAGCACAATAGCATTAATCTTGCCGAAATTCTAGCCTACAAACTCTTCACTTGAGTCCCTAATAGTACGCTTGACACATGATAAATTATAATTTGCATTTCACCATTTACAAAAAAGAGAAATAAACAAACTGATTTTTAATTAAAAAAATATTTATATTATTAAATATACCGATCGATAAAATATTAAATATGTATAATTAATAGCGATTGGTTATTCAGAAATATGCATATATATATAAATATATATAGATATACATATACATAAATACGTATATAGCGCAATACATAGCAGTATTAAATATGGAATGGTATTTAGATTTAAGAAATATATTTTTGTAGAAAAGCAACAATGCCAATGAAACAGAATTTATTTAACCGTCACTACATATTTTAATTGCGTACATACATTGTTAATTTATTATTTTAAGGATTTAAACATATGCATAGAGATTTAGTTAGAGAGTAAGCATATGATTTAGAGATATGTATAATATAATATACATAAGCTTAGTGAGTAAAACAAAATTCTGGATTCAAACACTCATGTCTGAAATTATTGTTATAATTCTAGAATACATAAAAAAAACAGCATAAAAACAAGTACCCTACTTTGATTATGGCATATGGTTAATTAATTTAAAATGCAATTTGAATGGATTTACAAGAATATTTTTCTCTCTATTCTAAAAAAAAGCAAAGGCCGCTGGCGCTGTCAAAGCTTGTGGACCTATCTCCTCCTAAACCGTAGGGATTTGAGTTTCGACTAAGGTGCCCACTGATTCGAAAAATTCCGAGGAATCTGCTAAGCTGATTTAAATTTCAAAAATCGAATTATTTTAGAAGATATTAATAAAGAACTGAAAAATAAACCGAATGGTTGCCAAATTTGGCATAAAATCATTCATTCCTTTGCAACAAAGCGTTTCCAAGTATCTAGAATCGCGTGAAATTTACAAACATGAGTTAGAATTACGCCCATTTTACGCCAAAATAAAAACTATATGAAATAAGTAACTCAAAATGTGTTACACAAAGTTGACAATTTTCAAATACTAAGTTCGCTTAGACAACAGGAGTTTAGAATTAGCGATTATTCGTTTTTCCAAAACAGAATAACTAATATCTTGAAAATGAAAAATAATTAAAATGCAGATTATTTTAAAGCCGGTTCTCGTCCAGCTGGATTATTTGCTACCAGTAGAAATATTTGGCGGCGTTAACTATGCCATTATAGCAATTATAGTACACTTTGGATATTTGCTAGCGCGACGAGATGGTATAATTCGTGGTGTTAAGTACGCCAACCTGCAAACGATTATGTAAATGAAAATATGGATAACGGTTTTCCGGTAACCTTAAATGAACTGTAAATATAGGTTGTGAGGATGTGTAAATCGCCAAATAATGAAAATTCGACATCGGTGGCAGGCTATTCTATCTGTTCCGTAGCTTTTATTAACTTTACATGTACGCAAGTCGCCAAATAATGAAAAATCGCCATGGGTGGCAAATTCGCAAGGTGTCCAATAGGTTTTGCATTATTAAAAATACAGCTGAAACATGCAAGAACCAAGATGCAAAAACCAAGCAATGTGTAGCTCAGTAACATTCTATCTGATCCAATCTTCGGGTTTTGTCCGTTGAAATTTTGTCTTTTTTACGAATAAGCCTGATTAGGGGCCGAATGCCTCATACGAAAAGCGAGCGTAGCGAGTCTGGGGGCCTTGGCCCCTAGTAAAATTAAAAAAAAACTACTTACATTTCTTCATTATAGGCACATACAATAACTTAAACATCTTCAGAATTCATTCACACCGGTCTCGAAAATTTCTCACTTTTCTACTTTCGCACTGTGCACGATTTCTCCATTATTTCAGATCCGTAATTCTGCATCTCAATCGATATTTATCGACACAAAATCGTTGTAATACATAACGCGTGTCCGGTATTCAACCTGTTTGAGGGAAGTAGGGAGCTTCGATGAAGACCGATAAATTATGCGATCGTGACCGCTCATATTTCGGAATCTGCAAAACAGCACACTCTCCTATTCAGACTCAGACTGTGTACTAATTAGAATGCATTTATTCATTGCCTCAAAATACAATTGCGACAGAGAATGGGATGTTTGCTTTAAGCCTGTTTTAGCAGAGGTAAAAGAGGAGCTATCATTGACAAAATTTATCCGTTTTTTTTATTATTTGTTTATTTATGCACTCTTTGTTTTCTAACTAAAGAAATCTCTTAACGACGTTTAAAGCAAGATTTATATTGCCCGTAGAAATTTCCCGCTGTAGAAGCGCGTTTAATATCAATGTGAAAATCTTTAAGGGATTTTGCATTTGCATTGTACAGTCACACCATATAGGAATTCGAACATGTTGAAAAAATAAAATATGTTCTATGCTCGAATCCAATGGCAAAAGCCATGAAGTACCTGTGGATCTCGCGCGAAATGTAATTCCTCTTATAAGAGCCTTATAAGGATCGACGAAAATCCTTTCCGATTCGAGTGCACATGTAAAAGCCTTACGCAAAAAGTAAGCATAAAAAACAGTCGTGACACTATAAAAGAATATGTGAAAGACATGGAAATGCACAAACAAATGAAATGCAAATGCTATTATTTCTATATTTTAAAGTTCTGTTTTAATTAAAAAGAAACTTTAGAGAATTATTTTCTTTTTTTTCCCTTCCTTTTAAAGGGTATGATCCATAATACAACGTAGTTTTGTAATTTAACTTAGCTATTTTAAATAATGTAAATTCCAGTGCATGAAAAAACAAAAAACAAAAACTTGTATCCTGATTTCCCTGGGAAAATATGTTTCGCTTATTTTAGACTTTAAAATTTTCATTTAGAATTAATTAACCTCCTTGAATAGCACATTCCAGTTTTTCTATTTTTGAATAAAAACTGAATTCTAATGAACTGGACTAATTAAAATTTTCCTTCTACTTTTTGTGAAATACATATTCAGCCATTCTTAATTTCTCGTTTTTCTTTGCCTTTTCATTTTATCAAAATATATTTTAGTATTTTCTTTATCCTTTAAAGGGCTTTAACCTACGGGTTTGCACAAGAACCAAATATTTAACCATGAAGCACATTACAGCGAAATATTTAATGCATAACTGCATAACTATTATGCCCCTTACTTTCACAATAATAATAATAATGCAAAAAGAATTTGAAAAGAATACTTAATAATCCATTGACAACTATTTTAACATTAAGAAAATACAACAGATGAAAACTTAAGCAAGACTTAATGTTAAATTTTTACATGATATAGATTTTTTTTTTGTACGATGTTCAAAATATCTGCTGCATTGAAAATATTTTTCTGAACTTCGATTTATCTAAAAGATATAATGGACACGCCCAACTTAAAACTACAATGAAATAAGTTTAAACAACTTAAAAAAGAAAAGTATATATACATATAATAAAATCTTAAAAAATAAATAAATATAATCAGCTGTTGCAAACAGTATGAGGAAGGTGTGGAAATGTATTTCTGGTGGCGAAAAATTACATTTTGGACCATTATGCTATACTGTTGGGCTTCCCAGCTAAATTAATGATTATATGACGCACTGTGTGTCAACCTTGCATTGTTAGTTCGCACGCACCCATGACGTCATCAAAATGAATTACTTTTAGATTATTTTGCGAGGGGTGATTGTCCATTAGTATTTACTTTTCAGTAAACAGCTGGAGTTAATAAAAATTCATAGGATACGTAAAGAGCTCCAATAAATAAATGTTTATGGTTAGCGTTACTTATTTATAATCACATGAATTTAAAATTGATATAAAATACAGTTGTAAAGCAGAACATTTTTGTTAGGCATTTTTAACATGAAAAATACAGTGTAGAAGAATCAATTTGATTTCAAATTAGCAGAAGAGGCTATTTGGGGTTATGAGCAACAAATTGAAATATTTTCGAGCAAAGTGAGTGAATGTCTTCTCTTAGTATTTAAGAATAAGTGTCAGTACCCACTGAACGCATCTATTGCTTGACAGCTTTCGGTCACGGGCGACTCTAGGGTACATGGCGTCCCCTCTTTGCCTTTTATACTCTACTCACTTTTTGGGTTCGAAAGGGTACCCCCTTGAAGATGGCGCCCCGATGCGATGCTTACCTTCGCTGTTTTTGAAAATTTACAGCGTCACTGTAAAGGGGCCATTCCTGCCTCCACACTCCTCTCTCGAGCAGACAGAACGAACAGAAAAGCGTTCGATTCCGCAAATTCAATGTGCACATTCTCCGCGTACATTTTAGCGCAGTAGCAAGTTTAGAGCACCCAGTTCAAGACCTGCTTAAAAGAACTTCAATTCCTTTGAATGATAGCAATGGGAAGTTTAACCCTTTATGTACTGAATTAAGAATCACCAAGAATATCACCTCGAATCGATTTGTTTTCTGTTGTTATAATTAGGCAATGAATAATAAATACTGATTAATGTAATAAAAAAGAAAATTACGAAAAAATTAATAAGCATAAGCTATACGCTTGATGACTGGTTTTTATAAACAGTTAACGAGTCTTTTTGAAAATAATATAGGACCAACAAATCTGAAGTAGTGAAGTAATACTTTGATTGACACAATTTTAGAAACTCTAATCCTTTAATCATAAAACAGACGTCTAAAAATTCAATAATGCTCTTTTTTGGGGAGGAGGGGGCTCGACATGATTAGAAAGTAAGCGGAAAGCTGTCTATTTAAAACAATCTACTCGAATAGAGCATACAATCGTGAGAAAGCTGATTAAATGAAGCATTTGGTAATGATTTTTCAGAGGAATGTTTACAATGAATATATTTTTTTAAACATTTTTAATTTAACGGTACTTCTAAGGTGGAGGGAAGTATATGTCCCCGGAGTCAGAGGCGCATCTATGGTTTTCAGCGACCGGGGACAAGTTAAGATTTTGCGCCCCCCCCCTTATTTGGCAAAATGCAATAGGGTGAAGGTTTTATGTACAATGGGTGCTGCAAACGGGGATAGATGCCCCTTCTTGACCTCCCTAGCAACGCCACTGGTCGGAGTTCTGCCCCTCTCCCCTAAACTAGGATGCTTGTTAACAAAATGACAATAATCAAGTTCCTTTTTGAAAAATTCTATTTTTTTCCACCTTTAGGGTCATCTTCTTTTTGGCTATTTGTCTGGATGAAGAGAAGAAGCATGGGGATGAGCACAGCAGGAAAATCTTTATCATTATTTTTTTTACAGTAATGGGAGCAAACAGGTTGAAAGTGGGTCTAGTAACATCTTAAACTCCATAACATCCACAAACTGTCTGAATTTTCTGTAGAGTGAAAGTGACTTCAAATTTTTGGCCCTTTTCAAGACGATGAGAGGTTAAAATGCGCAAGGCGTTTTCTAACCCTTTCATTTTAACTAATTCTATTCCATCCCATTTTATCTATTCTATTTTAAATAACTAACTTCCTGGTTCCTTTCTTGCAGTATTTCAGGATTTTTTCAAAAATTACATATGAAGTATATGTAATCAATTTTCAAGTTTTGTTAACGAATACTAAAATATTAGGATAAAATACAGGCTATTTAAGCAGCTTTTAAAACTAATAACTATCATGTAGTTTAAACTATGAAGAGAGTTTTTTTCCCCCTTAATGATTTCTTTCTTTTGTAGAGGCATTGGGCGAGTGCTTTTCTTGCTAAGTTCAAGAAATATATTTTATCCTATGTTTAGTGGTCGTACGATGAAGCTAAATCCCTTATGGTTCTTTTTTTTAGCGTCATTATATTTAGAGTTTCAACTGAATATGAGGATATGCAAACTTCATTCTAGTAATGAAAATAAATGGTACATTGTTAGGATCTTTATGTTTTTCAGAAGGATATAATTTGCGACCATCCGTGACTGATGACATGCACTAATTTTGTTTCTTATTTTTCCGTTCATACTTTTAGCTGGCTTTGAAAGAACAACTTATACGGAGAATAAAGGGAGGTTGAGAGTGGCAAGAAAACAAATTATGAAATTGCAAACGCTTTGCTAAAGCGCAGCATTCAGATACACAAGCCAGGAAGCAACGATGGGCAGAAAAAGCTAATATCTACTGTCGCATTTTTGCTATGAAGGGGCGAACAGGTTAACAATTTGCTTATGCATTCATATATAGGATATCTAGGATAGTGTTTAATAAGCTATGGTTTCTGTTTCTTGTTTTATGTAGAAGAACGACATCTGATGACGTATATTGTAACTGCTAACAAATACAGAAGAAAACTTATATATTTGAAACTTAAAATTATTAAAGTAAATTTCATAAAGATAAATTATGTATTACACTGGACCTAAATGAAATTACGCTGGATTAGGCTCAAATATTGGACTTAGGATATGAAAAACTGATGTAATGAGGAGTTTTCAACATAATTGTGCCATTTTCTCGCATAATATATGTGTTCAATATTTCTATCAAAAATAAGAACCATACTTAAAGTATGTGCAGAAAAATTAAATACCACTTTCAAATGCACAGCGACACATATTCTGTAATTTTCAAGAGAAAGTAAAAATACTTTTTGAAGATAGGCGTATCGATTTATAAATAACCTCGATTTCCGATGCTTTTACGTGCAATAAAACCTATATTAAAAGAGCAGTTTCACAGATCATTATCCGGCAGTGGCGTGTAAGAAATTGAAACCACAGAATCATTCGCAGTACATATTAAAAAAAGACCGTTGTATTAGAGACAATGCTATATCAGTCGCGACGCTTTTTAAAATTAATATTGGGAGGTAATTTTAGAAAGATAGAGAGACTGGGATAATATTTAAGTAAATCGATTCGCTTCTAAAGTTATCTGAATGGAAAAAATAGAACGCAGATGAGAAATGATCTGTTCTGTAGCAAGGAACGTCAAAAGATCATTTCTCAAAATCGTTTTCATTGGATTCCACGGAACTTAATTATTCAAATATAACTAGTAGGTGTGTTTATTATTGATGTCTTGCTGTGAAATCTGTTATGAATGTTAAACTACTGTGAACGAATTCTGGCAGATCAAAAGGCCCCTGAGTATACATACACAGCAGTCGTACAGGAGAACAACGTAAGGAAATTCTCCACACATTTAAGAACGCACGTTCGCACTTTTATTACGAAACTCATTAGGTAAGTTACATAAAAATATAACTTTTGTAGTATATCTTCGAAACTCGCAATAGAAACCATTACTTTTACTAACTCAATCGTTTTCTGAATCATATTTCATCCCAGAAATGACATATTCATAGCTCTATGGGGAAAAGTAACTAAGTATGTCACATACTGATATAACTTTTGTAACTTACTTAATGCCTTACCCTCCTATCAAAGTCTCAATAGCTTTCCCAGGCCATATCTTTTCTCAGAAATATTCGCCCGATTGATTTAACGCGCTGAGTGTCTTGGATAAGGGTAAAAATGAAAAGCCGTTTTAACTTTTCTATAAGCTGCTCAACGTTAGCAAACTGACTGGCGCTATAGGAAATTACACAGGAAAGACTCTCTACTGTACGCCTTTGCAACGATGATAGTGAATTTGGATTCAAGATCGGTGTTAAAACAAAATGACCTGGCCACTTAGCAGTTTTTAATGTTATGTAAAAGAGTAACTTTGGATAAAAGCAATTACAGTGAAGAGAAAGTGATTTTTTAAACGATCGATTAAAAAAATTATCGGCTATGCAAATAGCAAACAGCGTCTATGACCTCTAGAGCTATCTAAATCACAATCGCGCCGATCAACAGCAAGTTATCTCGCGCCATATGTTCAGCGAAAACGGACAGGAATAGCTGTGAATGTTTTTCTCATCAATGAGAAATCAAAACAGTTCGATAAATCACTTCGTGCAAATAGTATTATATGATCCATAGATGTCTTTTACCCTTTTTTCCATCTAAGTAACTGACACTGAATTAGTTATTTCTTTAAAAAAATACTGCATTTACGTACTTTTCAATACATTTTCTTCGAAGGAATAGAGTCAATTTTTTGAAGCTTTGTAAAATGGAAAAAGTGTAATAATTTAAAATTAATATATAGTATAAATGTTTTAATTTTTTTAATTGTAATAAATAAGTATAGTAGAGTCCTAACAGGTTCAACATGACTGTTTTTGGTGTATACGTTACGTCTCGCAGTGGCCTAGTCGCTAAGCTCTATTCCTATAAGCACACTGAAAGTGAAGCAGCACTGGCTTGGCCTGTGCTTGGGAGGGTGAAAACGTCTCTCGTCTGAGCTGCTGTGGAAACGTGTACGCTAACAGAAGCTGGTGCACGTGAAATCTGTTCGTTGCTCCGTGCTCAAACGTTACCTCTGGGGGTGCCGATTTCAGGTGCTAGCTCTCTCATCTGGAATTGGCTCCAAATTAGTAGAACCTGAGCAAAGTCGGTCTTTTTCCCACTGGGACTCATTAAAATGGAAGCCGTCCCCGATCGGTCATTGACGTAATATATAGAGGATCGCTTCGAGGTTGCTAGAGGGTATGAGAAACAACTGCACTATATACTTGAAAATCAATCTAAAAGACAGCTTCGAACGGTATACTATTTCAGGGACATGCGCTGGATTATGTTTAGTAAAATAAACTCATTAAAAAAGGGTTAATCTATACTGAACTTTAAAACATTTATAAAGCGGTAAAATGTACTCATGCAAAACTTATTTTCAAGTTAATTAAATTAATGTACTTTTAGAGAGATATCAGTTTTTTCCCTCTTTTTCAAGAACAGGGAGTAAACAAACATACTCAAAGGCAGGCACACACAGAGAACACGCAAAAATAAAATAAAAACAGAGAAAGAACAGAATGCTGTCATTCCGAAAGGTGTGGGGGGGGGGGGGGGTAAACAATCAGTCGAAGGACTGCAAGTCGGAAGTGAAAACTCGTCAAGCTTTCTAAAATTTAGTATATTTATGCAGTTAAACAGGTTTTCACACATTATTGTATTTTTATTAATAAAAAGTAAACATTTATGAACGTTTATTCACATTTTTATACAGCTGAAATTCTTTGTAAAAAATATTTTAGTGTTTTTTTTAAGGCTGTAAAGGTATCGCACATTTATTTATGATATTCTCACAATTTCACATATTTTGTACGTTTATACACACTTTAACGCAATTTTCACTGGGTTAGCATTGGAAAATTTTGATTTTATAATTTAATTACATTTCAAATTTTGCGCTCGATTTGTGTGCACATTTAAAATTTAAAAAGAGGGAGGGAGCGTGCGCACAGGCCGGCAACGTGACACAGCTGGTGTATGCTCACGGTATGCATCAGCGATATACATTTTTCTCCACGTGCTTGATTTTGTTCGATTTAATCAATAATTATGTACGTGAATTTATGAATTATCAATAATTATGTACTTACTTTGTAATGAATAGCAATCCTATTTATTTGTAATGAATGATGGTTTTATAATTCAAATTCAAATGCACTGTAGTATAACACTTATGATTCAAACAATGTACAGTATATAACTATTAACACTCTTCACATTATCAAATTAACTTTATTGCACAATAACTATGCAGTTGTCCAAATTAAGTACAGTTTTTTAAATAAATAATCGAAAATTATAGCACCTTACCCAGCAGGAAAAAGTCTGCACTTTTTTGCAAAAACATACAGATTGTACGCAATTTGTACACAAAAAGTAGCTATTTTTTAATAGTTTGAACGTATACACTTGTGAAAATTATATGCAGTTTTTATGTATACTAAAACAAAAATTTAAGCACTTTGAAACGACAGCTGGCTGTGCTCGCGCACAGCCAGCTAAAAAGGGTCTCTAGATCTGTGGCTCTAGATCTGTGGCTCTAGATCTGTGGCGACGTTTCGATCGTCCGCCATCTTGCTGGTAGTTAAGTCGAGCGATGGCAACGGCTGCCCTTTTTTCAGCATTGGGCAATCTATCCAGCTGTTTTTCGCATTCTTCCATTTTTCAGCAGATGTCAGTGCTGTTAAAAATAATCGTGACCATTTTTTGACGAGAAATGGCGTGCTAAAAAGTAAAGGATTCTCGTGGGGCTGTCACCCGCAACTATTTTTATAGAAATCCAATCTATTCTTCGTGACTGGCAACAGTCAAAACGCCAGAGTTTGGTGATCCCAGAGCGGGATCACTGCGCCTTAAAGGGTTAAGTAATTTAATTTAATTAATGAATTAATATTTGAAAAAACTGTATTAACATCAAGTGTCATCCACTACAAGTTTAAAAAAGAGTATTTGGACTTGAGTGGATAAATAAAAAGTATAAAAAAAAAACAGAAATAAGACAAATAATAGAGTGAAAGGAAAATAAGTAGTGAGACGGTAATGGAGAAATGAAGAGTGAAATTTCGTAAAGAGAAGTTAACAATAGGTAAAAGTTACAAACAGCAAAGGGAAATAAAAAGGTGAAACTGTAAGAAGTCATAAAAAAAAACATGAATATGAAACTGGCATAAGAAATCACAGAAATTTCTTCTTTAATTTTACATCGTTGTGTATTTTGCACAAAGTAATTTGATTTAGTAAGTAAAAAATTTTAATTTTTCGGAAAGTTCTATCAAAGTTCCACAATATGTACGTAAAAGAAACAGCAATGAACATTTACCTTATATCGGGCTCGAATTTTTGTACTCACCTTTGATAGTATCTTGTTCAAGAAATACAACTCTTTTCTTGGTTGAAATTGTCTTCGGCAGAAAAATCGACCACTTCACTTACGATACAAACTGAAGACTTTTAACTGCGCCAGAAAATCAGTTTTGACTCTTCGAAATTTTAACACATAATAAAAACGCCGCCTCTTGTTTCCCATTTCCTTTTATGTTATTTTCAGCACAGTTTTAACAAAATGATTTGTCCCCATTACTAATTTTCTTTGAGTTATTAAAAAATTGAGTCCAGGTCATTTTTAATATACTGAAGAAATGCAGCAAAAGTAAACGGTCAAATAATTAGTATCTGGGGTTTTTAGGGTATATGACGCAGAAAATAATTACGATTTTCAAAATTAGACTGCGTAGAAAAAAAAGTACGTGCATATGTATTTATATACATACATATAGTTACAGTATTCGCTCCTCCCCCAAAGCGCCCAGATTCTTTAATGAGGAAAACTTTTTTTTAATGATATGACTCAGAAAACAATTACGGATTGCAAAAATAGACTGAGGATTTTTGTTTTTCCACGTTCCTAACAAAAACGTGCAGATACGCCAATTATGAAATATTTAAAAAAATTAATAAAATATACTAAGTTAGTTTTAGATCAACATATTCCGTGTATTCAGTGACGTATGCAATCAAAATGTATATTTATATCAACCCCTTTAAGAAAGCTGCTTCTGAAAGAAAAAAAAGGGGGGGAGGGGAATGATGATAATTATAGTAAGTGGATCCGTCACCATTGTTTTCTTATAGTTAAATGTTTTCAAACATTTAAAAATAACCACAAAAACAATTAAATTTTTGTTTCATTATAAGGATACAATATTGGAATAATTAGAACAGTAATTTTTAGACTTCAAAAATTGAGTCAGGATCTAAGCTTTTTAATTACTTCCTTAAAATTTCCTTTAACACATCCGTAGTGCCACAAATATATTATGGCGTGCACTAAAAATAAAAATAACGCATTTAAAAATAATACCAAAATCACTTTTTTTTATTTCCTTTTGTTTAATCCAGCTAAGTGGTTCCTACATTTTTAATATATTTACAGCTGCTGACTGACTGATAAGTAAGTTCGACTGGATGAAGCTATTAATATTAGCTTTAGCTGTTCTCAAGAGCGTCAAAGTTCGCTATTCCCTAAAAATTACACAGCGGTCAGCAATTGAAGGTCCAAAAAGCTATTTTAACGGTCCGCAAAGAAACTCTGATATTAATCAAATCTTGAAGAGTTGTTCATTCAATATAAATATAAATATATATATATATATATATATATATACATATATCGTACACAATAAATCGCATAAAATTAATCAGATCTTAAAGAGTTCATTCAATAAGTAGATATGAATATCGTATAAAATTCGCCTTTTAAAAATTACGTTAGTTTTTGCAAATTTTTAAATTGAGTATTTAGTGGTGCCCAATATGTTAAGTTGCCGATCGCTGATTTTCAGCATAACTGAGAAAGGGGGAAATCCCTCTCCTAACAGACACACGGCTTCACAGATTTAATATACAGACGGTGATCTTTGGATTCGATTCTGGATTCGAATCCTTGTCAACGGTTCCGTTCGACTCCCTGCCAATTAGACTTAACATTTTGCATAGGAGATAATAGCAGCAGAGATTTCCAGTCACTACCTCTTGGCGGGTGTCTTCAGGCTCTAAATGGCCATATTTTAATTTCTGGAAGACACTAACATAAGAAGGAACCCAGAGTTTGACCTCTTCCATAATACCTCTCTCCAGTAAAACACCTATTTAGTCTTAACCCCTCCCATTCCATATGCTCAGTATGATTATCCGAAGAAAAGTCTTGAGGATTCAAACTTTACGGTAAAAAAAAAAAAAAAAAATCTTTAACTTAGATTCAAGCTTTGTCTCTGAATGCATCCTCAGCTACAACTACGTTTACAATTCCACATCTAAACGATATCACCATAATTCACTGATGCTGTTCATTTAGTAAAAGGTACGCCTCTTATATCTATTATAATCAAGGTAAACCTTTTCAATGTTCTGGAAAAATTTTAAACTCCCAAGTAAAATTCTTGGCTGTTCTTCATTTTGTGTGTGTATAGAGGCAAACGCATCTCCTCCATCTTCTTTGTCTCAATTCTTTGATATTGTGATCGTCATTTCGCGCCTAGAGGAGCTCTCGTCATCACACTGCTGCCATCTTAAATTCTGGCCAACGCACACCCCTTTCTGAAGCATTTTCAATGACAAAAACTAACGCATGTCAGCTAGCTTGAACAGTTTTCAGATCCTAAGCTACCGACTCTAGAATACTGAGGAAATTACTTCTCAAGCTGATCTCTCAGCACTTTTACAAACGATAAACATATATGACTTATGAAGCTTGCACACACGCGCGCAGACACACATACACACCCAAAAGAATATAAAATCTTAATTCCATTTTGCATGTATGTATTGTGATGCGCAACATAGCATTTTAGGAAAAAGAAACCTTCTTTAATGTTCCATTGCTTTTGTAAGTTGAGTTTACTGTTTGTAAGATGCACAGTCATAGGCGTAGAGTTATATGGGCCCGTGGGGCTCGAGCCCCCCCAATAAATTTTGAATAGGGGCTGAGCACACCCAATAATTTACCACTAAATACAGAAAACTAATTTATACCAACATAAAAAAATTATTTCACGCCATTTACAAACGTTTAAAAAAACCTTTACTTGTACTTTTAAAAATTTTCTTCTTTTGATTTCAATCATGATTTAGTATTCATTGTGACGCCACGTAACACACAATGCTACTAATAAGCTGCCCTCGCCAGGCTCTGGTTAATTAAAATCAGATTATGCAATGTAAACTATGTAATGAAGAAAAGTTCAGATGTGTCTAAAATGCACTATCTCATCGAAAATGTTTTTTTTCCTATTGGATTTTTACTTTGCTTCTATTTTTAACTTATAACATGGTAGAAAGATACTAACATGGATACTTACCTTACATTGGTGTAGTTGTAGAATTCTATGGACCCATAGAGCTCGAGCGCCTCCAATAATTTACACTTATATATAGTAAGTCATAGCTGCCAACTACTACGGAATATAATTAACCACTTTTTGTAAACAGTATATTTTTTTTCAAAATAGTAACCAGCTCGAGCGCGCAGCACAAAAATTTCGCTATATTTTAAGCCGAAAAATCATGTAGAAAAGTAGATAATTCTATTCCATACTAGTTGGCAGTTAAGAGTAAGTTATATGTACGTGAATCAGTGGCGTAGGCAGAAATTTTTCATGGGGGGGGTACGACTTCTGCAACTGACATATATGTATACGGTACGGGTGTATGATAAGGGAGTGAGGAATATACATTTTGTATGGCAAAAAATTCCTCATGGGGGGGGGGGATAACCCCCTAACCCCCTCCTTGGCTACTCCACTGACGTGAATATATGTGGTTGTGGGGCCCGACTCCCCCAATAATTTTGAAAACTTTACGCTTATGTGCACAGTACAGATTGAAGAAAGCCATTGCAAATTTTTTCCGAGAACCTGATACAATTTATTTACTTTTGAAACTGATAAAAAGTTGTATAGATTTTTCAAAAGAACAGCCCGAATAACGTAAGTCGAGTTGTGTAATAAAAGAGCTCTGGAACAATAATCCATGTTTCACTCAGTCGCTAAGTACTGCGGCGTTAATCACCTCCCATAATTATTCTTTCTCAAAAAAGTTTCATTTACTGTTTGAAAAGGTTTTACCATGACAAACAAACAAAAAGTTCTGGTGAATTGCAAGACAAACTTGCCGCTGTTTTCCCAGAATGAACTTGTTGAAGCTTGAAGCTAACAATAAAAATTTCGTTGATATTTGGTTAATCAACAAAATTGTTGATGATACAGCAAAACATTTTGTTGATCCACCAAAATTATACCCTTAAAATTCCGACAGTGAAATCTTATTCAATTCACAAAAAAATTTCTTTGACGTGAAAAGCCATTCTCTCTCTCCCACTATAATATATATATATATATATATATATATATATATATATATATATATATATATATATATATATATATATATATATATATATATATTCTTTTTTTCCCCGAGATCTTATTTACCCTCGAAATTCCTCAAAAGCTGCGCAGACTTTTCAAAAGATCAACTTGAAAGTCTGGAAGCGGAGTAGTGTGATGAAAGGGTTCCGGAACAATAATCCATACGTGGCTCTAGCACTCACTCTCCCTGCATCGGTCACGTCCTATAATTATCCCCCCTTCTGCCTCGCAAAATTTACTATATCCGAAATTCAAAAATTACACACTTCCTCGTAGCATTTATATACTCTTGAATGTCATGCGCGAAGCAAACAACCGCATTTTTTCGCCCCACTTCATGGCAATACAAACACGGAAAGAAAAAAAAAAAATAGCAATGTGATTGTGAACATGTTCACTGGACCTTGCATGTATCCTTTTGCAAGAAGAGTCAAGTAAGTGTCATCGGGCCAGTAATCGCCGCAGTTGCTCTACCGGGTGTACCATTTGAAAAGTCTCCGTTTACACTGATAAAAGGTCTGTGCTTGCTTTATGATTTTGAGACATAAAAAATAATTGCGTTAAAATCTCAATTGCTGATTCCTATATAAAGGCATCTCGTGATGCATATCTGCGCGAAGATTGAGGTATTGGAACCTCTTTTGTTATTTTAATTTAGCTTGATTAAGGCTTTGCTTCTTAATTTAAAGTCGATTGTCTCATTACAAATATGGGGAAAATGTTTTGTTGATTGCACAAAATTATTCGTCTAAAATAGGGGCAACAAACAGGGTCTGATTTCCGGGAGGGCATTCGGAGCAAGCGCCCAGGCCTCCAACAAAAAGGGTCTCCAAATTGTTCTTTAAGTTTAAAAATTTGTAAATTTTGAAAAAAGTTTTCGAAAGAGGAGGCCCCCAATGAAGCTTTAGCCTAGGGCCCCCAACTCGTAAAATCTACCTCTGCCAACAAAAATTATTTCTTCTGTGTACCTTTCAAAGTTCTATGGTAAAACGTTGTTATTTTTCATTGGACGCGAATTATAAAAGCACCTAATTCAAATGGATCGCTTACATTAAAGTGAGCAGAATCTCAACAGCAGTTTCATGGGATGCAGTGCAGACATCTCTCTTCTTCAAGAGCCTCATTACAGCATGTATCCATCGAACAGCATGTAGTGTAAATCACGACCTGAAGCTTCGCTCGGGAGACCGCATAGGTTTTGCAAGGTGGAAGGTAAGAGAAAGCCGCGCTGATCGCCATTTCCTTTTGAGGAAATTTTCTAGGGGGGTAATTTTTTCTGCGTTGAGGGAAGAAACAAAAACTTGCAGTATGGACGGCGGCATAGTTTGCCGCCAAGTCCAGACTAGTCCAGACCAGTTATGTTCTGCAAACTGGCGACAGCAGAACCTGAATAGCACTATCTGGTAGTTAGAAAACAGTGAAAGTGAATCTCACTAAGCTCAATTCACGCAAGAGTTCAGGAAAAGAGTTAGGCATCTATAAAGGCATCGGAATATGTTGCTGTTGAGCTTAACAAAATAGTGTAGACTGCTTAAGAAACAGAATAGGAACATGATGCGTTTAAATTAAATATGCAGCGAAATTAATGAACAACTGTGAAGAGAGATCACAACGTTTCTTTTAATACTTGTTTGACCAAAAATTTTCGTTTGCTTAGATGGTCACAAGACTAGTTTATTATTTAAAACAAAGCATTAGCCTTATTTCCAAATTTTACTGAACACTTATTTATTAACGTGATCGCAACATTTTAACTCATGACGAATGTAGATCATTTTGGTACTGAATTTGAGCAAAAACTTTCAATTATTAGCATAGTTTCAAGATTTCAATTAGAGTAAGCAAATATTTTGGTACTGCGTTTGATAAAAAAGCATTTTGATGCCTCTTCGTGAATCTTATTTTGAAGATTTTTAATAATTAACATAAATTACAATACCTTTTTATTAAATAATCGAATTTTATTTCGAGTGTTGATTGTCCATCGTTAATGTTTACTAAAATCAAGAATAATAATGGGCATCACTTGTATTATTATTTTTTATAAGACTGCTTGGTTGACGAGGTATACAGGCTGCAGTGCTGACATTTTGATCACACCCTTTTGCACTGGAAGAGTCATGTGACTTAGGGGGTGTGGACCCTCCTTGGTCACATGACTCCTCGGGTGCAAAAGGGTTCAGCCAAAATGTCAGCACCGTAGCCTGTATATCTAGCCGGCCACGATTGCTAATGACTTATTCTTTATAAAATACACCTAGAAAAAAATTGCAAATTTATGGTGAAGATATTGTCTTCAGATGGTCTGAATTGCTTTTAGCTAAGGTCTATTCCAGCAATCTCATGCAAAAATTCTACGAAACAGCAACCAATAGTGTTGCTTGAGATTTGGTTATCGTATAATTTCCTATAAAACTGATACAAACCTCCTGCAATAACTGTTTCATTTCTCCCATGCTTCATAGACAATGAGCTTATTTATTCAAAGAGCATAATTATCTTTTCTCTTTCATTTGCACTGACTAAACGTGTCACGAAAACTTCTAATCAACAAAAATCTCAGAAATCGTAGTCAAAAGAAAAGTTCCTTTTTCTTCGCTCATGAAGAAAGATTTATGTTTTAGGAATAAAGTTATGACTAAACTTTCACGTGTCCCTAAATTCAAAAATTTCTATTTCTGTATTTTTTTTTTTTTTTTCAAGCACGGGAAAAACTTTGCTAGTTTACCATCAATTCCATCTCCCCTCCCTACCCCTGCTTATGTCGCAGTACGGCAATTATATCTTATATGAAGAGTCTATTATTTTATAAAACATTCTTCCTGTGCTCATCATATATTTCTGCGGTTTCATGGATTTATGTTTTAAAATAGATGTTCTTACCGTTTTTATCAGTAAAATATACTTTTGTAGTATTTTTAGAAATGCTATTTATTCATGGAGATAAATATAAAAAAATCCTATATCTATCTGCGTATATCAAACGAAAAGAAGAAAAGTATAAATATCTCAACGAGTTTTATAATTTTATCTATATACTAAAGATCTGTTTAATCATATCTAGCAATTTTTTTAATCTAAGAAAATTAAAAGTACGTTTTTTTTTCAAAACTTTTCGTAAAAATCAAGCTTGTGTTTTACAAGACTGAAAATTACAAAAAAAGTTTTGTATTTATCAAAATGCATCGCTAAAATGATAATATTTCTCGTTTTAGCTTTTAAGGTATACATTTTACTTTCAGCAGAATTAAAAGGATCTTTACATGCAATTCTAAGGTTTAAGTCTAAGGTATTATTTAATTAATTAGAGTCGAGAAATCCTATGACAGATATGAATATAAGTTTTGAGGAATATAATTTCATTTATCACTTTACTCGAAGTGCTATTGATACACCCTCATTTTCAATGGCCTTATCTTTGTTATTTATAATGCTATCAATTTCTTATAGCTGATAAAGGGTATATACATACTATAGTTGCGTTTCCCTTTTAGATATTAAAGTAAGAATAAATAAAGCCAATGCATATGAATCCATACACACCCATTGGTTTTAAACAAGAGAAATGTGAGAAATGGTTAAAAGAAAATTTTTAATAACTCAATCTACTTTACATGATGTTAAAAAAAATGGTATCACTTTAATGTGGAAATTTTATACGAATGAATAAATAGAAGATTTGATTAAATGAAGTTTGTAAATATTTCCGCAGGAGATACGATCAAATACATTACGAAAGACTTGAAGTCAAAGGTATATATGCCTGAAAAAGTATGTGTTTATTTTAATGAAAGTTTCTCTGAATATTGTTTTAAAAGCACGTGTAAAGGAAATGAAAGAAAAGTCTTTTGACTTTTCTTTCATTTGCTTTAATAAGTCTTTTATTGTCTTATTAAAATGCACGTAAAAAAATGAAAAATCTTAATCGCTAATTCTTTTATCCGAAATAAAAAAGAAACTTTAATTTCGGATTCGAAAACTGTAAAGCAGAAACATGAAAATGCCACACAAACAGTTCGATGATGACATCCATTTATATTAAAAGTTTATTACTTTTTAATCTTGTGTCAAAAATAAATCTTTCCTATCGGAGAAATGCAGAGCCCGCTTTAGTTTTGTAACCCTCAAAATAAAATTACTTTAAAAAAAGTATACAACCCTTTGAAACATATATCTGCTAATAGAAAAGAATGATAAAGTTCAACTTATGTACATAAACCTTAAGTATTTACATCAAAACACATTTGACGGATGTGTGTTGACTCGAAATGGGATACTGCGCCAGTTTTCGGCTAATCATGTTTCCAACAGGCGACTAGTTGTATGAAAGACTACCCCAAACTTTTCTCCAACAAGGAACAAAATTTTTGTAGTTTGAATAGTGACCCGATTTCCTCTTGTAATTAGAGTCATTTCAAAATTTTCTCAACCGAGTCACATAAGGTTAAATCTTAAAATTGAAAATATATTAAAAGATCCACGAGTAAGATTAATTTAACGCTTTAATTTTTCAGTACACTCTAAGATATTTTTAAAAATGACAATTATGATTACTAAAGCTGCAGTACCTCGGTAGTAACGAGATGTTGGTGGTGAGACTACAACAATAGCTTTATTTACTGTAGATGTGTGTAACGTGCTACTTTTGAAAAAATAAATCAATAAAATCAATAAATAAAATATCAAGCAACAAAAAAAAAAAATTAGGACAAAAAATCGAGTTTATAACATAATTCTTAGTTTAAAACCAGTCTTGATGTACTTTTATCATTACTTCAATTCACAAAATAAATGCCTTATACATATTTTTTGTTGGCTGAATTTCTTCCCAATTATAGTAATCGTTTTGTTATAACTTCTATAGTCCGGTCATTCTGTCGCAGTGCGGATGAACGAGTTTCATTTTCAGAACAGACCATCCTCTCGAACAATAGAAAATAATTTTATAGTGGTCGATATGTCTTACATTTGATGCCCGAATTCGTAATCAAAACCAAGTTGATGATGAGTCTGGCTACTGCTTTTCTACAGGGCTTGTGAGTAACTATTACAGACCTGAATTTACATACAGGTATTTGTTTTTTATATCCGCGCAGTAACAGATGAAGTTTTTTTATTAATTCAGTTTAATATTTTAATCCGTTATTTTCTTTTTTTTTTTTACGTTTGAAATAATCACCGATGTTTAGCCTAACTTTTCGTAAACTGACATACTACAGTTAGAACTTACACTAAATGTATATATATTATAAAAAATAATTTTAAAAATTAGTTATTTTTACTACGAAAAATTGCCATTGATCAATATTATATAGAATTTTTTGATATAATATTTTTACTATCGCTACGTTTAAAAGCCATTCAACACTAGGTTTCTATTCAGTACCTCTTTAAAAAATAACATTTCATTATCTTTGAAGGTAAACATTTTGAATCATCTCTGAAATCATATTTAGATAAGTTTTATTTAGAGAGAATTTCGTACTTTTTATTAAGCAATTTGACATGACATTTTAATGCAGTTATGTTATGCAAAAAACTTAATTCGAAGAATTAGTTGTAATTTATTTAAAAATCTTTAAAGTAAAATAAATATTTTTAAAAAATTATTATTATTATTATTATTTTTTACATTTTTTACAGACTTCTATATAAACAGTTATGATTTTCTAAATAAGAATGTTTTTAGAAACTGAGAAACTATTAAAATTAGTAATCTTTTTTACACAAATTTAATGCTTAGAAAGCAAACTTAAGGTGCAAGAAGATGTTGTAAACCTGCAGTTTGGATTATTTCTTATTGAGCACTTGAGAATAGCATCAAATTCTATGAAGGTTTATTTATATTTCAACTATTAAGCTGGTCAATCGTCAGGAAGTGAGAGATTAGCACTGGAAGTTCCCAGATAAGTAGAAAATCATTTCCTGAAGTGTCCATGTTGTCGGGCACATCAGTACTAAAATATCTTTTGTTAAAAATCAGTGATGCAAAGTGATCATTTTTCAGACCGAAATGCACCTCTTACTGTTAAATATCAGATTGTAATTGTTTAATCATCATTGTAAAATTCATATACGTTCCCCCAGGCCTACATTCATTAATACTATTGATAGACCACAGCGGCTAATACACAAGGGGTATAAACGGGAAGGTAAACGAGTTTTTCCAAGTTATAAACAAATTATTAACATTTAACACCTTACATTTTAAAACTTAATTTTGGTTTATGAATTTGATAACCGGCGACCCCGTAATGAGACGCGATCCAACGGTTGGGAACCAAAGGGTGTAGTTAGTCTTTCTGTCTTTCACCAAGGTAGTCCGAAAGTCGATTGCTGTTGTGGGAGGATAAATTTTGCTTTCGTTACTTGTTGAAAGTGTACGCGTTCAATTGTCAGCTGGCAAAGTAAAATTCTTCTAGTGTTAAAGAGTCAACAGAAATTAATTATTGTACTACTTTCGCAATCATATCGACTACGAGTGAAATTCTTTAGTATGTAGTTCTAGTAAATATTTACAATGCACATGGAAAAACTTTTTTTTGTTGTTTTCTGTTTTATTTTTATTTATTTATTTATTTATTTAGGGGGGGGGGTTGTTTCGTTACAAGCTTTCGCCAAATTCTTTGGTCCTACTGAGATCCAACATTGACGTTTCCAAGTAATTAAGTAACAACAAAATAATTACTAAATTAGTCGGACAATTATCAGACTTTTTTCCGACGTCCTGTTTCCAATTTCCTTGGGGAGAGCAGTGTTTACACTATATACCGGGTGATTCAAAATAGATGTTAAAGCGATTATCTTTTAAACCGTAAGTGATCGAAACATACTTTCAATTAGAAAAATTCGTCAGATGATGAGTAGCTTTAAGAAAAAGCAATTTTTTGCTAGGGGCTGTATGCATATTAAAATACGAAATTAAATTTTTATACAGTCCCTCCTTTCCTATAACTTATATTTTGAAAATGTTGGTCTGTGCCTAAGAAGGTAAATAAAAAAATCTCATGTCTCTGAGTGGAATAGTTTCCGAGATATTGCAATTTGAAAATTTTGGCATTCGTCGCCAAGCACTAAGCGAATGTCTCAAAAGTTAGAAAAATGTTATTACTTTTCAAATGACGTTAATTTATGTTAATAGCCACTCGATAGACACAGTTGACTTCTCAAATACTAATTTAGCTAGAATTTTCCTATAACGCACACTTGGCAGTTTCTAGTTTTTATTTTTTTCATTCTCTTTTACGCTTTAAAATTCCTTCACTAACAGCGTAACGTAATTACTGGATGACCCCCCCCCCCAAAGGACTAAATTATCGCTAATTTTATAACATAGTACCGATCCATTCAAATAAAACCCTACCTCTTAATTTTACACGTTAGAAAACTTTTAATTCCATTCACAGCAATAGAATTATAATTAAACTTTTATCAACTTATAGTTGGTCCCCTAAAGTAAAGATTTTTTTTTTGCCTGAAAACCGACGCCAAGGCAGCAGGTAAAGTGGTGTAAGTCATCATTTTTAACATTCAATTTCTGGCTAACTATTTCACTTAAAGACACAGGATTTTTTAAAATTAATTTTCTGAGACAAAGAGCAACATTTTTCTAAATGATAGGAAAGGAGGGACGGTATACAAATTAAATTTTGTATTTTAATATGTATGCATCTCCTAGTAAAAAAATTGCCATATCTGAAAGCTACTCTTAATTTGACGAAATTTTCTAGTTCAAAGTATGTTTCGATTACTTACGGTTTAAAAGAAAATCGCCTTAACACCTATTTTGGTATAAATAGGTGTAATACCGGTATAACTGTAATTTATACCGGATCACCGGTATAAATTACGGTTTTCCCATTTTAAACAAGAACTTCGATACTAGGTATACTACAGCATAACCGACTGTAATCGATTTCACAATATCAAGGATAGCATTATTTTATAAACAATATTTTCAGACTAAAAATGATTAAATAAATATAAGCAAAACTTTATTCAAAGATGGTCTAAAATGTATAAAATAGTAATTTCTGAGAGAAATTTCAAGGTCACTAACTTACTGTAGAATACAGATTTATCCTAACTCACCGATCAGCTGCGACGGTACTTAAAATATGCATTAAATGTTATTTTCATTAAATGTAAAATAATACATAATTGATAAAAACCCGAGGCGCTAACACGTCTTTTAACCTCGTACAGAAAGTAATTAAGAGCCTCAAGGTTTTATAAACTATTTTAATTTCAAAAGAAAGTAATGTTTACCTCTGAGGCTGATGGGCGGACCAGGATGTATTCAGGGCCCGATTAACCTTTGAAGTGAGGGGAAGCTCAGTCTCATTTTGGGCTCCCCCCCTCCTCAGATTTTTTTTTGGGAAAAGTAAAGTTTTTCTAAATCTATGTACATTGTAACAAAACTCACTAATGCATTAAATGACATCACGAAAAGGGGCCCAGCAGAATTCAGATTAGTGTTCATCCCCCCCCCACACACACACACACACTGACATTTAAAATTATTGTATACAATAATTGCATCAAAATTTTACGGTTGTTATTTGTTGAATTAGTATTATCATGGTCTTACAATGCAATTAAGAGTATTAATTAAATATTACAAATTGTAGTCAATTTAGGCCCAATCTTAAGTTGTACTAAAGTAACGTGTATTTTATCTTGCTTGCGCAAATTTTCAAAACAAAAGAATCTTTACAATAACTTAATAGATGCACTTAAAAACACAATTTTTAATTTTTGCAGTTTTTCAGTCATTTTTGGGCCCCCCTTCAAAATCTGAGGGGAAGCTCAAGCTTCCCAAGCCTTTTCGGTAATCAGGCCCTGGATGTATTTGCATGTTGCAGAAAGTGCTTGATCTTGAAAATTTTCTTAAAACTGATTTTATGAGTTTTAGTTTATCTTTTAATAAAAAGAACTCGGTTTTTAATTTGAATTACATCTGTATAATAAAATATTTCATGTGAGTTTGTAAATGTTAGTGCGTATCTATTTTTAAATTTGAGTGCGCATTTTAATCACACAATTTTTGATATGGAGGATATTTTGAACTTCGAGTCAACTGTGTAAATCGTTCAATGCATTACTTATGCAGCGCTTACAGAGAAAAATGTATTAAGTGTTGGAAATATTAATGAAAAATCAGATTGCGAAAAGTTCCTGCTAAATAGCATTAAGATATAAGTAAAATGATTATAAAATATTGGTCCTGGATTACAAAAAATGTAAAGTTAGTGTGGTTTCGTGACTTTCATGAAAATTGAAATCAGTTTAGTATATTTATACAATTAAAATTTTATGCTGTATGTAGTCATTAAAAATAAAACAATAAAAATAGCTTCTAAAAATATATTAATCGAAAAACAATAATCAATCACTACCCTTACAACATTATTTCATCAGAATAACAAAAAGATTCGGGATGTTTTGAAATTTTTGCGATCCTATTTTTTAAATTTATTTCGGCGTCCGCAAATTCAGTAAGACAGTCACTATTAATATAATATTATTTCTCTGTAATCCCAGAAACAGAGGTAAAAAAAAAAAAAACGAAATGTTTTGAAATCTTTAGTGTCTTATTTTTCAAATTTATTTCGGCTTCCGAGATTTTAAGAAGATATAATTTTTGATTACACAATTCGAAAGGGAGCATTTAAACCACGAAGAGATAGAAAATAGAAAACCATTGTTTGAACCAAGCCAAAGAATGGTTGAAACAATGGTTTTGCTAAAGAAAAAATTGAATTCAAACTGTATTTTAGAAAGTTAAAGCAATAAATCAATAATGACAGGCGAAGTATTTTTCAGTACAGGAAACATAAATAGAAATCAAAACAAAATTATGGCACATCACTGATTTGTTCACGTTCATTTTAAAATAAAAATTTAGCAAATACATTATTAGAGTGCTTAAATTGATTGTTGAGTAATTTTTTTTTTGATTTAAAAATTATTGGTTGTTAAAATCTTGCTTGAATCAAGCAAACTTTTAAAAATCAACTAAACGAAACTGCCCAAACTCTTAACCAAACTAATTTTGTTAAATTCAACAAAGCACTTCTTAGCCTGTAACCTACGAGTGTAGAGACGTGTTACGCTATGAAATAAAAATCTTTCCTATTTTGATAAAATTATTTAACAGGGCATCCTAAAAGTGCTAATATCGGTCATATATTTATTATTTCTGCTGCACCTTTATGTGAATACCATTTCAAACTTGTAATGTTATTTTTAAAACTTAAAATAATTCTTGAAGTTCTTGATTAGCTAAAATATATTTTTGATTTGCTGTTTTTCTCCTTTGAGAGGGTCTACTTTGATACCCCTGAAAAGTGCAGAACCTATAGGCTACAGCTAGATCCGGATTAAGACCTTCAATGGATTAAGACTTTCTACTCCATCCTTCAATTTATATAGCTGAGAACTTGACCTCTACTTTGGATTTTTGGCTGTCTCGACACAAATTATGGATCTTATAGCCCAAGTGCAAGTCCTGACTTAATGCGACCTCTGATGCATAAAATACGTTGGTTCAAACCTCTACCGGTGAACTACATGCATCCACCCACAGCTCTAAATCTACGGTCTCCGGAGAACCGTCAGATTGAAAACAATTTATTAGTTTTATTAATTTACAAGGAGGTTTTTGTTACGAAAACATTACTTCTAACAAGTACGATTCAGAATAAAGGTGATAAAATTTGCGTCACTTTGTCATATACTTTTTAGTCCATATATGGGAGTTTGAACCCCTGTTTAGTAAACGATGACAGAAAAATAAAAGTTCGTTTCTGAATCATAAATTCAAAGGCTTTGAAAAATATTTTGAGTGCACAAATTCATTTTAATGCGGAGGGTTCATATTGATGACATAGAGGTTGTCATTACTGAATAATTCCTCCGGAATACAATTTATTAATTTACAATTTTTTTAAAAGAATGTATTTGTTAATACAGTAAAACTTAATTAAAACGTCTTAAGTTACTAAATCAATTACATGGAATTGCATTATTATTCCACCTTAAATTTCTCAAAAGAAAACTGAAGGTTTTTTCCCCCTCCAATCCTTAAAACAACTTGTTTGATATCGCAGCTCATCCTAATATTTGAAAGTGAGAACATTGCTGACATTCACGCTTGCCCCTGATAGTGTTTGTAAGCAAACAAGTTAATTGTTTATATGTTTATAAGAGCTTCTTTCACGGTTGAAGTACTCTAGCACTATTTGTAAAAACTCAGAATTAACGCGTGAGTGAAGTTTATGCGCTAAGATACTTCAAGGCATTAAGTAAATAAACTGAACATTAGAAAAAACGCTCACGATTCACTTTCGAATGTTAAATGGTGATTTGTAGTTAGCCTTGTGTACAAAATAAACCAATTAATAAAATAAAAAGATAGATAAAAGGGAAAGTTCTATTAAATTATTAGATTTCAGTAGATATTTGGCGCAAAAAAGATAACAATTGTCTTGATCAAGTTGAAGAGGGGTAATGTGCGATATTTTATGGAAATTTTTCGAAATATTTTCTGGTGATAGTCATACATTATAATTTTGAAGAAAACTACAAAGTCTAAAACTTTATTAATAAATGGCTCATTTAAAATTTTTACAGTATTTAAAACTCATTTGAAAATATTTTACTACATGGTTTATTATGCTTATAGTTTGTTGTTGAAATACGCATTGCATCAACTAATCATTAAATATATTCAGTAGATGATTTACATTTTTAAAAAATAACTACATTTTATGCTATGACCGAAAGGGGCACATTTAGACTTAAAAAAATCATTTAGATATTTTTTTTTTTTTTTTTGCCTTTCACGAGAATGTGAGAATAAATCTTTTAAGAGAGGTATAACATTCGACATTTAACATTAAGTTTGCCTTTTCTTTCGGAAAAGTAAAAGAAAGGAAAAAGAAAGAAACACACCCTACGATTTTTAAGAGCGCAAAATTTCGTATATGTATATTTTTTAAAGAATGTACACTAAATACCTAATCTTAAAGTAATTATATCCACCCTCAGTATGTTAAACAGTTTCTCTTCTCTCAAGCTGTATATCTTTTTTTCTCCGCAATACATCACACTCAAAATATCTTCGCAGGTTAAATTCAATAATGATATAATGAGTAAATTGAAAAGAAATCAATTTATATGATGTGCTTGAGAAATTAAGTGAAGCATACTCTTTAAAATATCGCACAGTAACTTAATTCAGAATTAACACTTAAAAAAGTTAACTGTTTTATTTTTCTTGAAATTTTTCTAGGCGATCTTGACTGCTTTGAGACCTCTAAAAGTTTGGTTCATTTGATGAAAAATGTTTCTTATGTTACTTACTTGTGCACTGAAAGAGTGCTTTTTTTTAATTAAAAAAAATGTTTATTCCACAAAAAATTATGGTTGGGGTTATTTTAATTGAATAATTTTAGTTGAATAAAGAAAAAATTTTGTTGGAATAACAAACATTTTGTGAGATAATGAAAATTTTGTTAATTCAATAACTTTATTAGGTTATAATATCTCGAAAAAAATTTTAATTAAAAAGAGCATTTGAAGGCTTTTGGAAAAGACATCCAGTGCCTTAATTTGCTCTATGATTTGCATTTGCAAGTATCAATTACAAAACAGTCAGGCATATATTTTGTGATGAGATTTTACTTGAATAGTCAGTTTTGTTATAATGGAATGATCGTTAAGAAATCATGAATCTATATTTTCGAACGAATGAACAATCAAAACTGTTTTCTTCTCATTCGACGTTCCAGTTTTAAAGAATTTTAATCTGGAAACTTGTTGAGTAACATTTATATATTCCCCGAATATTTTCCTTTTACTTTTACGATAAATCAACCAAAAAATGTTAACCATTCGTAACAAATTTTGTGAATGTTATAAATTATTTCCATATTTCTTTTTTATGAAACAAGGCTATTAAAAATGCACTTTCATATTTTTACCATGTTGGAAATCCTCAAAATTCACAAGTGTGCAAAACTGTGTGCGGATACTTTTCAGCATGCAGTGAAGAATTGAGCTTTTTGTTTTACAGTAGAGTAAGCGCCTCATAGATTTAGATTTTCAGCCATACATCGGCAGACAAAGTATAAAAGAACTGGAAAGTGTGATGTTAACAGACGTATCCTGAAAAAATACATAATAAAGCAGGAGAAAATCCTGCTGTCTCAAAATATTTATCCTAACACATTTGAGAAATCAATCCCTTGACTATGCACTTTAAGTAAAATGCTTTTTGATTCAGCAATGATGAGGTGGTCTAATATGCTTATGAGAAGATAATAATAATTTATCTTCTCATAAATAACTATAAAAAGGACACTAATTTTAGAGCAGTAGAGATACAAACAATCAAAATTCGTATGGTTTAATCAGTATAATTTTTTTAATAAGACATATTTTTTGTAATTATTGCTAAAATTTGGCCGCATTTTTCCTACGAATATTTCTGCATCGTATACACGGTTTATACCTATATCGATAATTTATATTTAATAGTAATGACTGCAAAAGTCGCATTAAAAATATAGCAAAGACAGTGACAGTGTATAACCGTATATTACTTGAAATGTTTAGCATCTTAAGTCCAGTGTACAATAACTGAAAAGAAAATATGATTGTCAGAGGTAAAAGTTGTACAGAAATAAACCGGACGTTTAAAGAGAAATTAAGAAAATGCATTTTAAAACGTTTAAGTGAACAGTTTTTGCTTGTTTCCTTGTAACCAAGATTTAAACTGAGTTCAAAAATTCTTTAGCGAAAGGTAAAAAGCTTTATCAAACTGCTAAAAGGGGTGCAAAGGAAAAACAGCTATCTCGCTAAATGTGAAAGATTTTTTTATTCGAATGCTTTCGGAAAAAAAACACTTTAGTTTTATTTTAGCATTTTGACAAGTCTTTTCGCATTATACGGAAAATGCAACCGGTATCTTAAACCCTACTAATAAACCAGAAACTCCAAGAGTTAGTACATCATTTGACTCTATCTCTCTCCGTCCGTCTCTTTCTCATTTTCGTATATTTTCTTCTGATTCTACTCAATAGAAACAATCTCACCACCGACAAAATTGCTTTACAATTTTATTGGAATTATTGAGGAAAAAAATTAATATAAAATACTACTGACCATTTTATAGAAATTTTTTGGAAACTGTGCTACTTTCAAAGTTTTAAAACTTATCTTCAATAAGTAGATATTTTTTATAAGGGATGAAATTGAAATTGAAAGATATTTAGGTGAATGAGTTTTTAATTATTACATAAGATTTTAGCTTAAAATTTCATATTAAGTATCGTTGGAGAAAATTTATGCGAACTCCTAGATAAATTTTTTAAAAGATCATTATTAATTTATTTCGAAGAACTCCGTTAACTGTTTGAAAAATATTAAATATTCATTTGTACAAATTAAGTTAAAACTATCATGTATTGCAGTAGATTATAACTTCTATAGAATTATAGTTAATATGGTTAAGTGTAATAAATATAACACTTTTTTTTTCTTTTTTCAATTTAAACGTTGAAACAATGTATAACACTTAATAAAGTCAAATGCATTTTCGTTAATACATTTTTAAAAAAGCATTTAAAGTGCAGTTTAAAATTCTTTTAAAAAATAAAATTGAAAAACTTACCTTAAAGCCGGTATTTAAAAAATTATCTCCATTGCAAATATATCAAAACAATTATTAATTTTTCACTTAGAAAAAATAACTATCATTGTTCTGGAAGCACCATATTTAAGTGTAATACTGTAACGCGTAGCATTACAGGTGAATTAATTTCACAAGATATGCATTATACTCATTTTTTTCTCATTGCTGATATGCTGTTCTCTACGAAACCCGGCAACTGTGGCTGAGCTATCGTCATCCAAGAAAACGAGATGGAGCGATATGGTTGCCGAAAAATTGGCGAACATTTTTCTTCCGCCAACAGATGTAAACAGCCAAACTGCATCAATGGGCGCGGTTTGTTCAATCGCATCCTTACGGATGAATCAGAGCTATCTCTCATGGGTTATTATAATGATGTAATTCCCCTAGCCATGGGGAAGACAGGTGCAAGAAACACATTAATATCAACTAGAAATTTTAGTTCAATTTTTAAAAAGCATATTTTTCGCAAAAGCGTAGTTTCTCTTTTGCAGTTCCTTTCTATCAAGATGAAATGGGCTTTATTGGGGAGAAACTGTTTTCCAAGCTTTACTATTAAGTTACTATTTTTTGGTATATATTACTATTTAAAGTTATTAATATTACTATTTAAAGTTATTAAAATGACTATTAAAAATTTTGGCTATATTTCCTCTTATAACATTAGAAGGCAAAAACCAAAGCGGTAACGAAATATATTCAAAATGCAATAACTATGCATTGAAACATAATAACTAAATTATATTCAAAGTTATACTTATTAAGTCGAAATTTTCTTCTGTGTTCTTAAAGTTGCTTAAAAATTCCTTTCATTTAATTTATTTGGACATTTTTCCATTGACAAATAACGGGCAACAAAATAAATAAATAAATAAATAAACTTCCAGACTGCTTCAGGCTCATGAACAGACTAATAGTTTTACGATTTCAGAAATGCTTTCTTTCAAAGTTGAAAATTTCAGAAAAATAGCTAAAATTCGGGAAATACGGGAGATTTTCAGATTTTGAAGGCGACTGAAAGTTTCCTTCTTACATACAGGGTGTTTCTACGGTTAAGAGACAAACTTCTCTGAGGACTCTTACTCGAAGAGGAATTAGAATCACATAGCAATGTGACATGGCAAACATACATTTCATGTAATCACTTTGGCAAAAGTCTTCATCTAGTTTTTTAACCGAGTTTCATAAACAATGGTTTTTATCCTGGAGAATTTCATCCATAGAATGAAATAGAACTTCTAAACTACCATTTTTAGTTAGAAAAGTGTTCTGTTCGGCAAAACATCCATTAATTTTTGATGCACCATGGTGGGAAAATTCACTATTACCTCAGCATTTTTTTCCAAAGTGATTATTAACAAATGCATGAAGGGACGGCATTTGCTACCTCACAGTGCTATGTGATTCTGTTAGTCTTTCAGTTAGGAGACTCTTAGGAGTTCGTAATCGTAGAATCAATCTATAAATATTTTTTCTCATATCTATGCAAAATTAGGAAAACTAATTGGTCCGAATAAGTCAAAACCGCTTACAAAGTAGAAAATTGTGTAACATCGCTTAAAAATCGGGAAGTAATTAGATTTTTAAACGACATCTGAAGTAGCTTTTTCTCGATCTTTTCCATATCTGTTCAAAATTTCAGCCTCATCTGTCTAACAATGTAAATTTGTAAGTGGCAAAAACATAATTACTTAACAGTGTTAACCGCTCTTCGAAAAATATTATGTAACACACACACACACACACACACACATATATATATACAGTATGGCCAGTGCTAATGGTGCCCAATGGCTATTTCCTAAACTGTTTGTCAGAGACACATAGTTCCACTTGCAAAAATGCTTTAAATTGTATAATCTATTATATCAGAAACAATCAAACAATTCCTATAAAAATTACGAAATTAAAATTTTTCTACGGTCCCCCGGTCCTATCAGTTATACTTACAAAAATTTTCTCTATACAGTTTCATGTACAATAAGAAATTTAAAAAAATCGTCCTTCTACGACCAAAATTCACCGAGTTACAGTTGCTTACAGTTAGATCAATTTTCGAGCTGCGAAATAGGGGCTGTATACAAAATGAATTGAGAAAAATTAATGTACATGGTTTTGTTGTGCCTTGTAATATTTATTAGCAATTTCACGAACTATTTTATGATTGTAGATTGCAATAAAGAATATTAACGTTTAACTATGTGTAACCAATAAATTAACGTAAAGATATAGCTTAAACTGAAAATAGAATATGTAAGAGATTTTTAGATGAACTGGTGTTAAATAACTTAAAAAAAGAGAATAAAACACTTCATTAAACATTAAATTGGAAAAAAGTACGAATATGTGCATTTTAGAAACTTAAAATAATACTACAAATCGCGTTACCGTAACATTTGCTCAAAGTAGCTTTCTTCGGCTGCAATACAAATATACGCACCCGTTTAGAAAACTCTTCCTGTACTTTGCGTAGCATTACTCGGTGTTACACATCTGCATGCTACACATATACGAATTAGTAAATCTGACCCCGCACAGATTTTATAGAGCCTGACTATAACCCCCTGCTTAAAGATTAGTATTCTAAAATTAGTTTTGCTACTTTTTTCCGCATTATGACAGAAAGTGAAATTTAAACCTATAATTTAAAATTTTAATATTTATATGGACCCTTAAAGGAACATTTTTAAGCGTGGAAAAGTGACTTAAATCAAAATGTTTTTTGTTTCAGAACTCGGCGAATTTTGATCGTAGAAGGATGAATTTTTTTTATTGTGCATGAAATTGCCTAAAGAAATTTTTTTCTATATATTAACTGATAGGGCCGGGGGAACGTATAAAAATTTAAATTTTATAGGAATTGATTTATTGACTTCGATTTTATTTATATAATAGATTATACAATTTAAAGCATTTTGCAACTGGAACTATGTGTCTCTGACTAACGGTTTAGGAAATATCCATTGGGCACCGTTAGTACCGGACACCCTGTATATATATTCGTTCAGTAGTCGCTTCAGATTATTGCTCTACGATAAAAATTGAACGATTTATTATTATTATTATTATTATTATTATTATTATTGAGAGGGGGGGTAGTAGGTTGGCTGCATCAATAGATATATGTATATATTCTACTGGAACACTGAATTTGGCATTACTGAGAATGATAAGAATCTAATATATTGTTGTAAGACTTTATTATAACATATCTACCGATGTTTTCACTGTAAAAACTGTCAAAATGGCCAAAAAAGGTCAAAAAAGGTCTAAACGGTACCAAGTTTTGGAAATTTTGGAACATGCTTATTGAAATAGAACCAAAATTTTTGCTTTTTCTACTATGCGATTCCTCGAAATATGGTTTATTAAGTCATGCTTAGTATAAAAAAATAATAATAAACTGTAATAAATAATCTAAATTACACTATTTTTTTTGGCTTTTGTACATAATGTTTTAGGAAAATAATTAATAAAATAATCTATTATTTTATAAATTTTGGTATAAAGTTGAAATTTACTGTTAATATTTGATGGTACATTTTTTTAGCTGATTGTAAATCATTGCATTCTTATTAAAACCTGAAGACGATTTTAAATTTTAAAATTTTAATGTTATGTTTTCTTGACGTATTAAATTCAAATATATAGTCCAAAAATAATTTTGCTAATAAATTTCCAAAACTTGGGTTATGTCTCTGCGACTTCTTAAAATAAATTTTACTTCATACAATAACAGATAACATTTACCGAAATAAAACAACTTACTTTCCATCCGTGAATTAATTTAGAACCAAGAATACCACTCATTTCCTTTCTTTCTTTCTTTCGTGTATTTTACCTTATTAGAACACATGAAAAAAAAATAATGATAGTCATTTTTCGTGTTATTCCAGTATTTCACAAACTGTAAAATTATAGAAATAAAGTAATTTTTACAGGCATTTCCAAATAAATTCATTGTAAAAGAAGATTGTAATATACAATTACACCTGCTTCAGTCGGGCCCTTTTATAAAACACATATTTTTCTTATCTTGTGTATCCTTGGTGTTCAATCATAGCTTTTCTCAAAGGGAAACTGAATAAAGAGGAAAAAGGCTCGGGGTTCTTTAAAACGGGTTTTACTGCACAACAGTGCATGATGAATCAGTTTGTATTAATCAGTTTATTTCATATCTTTGTAGACACTGACTCAAACACCTATTTTGTGCATTATTATGATTGAAAAATTGGCATGTGTAAAGTGGGGTTTTTCAAGTTAGTTAATTAGTGCGCGAATGAAGGACACGCACAATGTTATTGTCGATCGTTGTTGTAGAAATTACGACACGTCCAGTATGTAGGAAAAGAACGAGTTAAGGGATGACTGATTTTAATTTTTAAGTTAATACGAAAAGAGTTTATCGAAGTTTTGCTCCGTGATATCAGATATTGTACATAATTCAGAAAAATCGATGAATAAAGCATGTAACTATTTCGTTTTTTTTCCCTGCATATTTTTCGTTTGTTATATTGCCTAGAATGTTTGTGAATAATATTAGGAACAGTTCAAGAGTTACTGAATTCATTATTTTTAGTTGTGTGTGTACAAGTATAATAAGGTAGAATACACGAACCTATTTTTCAAATGTAACAGAAGTAAATATCTATAAGCTTAAATGCATAAGCGCCTTAAATCTGTTTGACAGGAATTAGCCTCCCAAATAAGTTATTTAAAAGTAAACCTCAAGGCCTGTGTTAATAGACCTATTTTATTAAATAGTTAAGCAGGGAAAAAGACATCCTTATTAAACTAGAAAAATTAAATTACATTGAGAAAAATATGTCTTATAAATCTCCCTAGGCCGCCAAATTGAGCAACCTTATCAAAACAACGATACTTTTAGAGGTCTGACTTTTAAGTACACAATTTATGCTTATTTTATAGGGAGGGAAATATATAGCTTATGTACCCTAACAACTAATTTTCTTAATTTTAAAACACATGCGAAATTTTGGATTTTAATGCATACTCGGAGAAGCTCAGTATTCGAGGATATGAAAATTTATTCAATAAAAATAATAATGGAATATGTACTGTGGTAAGATGAAAAATATGCTTAAGGCGAGGGGAAGAAGACTTAGGGTTTCACCGAGCAATGTTTATTTATGTCATAACGTGTATCATGAAGCTTCACTGCTTTTGAAAAATTAATTTTAAAAAGTTGATGACAATCTTGTAAGCCGGAGATACATTTGAAGTCATCCTACTGAATTATTCGTAACGTAGAATTACTTTAACTTATTAATTAGAATGTCACTATTTGAACAACAAACCGTACTTTTAAACATACATAATTAATGAGTCTTTTTCGAAAGGTAGAGCACAAACAAAACTGAAGAAGTCATGTAGTACTTCGAATGACGCACTTTTTGGAAATATAATATTTTAATCATAAAATCGACGTCTGAAAATTCACTAATGCTCATCCCCCCCCCCTCCCCGGATAAATCAATCTGATAGTGGATTCCCTTAAAAACAATATTTAACCCTGGACTGCTACCATGATTTTTTTTATAAATTAATGCTACTAATGGTACTGTTGTGCAACAAAATTAAATGTCATTTACAGAGTCAGAAAAATGTTACTGAAAAAAGCAAAACATTAGATGACTGTGTTTAGACTACAATAATATAATATAATTAAAAATTCAAAGTATTATTTTTATCTAGACTCCAGGTGGTAGTGGTGAAGAGTGCTCTACCGGAGAGTATTGATGAAAACAAAAAAGTGTGGGGTGCACCTGTACCCCAGGTAGCCTTCCAGGGATATAGACGAACCCCTCCCCCCTCCCTCCCTCCCTCTCTCTTTAAAAAAAAAAAACTCGGCTGTTAGTACTTTGTAGTCAAACTTTTTGAAGAAGTAAATTGTGTTTTTAACTCATGTTAAAGATGAGAGATAAACTTAGTTTGAAAGAAATTCCATTCTTTTCGACTTCGAAAGAACTGTAATCAATTCCTGTAGGACGTAGGAATTGAATAAGAGATTTTAGTCTCTTTCTTTTGCAAAGCAAAGAATTTCAGTCAAAACTTACATTTTCTAATTTATTAGAAAGAAAGCAAGTTTCATATATATCATAAACAATAATTAATGCACTTTACACGTTTACTTGAATGTATGCTTTATTTTAGTTTCAACGTTTTTATAACCCATATATTCAGGGGCGGTATTTCAGATTTTCATTTAGGGGTACGACATTTGATGTATGAAAATGATACATAAAATATTCAATAAATCAAATGTCGTTAACAAAGGAGAGGGGTGACAAAACTGAATTGATGTTAAGGAAAAACGCGATTTATGCTGTTTTTTAATTTCTATTTTATTGAAGTTTGCAAAATAGGATTATAAGTTAGTGCAATATCATGTTCTATAGCAAACAGCTAAGGATAAAAGTCTTCCCTGTCCCATTGTACTGCGAAGATTATATTTTAGCTTCTTAAGACACGAAAAATATCTGTTACAACTGGTTGAGCTGATTGGCATAGTCAAAAACAGTTTAACTAATAATACCATGGTAGGTAACGTATTTTTAAAATTCCGCACTTTAAAATAATCCAAGCTACTTTTAAAATTTGGAGTGGCTCTGTTTTCATTTTTCAACATTGAATAGAACAGTCGTAATTCGCATAGCAATTTCCCTTTCTCACTTCGTGTACATTGTTCTCCTTAAATCTTGTCTTAATTACAAAATGGTCAAAAGCGAAGAAAAGCTGCAGAAAGCGGCAAAAATTGAGCTGAATTAACACCTATTTTATTAAAGATTTAAAAATATTTCAGGAACAATGTTTTCCAAAAGTGAACTTATTAGTGATACACAATATTTTATTTAGGGTGCATAGAGAGACGTCTAAATCCTGCTCATAAAATTGTAAAAACAATCGTAAGTGAGCTGATAACTATAATCACATTTAAACGAAAACACATACTATAATACTAATTATTAAATAATTAAAATCGCATAGTGTGTGAATATATGCAACTAATGATTCCAAATATTTTGTTTAAGTTTTAAAAATACTGCTTCAAATATGGTTTTCTCTTTTCAGCGAATTATGTTACTAAAATGGCTGAGTTTTGTTTTTAAAATATATCTCATGTGCGACGGTTAACCTTCCTTTACAAATAAAAAAAAAAAACTTTAGAGCGGAATACAGGAAATTATGATGTAACATTCATTTACGTTTGACCTTTTCCGTATTACACTAGGAAACATTTAGGTGAAAGTGCCATAATGCGAACGAAAAGTCACTGAAGTTTGTAACGTTAATCTTTTTTTATCCTTTCAAACTTCAGTAATTTTTGTGCTAAGGAAAAATTCAATAGCTCTAACTTTTAGTACACGGTTCTGATTTTTGTGCTACATTGTGCTTCTGATTTTTTTGTTTGTAACTGCTCTCTAATATTCACAAAAATCTATGTTAAGCTTTAAATCTTTCAATTCAAAAACCACAAAAGTGACAATTTTTCAGGAATCCAAAATTGTTGTACAACATACAAATACGCTGATTTTTAAGGACTTCGTTGGGTTTATTACAGTAATTAGACTTCAAAGTATGTAATATATTTTTAATCAACATTGATACAAAAATATATCGAAATTGTATTTGACTGTGTTTGACATTGTACTGACTTCTGTATTTGACTGGGGTTTATGAAATCAAAGATTCAATTATTGGGTCTATAGGCACATGTTTATTGTTTTCTACGGTTATAAGTTTTACTGAGGTTTTAAAAGTTAATAGTTTTACTTAAGTTTTTCCAATAATACTCGGGAATTTCTGCAATTTATGTATGGAATTTCCTTATTTGGTTTCCACATCGTATTGAAAATTCATGCTTATATAAGTTAAAGTTTTTGAAGTAATTAAATACTATTATTTGAAAAGCGGAAAAAAATCCACTTTTTGAAATATATTCCATTTAAGATCATACCCTTATATCAATGATGGCCTCCAAGGATTTTTATATACTAAAACACCTATATAGAAAACAGTTCAATGTTTCGGATTACTTGTTCCCATTTAGCTCCACTACATTAAACCTTTCTTATACTTCGCAATTCATTATTATACTCTAGCTGATCTTTTGATCGGTTCTGTAAACTTTTTCTGCTCTATTATTTCATTTTAATTGTTTAATTTACGAAAAGTAAGTTTCATGCTTGCTCTTACTCGCTTCTTACTCTCCCAAAATATCCAGTAATTATTCTCGAATATTGTATACAGGTTGTCCCAAAAAGTTGGTAACACGCTTTAAATCATGATCTATCAGAGATTAGTGAGCTATGTAAACTGAAAAAATGTTCAAAATCAGGTAGGTAAAAACACTACGTTAAGGAAAAAATCCTCTCGCTTGTTTTCAAAAAGTTACACTTTTTAAGTTTGTATATATCCCCTGTGCAAAAAAATTCCCGATTAGTAAAATATGCCCCCATGCGCTAATGAGGTGATGTACAAAATTTCAGTTCTTCATCATAAAACATCTCAGAGATACCTATAAACGAAGATGACCCGGGGCTGTACATTAATTTAACTGTAAATGTTTATTGTTACAGTGGTGATAAATATATTTGCTTTCGTAATTTCCGTACGGTCCCTGAAACGCGATCATCCGACGTGATGTTTCCCTCCTTCGATAGTCATTGAAGAGTGGTTTAAGTCAGCATACATCTATCTTCATACCTCTGACACTTTTAAGATATAATTCTCAAATTTTGTACATCCCCTCATTAGTGCATGGGACACATTTTACTGATTGGGAATTTTTTGTACGAGGGTCGTATACAATTAAAAAAGTGTAACCTCTTCGAAATTTAACGAGAGGGATTTTTTTCTTATTCTTTCTTCCCAACTTATTTTGAAACATTTTTCAATTGACACTAGCCAATTATCTCTAATAGATAAAGAAATAAATAAAGCGTGTTATCACGCTTTTTTGGGACACCCTGTATACTGTTTGTTATTTAAAAAAAAAAAACATTTCCGGATATTCTCTGTTCAGATAAGTATTCATTACTAACATCATCTTTTGCAACTTCTTGACATTAAAAGCTCATTTTACTGAATGAAAGCGTTAATTTTGAAAATAAAATGTGCTCTCTACTGGCAGTGTGACTCAGCAATATGTTACTCTCTAACCCAGAGGTTCCCAAACTGGGTGCCACGAGCGTATGTCAGGGGTGCCGTGGAGATAATCAAGAAAAGTGTTTTGGTGGAGTATAATCAAATAATTTCCTCTGAACCGGTATCCCCAAGAAAGTGAGCCAAGCCTATCACTAACTGGGCTCAATCAAAAATGTTTCAGTCAAGTTCAAGACTGTCCTGTAGCCTCTCTTTTATAGGAACTCTCTGAAATGGGGGTATTGTCAAAATTCTATATCCCTTCCCCAAGAGAGTACTTTCTTGATACCTGGTTAAGCCCTAGGTAGCTAGACCTAAAACAAACAAACAAAAAATAACGTAAAATGCATCCAAACTGCTTCAATCTAACCTTCATATTCATATTGCTTTAAAGGAAATCTGTCGCGAAAGTTTTTAGCCTGAAAAGGGTGCCGCGAAATGTTTTTAGCCTGACAAGGGTGCCGCGAAATGCTTTTAGCCTGACAAGGGTGCCACGGGGAAAAAAAGTTTGGGAACCCCTGCTCTAACCTTTAATTTTTAACTATACGCAGAAATTTCTTTGCCCTCTATAACTCTATCCATTTCAATCTTTGTACTCCTACAATACAAAAGAAAATGCAGTCATTCGAAATAAAACGGTCAACAGGAATTCGCCAACGCAGGAATGCGAGATTTAGCAAACGCCAATGCAAGAGCGTGGCAACCCCGCATCACCAGACAGATAGACGAACAGGAACCTAGAATTTGCATTTTATATAGTAAACTGAAATTAGCTTTGTTCGCAGCCGCACCGGCGGGCACATGATAGAAAAGCCAGGGCGTTTTTTTGTTTTTTTTCTTTTCTTAATCCAGTGGAAAGAGAAGTTGTTAGAACCTACCAACCACGCGCGCGGTCGCATACCTGCGATTTTGAAAGGAGCGCCAAAATGAGAATTTTTTTAAAAAATAATATAGTAAAATTTTAAAGTAATTTGAAATGCAAATCAGCCACTTGAATATGTTAAGCGGTTGGAGAGGGGAGAAAAGAAAATCATAGTTATAATAAAATTTTGAATAGTTAAAAAAAAAAAAAAAACACCGACGGGTATTAGAATTTAACTGCGGTTGATTATTAGTTTTCAAACTACTTCCAGAAGTTTGTATTTTGCAAAAATATCATTTTAAGTTTTCCCACATATTTTGTCGCCTGGCCTAATGGGGAGGCAGAAGATATGTAAGGATCTAAATATATATATTTTTTTAACCTTTAAAATTGAATATCACATTACTTTTGCACTATTAGAATGCATTTGTAAACAATTTTTTCATAAAATATGCCTATTTTGGAAATTTTGAGACGACTTGAACCTTTAGGAAAAGCAAAAGATAAAGTAATTGGGATATATTTTTTTTTCTTTTACGCGTAAGTATTACTGCTCAGGACCGCTTTCTTGCATTGTTAAAATCCAATAGTAAAAAAATACACAGGGTGTCCCAAAAAAGGTGGTAACACGATTTAATTCTTTAGCTATTAGATTATTTCTCAACCTTTTTTGATTAACGACACAGTGAAAACATCTAGAATTATTTGCAACATACCTGAATATAAAAATTGCAAAAGTTGTATGAAACAAAAAATTGATAAATACTAATAACTATACAAAAAATTATATACTTACAAAAAAAAAAAAAAAAAAAAACTTAACGAGAGGGCTGAGTCCGTTTTTGAATGGGTCTTGCTACAAACAGCTCTTTCAAATATCGGCAGAACGGTTTTCCAAGCTAACGAAATAAGTTTCGCGCTTCTTAGTGTATAACTCACTGAAAGTGAACAAGACAGAACTTGATAAGCAGAAAACGCTGATACGACACTTCGAAGTTTTAATAATTTTTAAAAACCACCGCGGCACATTAGACAATCTCTCGAAGCACACAGGTTGAGAAACACTATAGAGATAAGTGGACAATGTAAATCGAGCCCTCGTTAATTTTAAAACAGTGACACTTTTTAAATTTGTATGCGTTCCCCGTACAAAAAAATTACATGTCTGAGAGACATCTATAAATGAAGATGGCCAGGGGCTATACATGAAATTGTATGTAAACTTTTATTGCTAGAGTGAAAAAAAAAAAAAAAACCTCTTTCGTAATTTCTATACAACCCCTGAAAGGCGATCATCCTACGTTATTTGTTTCCTTCGAGGGCCATTGAAAAGTAGCTTAAGTCAGCATATAGTTATCTTCATACCTCTGACATTTTTTAGGATATAATTCTCAAATTTGGTACATCACTTCATTAGTGCATGGGGCACATTTTACTCACTGGGAATTTTTTGTCCGGAGTCGTACTCAAATTAAAAAAGTGCTACCTTTTTGAAAATTAACGAGAAGAATTGGTTTCCTAGCATAGTATTTTCTCCCACCTTATTTTAAACATTTTTTTTCAATTTAGATTACCCATTTCTCTCTAATAAATATAGAATTGAAGCGCGTTACCACCTTTTTGGGACACCCTGTATAGTCATTTTTTCATATGATAAACAGGAATGATACAAAATCGTACAGTCTAATACAGCATGGGTGTGACACAGAGGCGGGGGCACAACAGAAACTCCCCGAGGCCTTACACAGAAAAAAAAAAAGTCTGCAAATTCTCTGTAAACAAAACACTAAAACCCTTTAGCATCATAATGGCCACAACACGAGGTCTGCAGATGATAAAGTTTTGCAATTTAGGTTCGATACTGATTAGTTCATACATCTGTTTACAAGTACTTAAATCTTATAAACAGATGTATGAACTAATATTTTTATAATTAATTATAAAAAAAAAATTAATTATATTATTTTATTAAAAATTATATTATTAAAAATTATTAAAATTAATTTAAATATATTAATAATTTAATTAAAATTATTTTTAATTAATTTAATTAATTTAAAATTATTTAAAAATTTATTAAAATTAAAAAATTAAAAATTAATTATATTATTTTAATTTTTTATAATTAATTATAAAAAATTAAACACTTCTTAAGAGCAAACGTGCAAACAAGTAAAAGATAATAATAACGCATTTTGAGAACTTAAAAAATTCTAAAAATTTAAGTTCTGCAATCCGTTTTTAAGAATTTCATGCAATGTTTTTACACAGATTTGTTTCACGGAAAAGAAATTATAGGTTTTAAAAAATGATAGTCGCTATTTCATAAAACTTCGAGAAGAGTCAAATATCTGACATCTGACAAACAATGGAAGAAACACTATTATTCCAGCGCTCTCCAGAATTTGAAGAGGAGTTCAACTAAACTTAACCTTCCAATAAAAAAATAAATAAATAAAAGAAAAAAAAAAAACATGGCGAAATCGTGCTGACTGCTTTTCACAGAAATAAAAGAAACAGAAACATAATGGAAGATATTTGTATTTTAGGTTTTTCAAAAATCTGTTCCTTGTGTTAAGTTCAGAAGAAATTTTGGTGAGTTCAGCTGTTCATAATGTCATATCTTTCGGCAGTATGTCATCATATGAAAATTAAAAATTAATGAATGAAAATGATACTGGAATTGAAAATAAATCTAAAGATTCAAATGTGATTTGTAACACTTGAAATCAACGCAAGTATATTTCAGAGTATCAGAATATTTTACTGTAGCATAAAAAAAAGCTGAAAGATAAACTTATTTTATCATTGTAAATATCATTCCTTGTTTAGTCTACTTAAATTTATGGAAATTGTTTGTGGAGGAGAAATATAAACTCCCAGATTCAGCCACTTTTTTATTATCTTGTATTCAGCTACTTTTAAATTTTGGAAATAAAATGCTTAACTTTCAGACTTTGCCTACCTTTCTTTTGAAAGGACTCGATATCCACCCTCCATTCCATTTAAGAGCAATTAAATCAAAAGAATTTGGACTCAGTTTAGATTGCTACTACGAAATATTAAAAAAAAAACAATTTTAATCTAAAAATCATTAAATAAATTACTAAGTTTAATTAATTTTTTAAGTAAAGGCTAAGTAAATTTATGACAATAGATTTTGGTAAAATCTTTGAGCTTCCAAAAATATTTCTAGGTATTAAAAAATGATCCTTCTTGAAGTTAAAATAAAGAACTCTCGATGTCAGGATTTTATAAACTTTTATTTATTCAAATAGCAATATTACGAAATTGTGGATATTGGCTGAGAGTATAAAACTACAAGTATGCTGTTTGTAAGCTGAGTTGACCCTTTATCTACTGACGATACTTGGAAGTATAGTGAAAATAAAATTGTTTTTTTTTTAAACGTTATTGATTCATTGTAACCATTTTGAAAATCAGTACCAAATACTTCATTTAATCATCTTACATCACGACTGCATATTCTGTTAACGTAAGATTGTTTTAAATGGACAGCTTTCCGCTCTCTTTCTAATCATGTCGAGCCAGAGGGGGGGGGGGGGGGTGAGCATTAGTGAATTTTCAGACGGCGGTTTTACGATTAAAAGATTATATTTCTAAAAAGTGTGTCATTCGAAGTATTACTTGACTTCTTCAGTTTTGTTTGTGATCTACTCTTTAGAAAAAGACTCATTAACTGCTTATGAAACAGACATCAGACGTATAGCTAGTGTTTATTAGTAGTTTTCTTAAATTTATTTTTTATTACATGAATGAGTATTAATTCCTCCTTGTATAGTTGAAACAATAGAAAAGAAATAGTTTCAAGTTGATATTCAAGGCCATTCTTAATGCCAGATTTCTCGAGACACAAGTAGGGAATGCAATTCCGATCCCGCGGGAACGGGATCTCGCACACATTTTTGCGGGACTAGTCCCGCGGGATTACGATCCTAATCCCGCGGAATTGACACTGAGAAATATTTTTTTTAATTACAGTTTCACGCTACTTTCCCAATCAATAGACCGAAATATTTTGCATATTTATGTCTCTCATCTATAACAATAAATGAATCAATAATTACAAATTTTAATTTTTTAAATCATCTTCCAATGGGAGTCTGGATCGAACATCTAAATTTAAACATTGTAATATAAATTTTTCGTAAAGTTCCCATTTTCCAAATGAACTGAAATATTTCATACTATTTATCTCTTGGAGAACAGCCACGAATTAATTATAAAAAGTTTTCATTTTAGTTTTTAATTTTTTTATAATTCACACTTTTAATTATTTTACTAAAATTAAATTTAGACTAGGAAATGGTTCATTGGATTTGTTCTATTTTGTACGTTACTTTTTCAGCAACTAAGAAAATAACGTAAGTATGTTAACATATCTACAAATTGCATATTCCTCATTTTTAGCAACTAACATAAGACATAACTTATCATATTATTCTGAATATCATGATTATAATTTTCTTATTTCTAAGTTATTGTACTTATTATCTCATACGATTAATTATTATTTTATTAAAGCTAAACTTCATAGTGCTTAAGATCTTACTTTTCTACTTTCTCTGTGGAAATGAAGTCCTAACTAAATAAAATGTCAATCCCGCGGGATTGCGGGGTCCCGCGGGATCAATGAATCTCAATCCCGAAATCCCGCAGGACGAAAAACAGTGCGGGATTGCATTCCCTAGACACAAGAATAATATTCTTTTAGATAAAGGGTTAAATTCTTATCATCTATAAGGGGGAAAAGTAACATCTTGTTCTTGAAAATAAAAATGAAAAGCTGTTTGTTTCTTTATGTTGCATACAAATTCGCCCCGTTCGACCGATGGCTTGAAAATATGAACAAACACGTAAATAAATGTAGAAAATATTTTCAACTTTGAAAATTCACCCGCTGAAAATTCACCCGCTCTGAAAATTCACCCGCTGTCTCATTTTAAGCGACTTTTTAAAAAAAATTTCAAGTTCATAAACTTAAAAAATTGAAAAAAAAAGTCGCTTAAAATAGGTCAGCGGGTGAATTTTCAGATTTTCACTTATTTCGATAAGCTACTTCGATAGAGCAGAACTTATTTCGATAGAGCAGAAAAGTGTTAACAGGGAGACTTCATTTTTCACATTCGAAAACTTGACGTCACGATTTTAAAATTTCGCGAGATTGTAGAGCTCTGGCTCAGAGATTATGTCATAATCAAGTGAGAGTTGCAACTTTTTTAATCGTAATTCAGTGGAAATCGAAATATTCTTTGGAATTACCGAGTTTCTTTTTTTAAGCGAGATTAAAATAAATAAAATGTTTTCTTCTGCATGAACAATGAATATAGGGATTACTAACATGGATTAAGATTTCAGGATATAATAGCTCATTTCCTAGTCAATATTTGTTATTATATTTATATATTCTTTATATAAGAGCTTAAAAACTCGAGAAACTGCAATTTGTGTTTGATGGCTGAATTCAGCAACTAAAAGGGCAGCAATACATTCTGTTACTATGGTAGCTAAAGCGTTCAAAATAGAAAATAAAATTGTAACTCTTTTTAAACAGACAAAAATGAAGTTTATTGAGCTTGTTTCTCATAGCAAAGAAACATTTTGTATTTATTTTCTTCGAGTCTGATAAAACAATACATTAATGTAAAATTAATAAATGAAGCAAAATTGGCAGAGAAATAGAAAGAGCATTTTAATGTGAGATTAAATCAAGATTACAACTGAGATATACATATTCTTAAATTTTTATTCATGATTAATAGGTTGAACATTTCAGTAGTCAGATTCCAAACGAACTGTTCTTAAATCGCACGTACGATCATCGTCTTTTTTACGCCATGCATTTAAAATGGTATTAACAGTTAAATGTTAATAAGCTCTGACCAAAAGGTGATACCACGAGCAAGCTTTCGTAAACCTTGAAATTCAAGTTAATTCCAAAATCAGAGAATAGCCCCAAAATACTTTTTTTAAAATTCGATTTTATTAAATTGAGGAAATAATAGGATGACCATAGGCAAATTTTCTGCCTGCTTCATCTTTGAAAGAAAACGTCTCTGATAGCGTTTGACCCATCTGTTTGAAATTTTCTTCAGAAATGCTCACAAATACAGAATTAAAAAATATAGATATTTAATTTTGTTTGATAAAAACTGGACGTGCTTAATTACCTTACTATATGAGGTCGAAAAATGTATCAATGTTTGAAGCTTTTATCAATTAGTATATGCATTTAAAAGTAAGTTATATTTTATGAATTTTCTGAGTATCTCCGCCGCTGATCGTTTACTAGTTTCCCATGAATAAGTGTTTGATGTTAAAAATTCTCGCAGTAGTTATTTAGTCCATTTTTATATTAATAACTTTCATAAAAAAATTACTTTCACTTATATTTATTTAGTTTAAGATACTTGTATAGAATCGCTTGATTGACTTAAAATTTTTGAGGTTATAAAGGTTTCTTTTTTAAGACTATCTTTGTCAATTCACTTGATACGTGAAAGACACGATGTGTGAATTTCATTAATGAGATACGTGCCATTTTTTAAATAAAACCCTTGAGATACAAAAAGTATTTACAGACTTTCAAGCGTATGGGATCAATAGTGGGAAAAGTTGGTTCACTAGGAATGGAAATCTGAAAGAGAATATCTGACTCTAAGAAAATAATATCACTAAACTCTGTACTACAGAGCAGAAATATTACTGAAAAAAAAAAAAAAAAAAAAAGCTGCCATCTCTAACACAAATGTTCTCCTGTGTGGAGCAGAAACATGGAAAATCAAGTCTGCAAGGAAAAGATATTGCAGAATTCCATTAGAATAATCCATAATGGAATCGCCAGAATTCCATTATCTACAGAAATGGAAATCTGGCGACGATCGGCTAGAGCTTCAAACCTAGAAAGAAAGACCAGTACTGAAGTAAGAGCAAGGATGGGTGTTAAGACAAACATCATGACAAAACATGACAAGAAGAGACTGCAATGGTACGGGGCATGTCCAACGCATTAATGTGGATAAAATACCACAGCTTCCACTGGACTAGAAACATGAAGGGAAAAACAAGAGCGGAGGACCGAGGAAAAGGTGAAAAGACTGTCTAATGAGGGGCATGACAGAAAATGAAATAGTAGATGCTTTTGACGTAATAGATAAATTTTGACGTACCTCTCGTGAGGATTTTTATTATAAGTGTTATTAAAGATATGCTTTTACAAGATGGTAGGTATTTTAGATTGAAGGTTTTATTTATATTGTAGATTTTCAGATTAGTTGGATCTTATATTTATTTTGGATTCATTTTTCGATGCTTTTTTGAATTTTGGATAGTATGATATAACAGTAGTCCATCTCGTTCCAAACCTATTACTTTTGAAATTTCACTTTATACATTTTAATCTTAAAAACAAATCAGTTACTGACAAAATTAATATCAGAAATTTCAGTTGCACTCGAATTGTTTTTTTTCAGTGTTTGTATGTCAAGTCTACTGAAACCTCACCTGGTTAAAAAAATTAAAATAAACATGATGGCAGAAGGCCATCCAAAGCATTTTCTTTGTTCATCTTCCATTTATAAGGGATTAGGGTAAATACGGGTTAAGACCCCTTAGACATACCCCCTCGGAGGACACCCCACCACTCGGTCTAGATCCCACGCGCATATAATTGGCCGTATTCCCGCAACACAACTATTTATAAGGCCACTTCTTTTATGTGGTAACCCCGTGTTTATTGATATTGCATCAAAACCAAACATTTTATTTCATAGATAATCCACCCGGAATTAACTATAAAATCAATAACCGAATCTATAGCTATTGCTTGTCCTATTGCTAATGGATTAACATCGATATATATATAGAAAGAGAGAAAGTGGTGGTGGAAAGAGATATGGGCCATCCTTGAAAAAATATTGTTAATCATGTCCCTTACATTCAGTGACATTGAATTTTGTTTGTTGTTACAGCTTCCACGTAAAGTTTTTGAAAAGAATAGTCTTAACATATTATTTTTGTTGTTTTAATATTGAAAATCATCAAAATAGCGTCCGAAATACATGCATGACATTTAGTACTTTTTCAAAATTCCTTGGCCTTCTACATACATTTAGAAAAAAAAATGGTAAAGTTATAAAAAGTAAAACGATTTTCAAGTAATGGTGCATCTAATGAAAGATTACACTTCTGTCTCTGTACACTATAAATAAATTATTTATTCAGCAACTTTTTCTCTGCTGCTTTTTCACCCCCTCTTTTCTTTTTCACAGTCCAAAACGTTTCCAAATTTTTCATATTTGAATTTCCCAACATTTAGCTCTGCCTTATTCAGTAGTTACCTTATGTTGACATTAATTTCTTCCATGGCTGCCAGCTACATTTGAATGATTCTTTTTTGGAAGGAAATAAACATTAAAATATGAAGGTGAGCATTTTTTTGACATTGTCCACTATTATCTTCTTTATATTAAAATGTTATGTCATTAAAAGATTAAAGTTAAACGCCAGTTTAAAGCTTCATGAAACTTGGTGATAATTAAGATGAAAGTCAAGGCTCTGACTAGACGAGGCAAACGAAAATATCGAAAACGAAATGAGTATATCCCAAATGAAGCGTTATACATTGTTAAAATCTAGTAACTAGGAACACAATAAATTTACATTTGTAAAATAATATTTTTTTTTAATCAAGGGAAAATGTTTTGTCTACATTGAACGTAACAGAGTGGACATACATTAGCAAATAATTTGAAGAAGTGTATTTAATTAACCATTATGGGACATTTATGATACTTGTTACCTGCCAAATTATGTGCATAAGCACTAGAAGGATTATTTTACCTTCTCTTTTTAATTCTGTATAGTCTGATAACAGCAAGTGGACATTTTTCATATTTCTGTTCAGCAGAAAAAATGAGCCATGTACTAGCACATACCTTCATTTAATGAATTTTATCTTTTTCACTTTCAGTGAATTTTCTTTTTCTTTTAGTCCATCTGAATAAAAAAAAAAATATACTTCTATTTTGCCCCGATGATGCAATGAAGAACCACAACTTATCCAACAATGCTTCATGCCCCTACGATGGATTCGTTTTACCTGAAGAAAGGGGGGCCTCCTTGGGATATTGCTGGGTCAGATCTTTCTTTTTCTCCCTCTCTTCTTCTCCAAGGTATATTTCGTTACAGCGACTTAAAGCCCTCTTGACCCTTTTCTGAAAAGGATATTTCCTACGTAACTTTTCTTTGTTCGTTGCCCCATCAAAAATGCCATTGAAACGTACAAAATAAAAGGTAGAAAAGAGAAGAAAAAAAAATTGTTTTGTTCAAATTGCCAAATCTTCGATCGCAAAAAAGTTCACATCGATAGTTTGAAATCCTTATTTTAAACTATCACTGTAAATGAAATGAAAAATGTTTTGGATACATAATATCATTACTTGATAAGTATCAGATGCTTTGTGGTTGGTGTAAAAGAATTAGATATTTCATTTAAATACTTTCTGAGAGACTGTTGCCCAGTTTAATGATGGTGCAAAACTAAATACCAGGATTTTCTAAGGCCTTATTGACAAAAGGAACTTTAGAGGTACAATGCTACTCTGAAAAAAAAAAAAAAAAAACCGTTCAGCAAAATTTGGCTGGCACTATTTTAACTGAATAATCTTGTTGAATTTTCTTTTGAGATAGTTTCAACTGAATTTCGGTGAATCAGAATAATTTTTGTAGATTCAACAAATTTTATTTATTTATTTATTCGTCTATAATATAAAAGTTTCGTGTATAATATATGTGTTTCCTGGCCAACTCGCAACTGATTGATTCTTAACCAAAATAGATATTCGATAAAATTTCAATACTATAAGCTAAGAATTTACTGAAAAATATTGCACTGAAAAAATATGTGTTACTTTTACCCGCACGTTGTGCTGTAATTAATCTCACTTTTTTAATGTTAGTAAAAATTTCATTTAAACAGTGTGTGTTAAACTCAGCAAAATTTTATTAATTTAACTAAAATTTAATCAGCGCTATTTGATACTAATAATTTCGTTTGATCGATAAAATATTTCATTGTTGCAGCAAATTATTTCATTTAAGCAACAAAATTTTTTGTGATTTAACTAAATATAAACAAAAGTTTTATTAAATTAAAACTAAATTATTCTGTTAAAATAGTCCTAACTTAATTTTTATTGAGTCAACAAAACTTTGTTAAATTCAATAAAGCAATTTATTTTTAGTATATAAAACACAATATTGCTAAGTTTTTTTCTTCTGCAGTTTTATTGAAAGAGTGCTATCGACGTTTGACTTTCCAATTACGTAAATCTGCAAGCAGATCATATAAAACTTTAGGTTATGTCGATCCGGAAATCTCAAGCCATATAAAACAATGACGAACTGTTCTTAATCTTGTTGAAACAGCAGATTTTGAATATTTTGTTTTATTTCGTCCAGTGAATTGTAGAATGAAATGTATTCTAAAGTTTCATCGGTTTTGTATTTTTACTGTCATTCTTGGCATGACTGAAAAGTTTTTAAATATTTTTTTTTCCTATCGTGAGGAAATAAAGGGACTATTTTTAAAAAAAGTAAAAAAAATGTTAAAGAATAAGCCCGGATTTTTTCCCCCTCTTTCTGTGCACCCCTCCGAAAACATCTCTCAAAGCCCTAATAATGTTCCTCCCTGTAGTTATTTGTATTCTTATATTGGTTAAAAATATCGTCTTAAAAAATTATGAGTGAAAAAATTCTGTTTATTATGTTGTTGAATGTTTTGAATACAAGAAAAGTGTGATTTTAAAGTTTTGTAAAAGTAAAAACAAGTACAATAAATTCTATAAAACAAATCATTACGATTTAAAACCGATTGTGTAAGCGTATATTTGCATAAATTCATATATTTATATGGGAATTAAATTTTTGTAAGTACTCTAGTTCATAGATAAAATCTGAAATCTTTTCATTTTTTTTCCATTTTATTTTAATAGCATTCTATTTTTATTAAAGTCAGAATCTCAAATAGTGTCTATTACCAGAGGAATTCTGGGAGTTTCACTCTATTAATTAGAAGACAGAATTTACTTTTTTCCCCCTCCAGTTTGCCACAAAAGCACATCAACAGATAAATAAGCTCTCACTCACTTGATCACTTTTTCCCTGCCTTACATGACTCATTTGGAAAAGCATTCCTTCTTGTGATCATTTTAATCTCTTTAAAATTTATTTTTATCCCAATATCTCGTAAATGCGTATCTCAGCCAAATGTGGCAACCTGGGACTCAGTCACGACTGAGGGCATGCGTGTTTAAAACGTTGTTATGGCAACGTGACGTCACGTACCACATGATCGACTGCACTAGAGCGTGGAAGAAAGCGGAGTTTCAGAATTTTTGAAGATGGGTCTGGCATCACTAAGAGTTATTCATGTGCAGGCTGTTTCAAGTTGTTTTGGAAAAGTTCATTTCCGCGTGTTGAATCGCCGAATGGAAAATGGTAAACAAATAGGCTAAAAAATTGATTAATTAAAACAATTTAAACCATAAATAGTTATATGTTCTCAAAAAGGCTATGAATTGAATCACATGAAAATATCACGTTGAAAACATGAAAATTAAGAAAAAAAAAAAGCTGTGCTTGTTCATATTATTCATGATAAAAAATATTAAGAAGTAAAAATTCTGCAAAATTAACAGCGAACATTCAACGCTCAACGCTTTTGCGTTGAATGTTTGCTGTTTTTGATCTTTCTTGAAAAATAATTTAATTATGTACTCTATAAGGTTACTCTCATTGTGTAAACAGGCCTTTTATTTTATTTTTATTTTTTTTTTGTTATGCTTAACTTATATTTAATTCGTATCAACGGGCGGCAGAACTAAAATGGAACAAAGTATGATAGAAAGGCGCGGGAAATTCAGTTACCCAGCCGCTCATCGCTGCTCTGGTACATTACATAACTACCAAGTATATAATTTTTAGACTGTAATTTTAATCGATCTTCACTAATTTTCTGACTTCACTAATTGAAAGACACCGTTACGGTGGTGCAGGATGGCTCGTTTGGGGAGGAATTATTCTTGGTTCCAGAACTGACCTGCATGTTCAGAGTGTAACGATGACAGGCCACATCTATCGGGATGTCATTCTGGAACAGCATGTACGTTTGTTTCGGGGCGCCATGGGTGCTGAATTTGTGTTTATGGATGACAACGCCCGTCCTCACCGTGCAAACATTGTAGACGAATGCCTTCAATCGGAGGATATCACCCGTATGCATTGGCCAGCATACTCACCGGACTTGAATCCAATAGAGCATGTGTGGGATATGCTTGGCCGACGAACTGCAGCCCGTCAACCCCCTCCCACCTGTCTACCGGAACTTCGGAGTGCATTGCTTGATGTGTGGTGTAATATTCCCCAAGATAAGATTGATCATTTGATACTCAGCATGCCTAGGCGTTGTCAGGCCTGTATTGCATCGTCCGGGAGACATACTCCGTATTAACCATCCTACTAACCATGTTATACTGTTTTTTGTAAATAGGTTCATAATCACCTTGGGATAATAGTGAACTTTTCATTATTATTCGTCAAAAACTAATGGATCTTTCACAGAAAGCCCTTGACTAAAATTGATTAATTAACAGGGTTGATTATTAACCCCTTAACCTTCGCTCCCGTCAAAATCACGGGCTAAGCTTTCTCCCTCTATTTCTCGTGCCCGTGAAATTTCCGGGCAATACTGTTCAAAAAAATGCGCCTGAAAGATAAGAGCGCTCCAATTCTGATGCACGGATTATTTTTGTAATATATAATTTTACACAACAGATGACAATACCAGAGTATTTTTAACTTAATTCGGAGATAGTTTATTTTTAAATACATTGTAGTGGTACTCAAACACACGTGTATTTGTGATATGCATTATGCAATCTTAGCTTACTTTTTTTTTTTTTTTAATTTATGTTCAAAGAAAATTTTAGAAATGTTTACTTATTTTACGTAGTAAGTTTAATAAAACTTTCTAGTGTTTAAAACATATATTTTTAATGATTCCCTGCTTACTACAAAACACACATTCAGTCACAATGACCCTAAATGTTGGCTTTTCCTAAAAAAATATTTTTTTTCTCTAGTGCTTAAAATGTCCAAAACCTTAAAATGAATAAATATACTATATATGCACTTGTTTTATACAATTTTCTGGAATAAAAGAAATAAGCACTTTTATGACCGTTTTCTTGAAAATAATACGACGGTTAAGGGGTTAAAGTAGGTATTATATATTGATTATATCTTGTTTTTTTTACTTCCTCGTACAAAGTAAAGGAATTAGTGTTGTAGCGAAAACTTTCGGCATTCAGATTTTTACGGAAATATGCGCTTTGAACATTCCTAAATTCATTTTGGCAAGTTTTTGCGCAACGTTTATACATAACATATCCCCTTTTTATTGCATTCATTTGCAGAGTTTTTTTACAGGGTCACTTAAAAGACTTTCAATGCATTAAAGTCTATGGGCAGTCATCTTCAAACTGCATTGAAAAGGCCTCTGTCTATTTTAAAGAAACTTTTACGCCATCCTAATAATACAGATAAGATTATATAAATATCTTACGTAAATGGAAAACAACATTTTAGCAACCGTTTATTAAAAATTGAAATATCACGTATCTTACTTTCAAATGAAATGAATCAAAAATGTGCATAATTTAATAGACGAGTAAGAAAATCATATTGTGTCCACATCAGATTCCTACATCAGCTCGTCATTTGTCAGTAAGCATGGGATAAGAAAAAAAAACAGGTACTTACCGATAGTTCCGTGGATAATTTATATCTCAATAAAATGAAATTATAAAAATATGTTATCCTCTGAAAACAACTGCGCCTAAAGGGTTGCCCCACCCTCGCGTTTCCACTCAATAAAAAATTAATTCACACTTATTTCGCCATCGAAATATTTAACAAGCCTTTATTTAGCTATATTTGTTCTTTTAAATACAGGAAGAAAATGCTAAAAATATTACTATTCCTTTTCCTACATGAATGCTAGAATAATATGTTTTGATTATGATTCTTATTTCGTTAGTTTATAGTATTTTTATTCGCCTTAACGGATTAGTTTACACAGATGCAGTTTCTAATTTAAAACACGTTCTAACTAAATACTAAATCAGTTTTATGTGGCAATGAGCAGCTTAGATCATGGTATAAATAATGATACTATCACGTACTTCCCGTTCAAAAAAGAAAAACTTCAATCTATAAATTAAATTTCATGGATGGGGAAGAAATAAAAATTCTCCTGAAGACACGATATTTCTTCAATGTTAAATTTTATTCAAGATATAGTCCAGTTTTTATATGTTCAGCTAAATTACCAGTCTTTTTTTTTTAATCTTATTAGATTAATTTCAAATAGTCAACATTGAAATACCTATTTCTTAGCAGTAAGATGTCCAAAAATATAATAAAAACTAGCTGAAGTACCCGTTCTTCACACAAGAAGAAGTTGCTATTTTCCTAACATGCAGAAGATTTTAAAAAATATATTTAGAGTTCACAAATTATGAAAGAAAATCATTTATGAATTTGCTGTAATAGGATAGTATCTCAAAATTTCGACGTACGGCTAATTGGTACGAGTTAAACAAACCGAAGCTTAGGAATTTTCGGAGTACATCAACAACACACTTTCAAAATCAATGCACTTTTGACGCTAGTTTTCGAAAGAATGAAAGTTTTAAGCCATCCATTGTCTCTGAAGTTCTAAATGTAGTAGCTCTTTCTTATCCTGTAATCAGAATGTACCGTCTCTGAAGCTCTAGCTATAGCAGCTCCCTCATGCAGAGTTCCAAGCCTTTTATTTATTTCCTCGGGAGGTTGTTGTTTACACTGTTTTTATTTGCTTTTTTCAGTTCTTTGTCGTTTTTGTCCAATCGTCTTACTTTTCCTTGGAGTCATTTTTACAAAAATTAATTAATTAATTAATTAATAAAATCAGAAAGGCTCAAAACCCATGCTCTATTCCAGTTCTATACTCAGTGTTGTCAACACGAGAAAAAAAGGGGCCAAAATCAAAGCTAAATGCGGTCAGAAAAGGCTAAAAATGTTTTTAGCTGAGGGAAAAATAAATTACTCATTAGCGTTTATTGCTAAACAGCGTTGCTTCTGAAATATGTTTATTTGTGTGTACATGTTTTTTTTTTTTTTTAAATCAAGTACTTTGGCTCCCGTTTCCGATATGCAAAATAATTTGGTACAGTCATTTGGAAGAAGCTAAATCCAATTTTTGAATTCTGCTATATTTTCCCATTCTGTTCTGTAACATTGGGTGCACTGAGGTTATGACATTTTTAAAATTGCAAACTTAAAATAAATAAACAAAAGATAAAATAATAATAATAATAATATTCAGATGCAGTACTCACAAGTTTATGAAGATAAAAACATATTCATATAATTTAAAAAATTTAGCCTCCTCCCGTTTGATATAACTTCACTGAGAAAGTGATAGTAACTATAGGAAGCTACTTATGTTATTTTCTTATAATTTGTTTCCCAGGCAGACGATATATTGCGTCATCGACAAAGCGGTCGACATGGAGAAAGTTTTCAGTGGAGTTTTATTTCTCTGCCTCAAATCGGGGCCATCGCTAAGCAACGGGCCTGCTTATGAGTTGCCATCGCTAAAAATGAGTTTATCATTGAGGACTGTTTTCCCCAGTCACAGTATTCTATTTTATTATTCTAAGTATTATAAATGTTATATTATTTTATTATTATAAAACAATTTTTTTATACTTTTGTCGTACTAAAGAACTTTAGATGTAGGTAATCGTTTTGTGAATCTTGCGCCATTTTCTTTCATGAAAATTTATCCTAAAATTCGAACATTTTGCTCTGAATGTAAAGGTAAGTGAACGCTTATAATGTATTTAGAAATTCTAAAAATATGTATGCAAATCAATGTTTAGTGAATAATTACTCATGTGTTATTTATAAATAAATTATTTTAATCAGAAATCGTATTACTTGAGTAGTTTTTATTCTTGTAAATAAGCATGACGTTGTGATACTATTTAGACAATTTAATTTTGCCAGTTGAAAATGTTATTTATCAGTTATATATGCCTTGATTATGTGATTAAAACTTACATCTGGTACAGTGCAGAAATACAGTAAATTATAAATTATTGATTTTTGCCCGTTTATACAGAAACTTCAAATGTTCTTAATATTTTGTACAAGCGTTCATTATGCTTGCTCAATTCCTAAGTTCGATTGAGAAAGCGACAAAAGAATAATATATACTACATGAAATGCCTTTATTAAAGAATAATTAATTCAGGGATCGCGCTATAGAGCGTATTTTATCCATTTTCTCCAATATACAGGATATCCCGAAAACACTGAAATGCGCTTTAATACATCATTTGTTAAAGATTAATCTTGAATTGTTTAAAATAACGTAGGAAATACGACTACGTTCATGAAATATTCATTATAAAAACGTCTTTCTCATTTGTGTATTTAGTTATTTTAAAGTATATTAAATATCCACTTGTGAAACTAAAATAAGCAATCGTGAATCATGAGAGTAAGCGCTACTTTGTTTTTCCTTCAAATTATATGCATCTATTTTCTTTATCTAAATATGTATCATAGCAAACAAATTAATCATGAGTTCGTACTTGAATTAGTAACACAATTACTACTTAAAACTACATTAAATAACGTTTGAAAGCACTGGGAAGCTTAAGAAATGCCTGATGTATACGTGAAGACTCGAGCATCCGTAGGCCTCTTTGGATGGCTCATCAAAATACACGCTCAGGGCCGTTACTAATTGCGAAGGCCCCGCTCAAATCGTCTGCGTTTTTAAAAAGAAAAGTTCAATGGCAAATTTTTATACCTTCGAGCAGGGGTGGCCAAATCATGGCGCAGTATATCTTTCTGCCTACCTATGAATATTAGGAATAATTCCGTGCCCGGAAATATTTTAATTCTTATCATTTATGATGCTTCGCCAAAATTAACCACTTGCACATTCCAAAATGCATTGTCATCAGATTTCAATCTATCTCTGATCCCCTACTGCCAATATCCGAATACAGTAGAGCCTCGATCTATCGTTTTTCAAGGGGTGCGTAGTAAAAACCGTTGCATGCGGCTTAAAGTCAAAATACGAAGAAAACAGTATTTATGAATACACACAATGTATATAGTATACCAAAAATACTAAATTTGTTACCAAGTTGTAAAAGAAACAAATTGAAGTTGCGTAGAAATTAAGTGATACTTATTTTTAAAAAATCCGTAATTTTACACTGGGTTTTTCATTAATCTTTTAATTACACAAAATTTTCAAGATTTACAATATTTTGTCTTTTTATATGTATTCATGTTTGTATATAAAAGTCATACAATTTCAAATACCGTTATTGCGTAGGATAAACTAGGCACTAGTGTTGGCTCAGTCTCATTGGCATGAATTCTCAGCTTCTTCGCGATTACTTTCATTTTTTGCGTCACATTTCTTCCATTCTTAGGATACCACTCGTTGCTACTTTTAAATCAATACATTTAGAAGTAGCAACGTGCTATACAAACACTACATTTCACGCCATACTCATCCCCCTGCTAGATGTAAGAACTCTTCACCTATATCATCATCAACCCAAGATATCATACCAGGAAGTAATTAGATTTGTAAGCCATAAATCCACTTGATCTTCAATTTCATTTCGGTCAGAAGAAACATTTTACAACGATGAACGCGGGAAAGCGAATTTTTGACGAACGATACATGCGGGTTTTGTTAAAGTTATTTGAATACAGTTTGTGCAGGGACCATAGAAATAAAACGATCAATACGGGAACGATATATCTGGGTTCCACTATATAATATTTGGATTCTAGAATATATAAATATTGTAGGCACTTTTGAAAGCAGAAAGGAATGCAGCGAGATGTCGAGCTGAAAATTCCCAAATTGTCACAGACTGCTTTCTTCGAATTAAAACCCAGGCTAAACTGAAACTGGCTATCATTCTTTTTAAGAGAACCGCTTATAGATCATTTGCTGTTAACCTAGACTTCAGAAAAGACGGCTCTAAAGCGCACAGGTTCATCTCTCACATAAACAATGAAAAGTCATCTCGGCATTGGGAACCGATTACAGTAAATGGAAAATTACTTCCCAGCTCCACAGAGGTTGCTACCGCCACCACTAAGAACTATGCAGCAATCAGCAGGCTTCATCTTACTGCGAAGACTCGAAAATCGATCTACGACAAAGGTCCTACTCCGGAATCAACTGAACAAGACTCTCTCCTCTTTCAATAAAGATTTTTCTTACGATGAGTTGTTTCTTGCGGTCAGCTCAATGACGGACCTGACGGGGTTTTCCCAGAACTCCTCATTAACTTTGGTTCGCTGGCTTTGGGAACTTTCCTTAAACTTATCAATCTAACATGGAAAACACGAGTACCTCACCAATGGAGAAAAGCAGAGGTCATTTCGCTACTGAAGAAAGGGAAACCTGCAGACAATCTTGATAGCTACAGGCCCATTTCACCCCCAAGCGTTAGTTGTAAAGTTGCTGAGAAAATGGCTGAAAGCAGACTTCAGGAGCCAAAAGGCGTCATTAGCGACTCTCAAGCATTGGATTTCGCAAGCATTGATCTATTATGGACCAAGATGTTACACTCACCCAAGCAGTAAAGAGTGGCTTCCACCGAAAGCAATCCACCCTTGCTTTGTTGGTGGATTTCAAAGCTGCGTACGACAAGGTGTGGCGTCATATGCTGCTCCACAACCTGAAGAAACAGGGAGTAACCGGAAATATGTTGAACTGGGTGCAGAGATTCCTCTCACAGCGCAACATCCGATGCAAGTTTTTCAATGCTAGCTCTCCCTGGATACAGCTGCGGAAGGGTTTGCCACAGGGAGCAGTTCTTAGTCGTCTTCTCTTCAACACCGTGAAAGATGACTTAAAGATGGCCTGCCAAAAAGTATCTGGAGTGGCATGCCTCTAGTTTGCCGACAACGTGGTAATTTGGGCCACGGGCAGCAACATTCGCTTCCTGGAAGACGCCCTAAACTTATTACTTAACCTCGCAACATGGGTCGAAATCAACAAAATGGAAGTCAGTGCTGAGAAGACAGTTTCCCAACTCTTCACCTTGTCTACTAAAGAGCTTCCTTTCAACCTGGAATATAAAAGACATCCTCTTAAACAGGTAGCTTTGTCCATATACCTTGGAATCAGCCTCGATAGTAGGCTTCACTGGAACGCTCACACAGCATTCACACCAGAAAAAGGCTTAAAACGTCTAAATCTCCTGAAAAGGCTAACTGGTACTAAGTGGGGAGCTACCCAAGGTGTTCTATTCACAGTATATAAAACCTATGTCCGTCCAGTGTTGGACTATGGCTGTGAGGTTGTGACTCTGGCAGGCACATCCAACCTTGTAAAGTACAACGTCTTTCAGAACAGCGCCCTCAGAATTATAGCCGGAGGAGCCAAATCAACTCCAATCACAGCAATGCAACTCCAGACCGGTATTGAGCCTCTCGATAGTCGCAGGACAAATTCACTCTCAAATTTTGGGAAAGAGCCAGAAGAGTGGATTGGAGGCACTGGTACGGATACAGACGTTCAACGCAGAGACTTGTTACTCAAACATCTTCTCTTTCACATGCGGTGTTCCTTATGAAGAAATATTAACTGCCGTTATCGACAATTCGCCGTGTTCATACAGCGCTACTCTATAGTCGTATGTGCTCTTCCATCTAAGCGGCTTGATCTAATTTGCCTGGAATCAAGGAAAGCTGAGGCCATTCCTGAGGAGCTTAAAACCGGCGTTTTGGAAACCATCGAATTAAGACATCCCGCAAATTATTGGCTTCATATCTATACTGACTGCTCATACCTACCAGAAATAAACGGAGCCGGCGCGGGAGGGTTTGCTGGTTGTTTGGGGGCTCATTGGCCGTGGGGAAAATGCCACCAACTACGATGGGGAGGTCTCAGCTGTTTGTGAAGCTACAACACATCTGTTCGTTGCTGGTTTGGCTCCTGCAAAACTTGTTTTCCTCATCGATTCCTTTTTGGACCTTGTGCCATTCAACAGAACTAACTAACCAACCAACCTCATCGATTTCCAAGCTGCAATTTTAGTCTTAAGCAGTAACACACCAACTGATTGCCTTCAAACAATTCAGTGCCGTACTAAAATTGCGGAACTTATCTCACACGGCTGGACTACGGTTAATGGGTCCCAAGTCATATTGGGATCCCTGGTAATGAGAAGAGCCGACCAAAAAGCTAAGCAGGGAGCTGAGTCATCACAGCTGGAGGTCCTCGTGAACCGCAGAAGAACATGATAGGCATGTACGCTGACAGATGAACTGTTACCGCCCATAAACCAAAAACCGTGAAAAGCCACGGGAAACCCTGGCCACAGTGGATCCTATAACGAGGCACCTGGAGAGAGCCGAGGAGGTTGCCCGCTTTCGCCTAACCATAACAAGCATGCACGACTTCCTTGCAGTTTATCTCCACTGGCTTGGCCTGGCTGCTGACGAGGCCTATCCGCTCTGCGGCCATGCCAGGATGGATGGTGGACACCTGCCTAATTGCACTGGACTAGATGTACACCCGTCTGACGACATCGTAGTTATTGGGAGGCTCGGCGTCAAATGGTAAAAAAGCCAAGCACGGGTGTTGGATAAATAAATGAATAAATAACTAGAATCCTAGTCCTGTGAACATCAATTTCAATATCCCACTCACGTTATTACTTTCCCTCCCATAATTAATGCATACCCATATTCATATTTTCTAACTCTACCGCGAACATCAGGAAGTAAAAAGGTGCTTGAGTTGGCACATCTGAACTCGTCTATGAAAAATATTGTCGCATAATATGTAAAAGGTTGTCCACCCCTGCCTTCGAGTTTGAACATATGCATTATGCAATTAAATAACATTAATAATTGAAGCGATGAGAGGAATGCACAGTTGAATCACAATTGTGAGGGAACAAATATCAGGAACCTTTCAGGTTCTTCGAAGAAAGTGTCAAATGGACCGGTTTGCGGCTTTACCCATCAGCAAACAAAATCGCACCAATCACGTCTGTGCGTAAAGATCAGAGCATCACGGCCATTGCTAAGACTTTTTTTTTGGGGGGGGGAGGGGTAAATTGACAAGTCAAATATGGGTTTTTACCAACTTATTTATTCTTTTATCAACTATATTACCAACTTCTTGCATTTGCCAACTGAGTTTGTGTAATTTTGCTAATTATACCAGAAATAGAAAGTAAATTATAGTTTCGTTAAATTTTTTTTACCAAGTTTGCCAACTAGGTATCTAATCATGCCTGGTTTAACAGAATTTTCAAGTGTTGGGGGGGGTGTAACCCTTCCCTGTCGCAAGAGCCCTACCAATCATCAGGAAACGATGAACATGGGAAAAATTAAGGATGATCAGTAATAATGAGACGATGACTATCCGAGGCACCGATGATAGGCTAGGTAAATCCCGATTAACCCCTTGCCTGTGAAGCCAGAACTCAGTTCGGGCAAAACACGTTTTTCTCACATATATTCCGCAGGCAAGGGGTTAAAGATTGCTACTAGGGATCTCTATAGATCTGAGCATGAAGGTCTGTGCGTCCACCCAAAGAGATTTCACCCCAAACACAGGCGATCCTCCTGCATTTGCATCTTTTTCGCGGATGTTTGATGGATAGTAACAGGTTACAGGTTCTCTCCAAATCAAACACCACCAACTATCTCTTTGGAGGTTAAACCTGGATTAAGCGGTAAGAGAACAGCCCTTCACACATTCGCCGTGTAGTGAACACGTTGATGTGCAAAACTCAAAACGTTCCCTTCCGTGACGTGGCGTGAGATGCACGCAAATGTCTCGTCACTTCGTACCCAGAACACCTTTGTGAAGCCTTCTACTCACGGATAACGTTGACATTAACCTTCCAGTGGATGCAACAAGGAAGGATCTAAGTTAGGCCGGAGTTATCGTTCTATTCCTTCTTGCGCATAACGACAAATATCTGTTATCGGCGAAGGGCGTAACAGCTGGCTGTCATAGGCTGAATCTCCTGGATGACGAATCCATCGTTAGAAATTGTTGCCAAAGTCTATGAACCACAGAAGGACTGACATTTAGCCATATGACCGCCTGTGTCTGCCTTTGTCTTGCCTCTAGTTTCCCAAAAGCTCATTGCAATTCTTCGGGAAAATGATGCCTGCAGGATATTGTTACGAATTGGCCATTCCCGATTTCTTAAAGGATAATCACAGCAAAAATTGAAGGCTTGATTTAAAACATGCAATTTTATGCTCCTAACAAATTATTTATTCTGGCTACAACGCCACTGATTTGCATATTGCAGATTTACTCAGCAGCATTTATTTGACAACATATTCCAATTTCATACGGATGGCCTTATTTTTGAGCGGATTATTGCTATTTTTGTGATTTCCCCTTAATTTTCGGAAACCATTATACTTTGGAATCACACACACGTGATCAATAACTTGGCTCAGATAAAAATAATGTCTAATTTAGTTACATACATTCTAAACTTTTAATTTTGTCAGGACAGAAGAAACAAATGCCTAAAATTAAAATTTTAAATACATGGACTTATATGAGGAGGATATTTTTTTACTTTAATCCAATCAACAAATTTTCATTTATTTCGAAAGAATAAAATAATAAGGGATCTAGTTTTAGCCTGGATTTCAATACGAAATATAATTAGAATATGGAAAACTGTTTATACTTTTCATTTGTAGGACGTTTGTATTTTGTTTCTATTCATTTTTATGCAGAAATGCTTCCTTCGTACAACTTAGCATTCATGATCGGCCATATAACCTCTTCCCCAGAAGTCAATGTATTGAAAAGTTTTATAGTATAGTGAATTTTTTTTTTGTACTACTTTAGTATTAAACTGCCTGAAATCTCAAGATGACCCTTTTACAAATACAAGAGCTAAACCCAACACAAACAGAAAATTAAGCTCTCATAGTAGTCGCGTCGATTTTTATTTCAATGTTATATATGGTTAAAGCTTTTCAACAGTGGATACTCAGATATTCACTCTTTTTTGTTGTTGTTGTTCTCAATATTGAATCTCATGATCTTACTTAATTCATTAAACAAATCCTTAACTATCATTAATCAACAGTGTACTTTGGATCATTACGTGCTGATTATTAGGAAGCAGAGACAAAGAATAAAATATATTCTCCTTTTCTATAAGATCATTACTTGCTGATTATTAGGAATCAGAGAATTTCCCCCAACTCCATTAAATGTAACTATTATTAAAATTGGAGCAAAAAAGGATAAATCATTCTGAACTAATCAATTATAAAGCACTTTCGAACTCAATCTTATTTGGGCATAAACAAATAGTTGATAATTTACCACCCTTCGTCTAGACATCTACGTTCTGTACTGATCGTTTCTTTCCGGCGTGGGTTTATGAATACCCAGCTGTGATACTCAGTGATTGTGCAAACATAACACATAGGTTATAGATAAAAATTCAAATGTACATTTTGTGTTAGTCCCAGGGTCTGATTAAGCCCAATAGGAGATACTAGGCTATGGGAGTCCTGAGGCCCCCATCTTCTGTAAAAGTTGTCTATTTATATGCTAATTACTATTTCTTGTGAAATAAATTAAAGTAATACTTTTTTAAATTATTATCTCTCATACATGAGGCAGAGATGAATGAAGGACGCTTAAAAATTTGGTAAATTTAAATTATGTAATTTTACTAATATAAATACGCGTAAAAATATTTGAAGTTACCTCGATTATGAAAATATGTAAATATGTACTGAATGTCTCAGCATCAGATTTATTTACCATTTACCTCGAGAAAGAGTGGGATACACCTACAGACGACTATGAATCTCTTAATAATGTGGAATCGCTAGCATCTTGTGCATCAATTAATAATCACGTTAAAATTATTCAACTACTAGTCAAATTCCTCATGCACGTTTTTTAAACAATGTGTTTGACAGCCGAATACTGTATTAAAAGAAAGACTATTTTATTATAAGAGAAATTCGAATATTGTATCATTAAAATCTGAATTCTAAAACATCAATTAAAAATTAGTTGAGCAATAATTGTGAAAGATTACTTAATTTTCCTCACACCATGCTCGAAAATATTACAAATACATCAATATAAAAAAAATTTAAAAAGCCAATGTTGCGAACAAAATATAATTAAGAACCCTGCGTTAAAAGTACACATAAATAAAAATAGATCAGTACGCACGTTTCGGGTAGAACTAAGGGTCTACCCTTTTCCAGCGGCAAATGTACCAACCGACACACAGGCAGGCAGAGAAGTGAAACAAATACTCTTCTTTTGTACGAGATACATCACGTAAATTTCGTATTTCACTGAAGTGACAACAAATACAGTACATTTGGTTTTTCTTCTCTGTTTGCATATCTGTGTGTCAGTTGATACTTTCGCAGCTGAAGAAGGGTGAACACTTTTCACCACCCGAAACGTGTGTACTAATCTATTCTTATTCATGCGTTTTTAACAATATTTTCAATTATTAATATTTTAATACTTCAATATCTTCTAAGATGATCATTCGCTTGTACATGAATATAACATTTGCAATCTCACGTTGATATCTGATTCTTAGTTTTTTCAATGTACACCGTATCTCTTAGAACTCTGTCGATATCAGGCCCGGACTGGCCAGGGTGTCCGACTGTCTGCAGACGGGTGGGCCCCCAACCTTTCTGGGCCCTCCCTGCTGAGGGCGGGCCCCCAAACAGAAAAAAGAAAGAAAATAAAAAAAAAGTGCTATATCAATAGTACTTAAATGAAGTTTGACACTTGCAAAATTTTTTGCAGCTGCAATTGCGCCCCAGAAGGCTTCAAAACACTTAATTTTAAATGTAGTTCTCAAAATTTTTTGAGAGAGGGTTCCCGAATGAACAAGGGATTAATTAATATGAATGACTCATATTAATTAATAGATCAATATTTTATTGATGCATTAATTATCAATCATAATTAATTAATAATAACACCATTCCTCCCCCCCCCATACCCCGAAAGTTAACACATCCTAATATTTATCGGTTACACAATAACCCGGGACCCTCTCTTGAGAACGGCGGGCGCCTACCCTCCCAGTCCGGGCCTGGCCGATATGATACTGAAACATCTATATAGAAAGAATAATTTATACAGCATCACTCATTGTAAGGAAATATTTTAAAACTTAATAATCATCAGGATTTTAAACATTTACTTTTCTCAATTTTCTTGCAGTAAAATCTTTTAGAATGTCTTGAAAGTCTACACTTTGCAATGTATCATATTCACTGGGCATGATTGCAAGTGAGTTTAGACGATCTTCATTGTGGATCGATGACAATTTTTAAAAAAAATTTAACTTTAAAAAAGTTCTTTCACCAGTGGCATTTGTTATCATTAAATACTTGTACATTTTTAGCGAAGTAAAAACATTTTGAAACAACGTTGACTGAACCACGTTTTCACATATGAATCTATAAGATCGCAATGCTGCATTTTCCCCCTGTGTAATAAAGCGTTTAAAATGAATTATTTCATTAGGAATTACTAACTCAATATCCACCCGAGAAAATTTTTAGCAGCTTCCATAATCTTAGTATCTATCTTCGTTGGGAATTCTACAAGGAACCCAAGCAAAGAATGGATTTTACATTATTTATATATTTTTAAGATAAATATTTATATAAGATTTATATTTATTTATTTATATATTTATAAGATTTAGGGATTTAATAAGTAGGGAGCCATTTGAAGTTGAAGGATTTGCTAACTGCATTTATTCCATCAAGGAATGTTGCCCAGAAGTCTGCCATAATCACATTCTCTTATTTCATGATTTCATTTAGTAGGTAATTAGCTTCGTGAATAGTCTATGGCTTTTTATTTCCATCATTACAAATTATATGAAATGCATTTTTAAAGCTGCTGTAGCCTTCAGATAAAGCCTTGATTGCATCGGCCCTATGGGCGCCCATAGAAATTTTTCTTAGCGGGAGGGCAAACTTAAAAACATTTTAGGGGGTGCAAATTTCGAATTTGTAACAATTTTAGTTCCGATTTTGCTTTGTGATGCAACTTTATTTACATCAAAGACGATTGAAGGCAATATCCGAAAATTCTAAGGAGGGTCAAATGCCCTACCTTGCCACCCCCCTTATGGGCGCTCATGGCTCTAGTACCCCACCTTGTATCACAAACCCTTTTCAGAACTAATAAAGATCCCTTTTTAAATCTCTTTCTTCGAGACATTTTAATTTCACCGCCCAACGGCACTTTGAGCCAGAGAGGAAGTAGTACAGTGTCTGAACAAATCCAAATAAAGCTGTTGCGGTGCAACTTTCCATCGCACAAAAACCCACTAAATTCAAAGAGTGTTGCTGCGCAAGGTACATTAAGGAGAGCGGATTTATTTTGAAAATATGCTATTAAAGGTCATTGTAGCACCATGACATATTTCTTACATTGTCATAAGATTGTCCTCTCATACATTTTATATCAATATCATATTTTTCTAAGAAAGTTAACTCAGTACTAGCAAGTGCTTTTCCAGCATGATTTTCTACAGCTACAAACGAAAAGAAACGTTCAGCAACTTCATTTGACGCCTTAACATATCTAAACACTAATGTCAGTGGATCAGTGTGGGACACATCCGGTGTTGATTCGACGCTTAATGAAAAGTACAGATTTCTTGATTTGCTCCACAACGATACTCAGTGCTCCCCCCATTATTTCTATTAGTTCTTCGCAAATTGTGGATGACAAATATAACGTTATCCTCGACCTTGATTTTCATATTTCGCTAAATGAGAGATTAGAAAAGGGTCGTACTCTGCGATTAGTTCTAAAATTCCCATATAACTCCCATTATGCTGAGAATGATGAAGCAACTGAAAACTCGGAGATTCTGCCAACCCTTAAAATCTCGTTTATACCCAGCCCACTTCCGCGGCAGTAAGCAGGAGTAGGGGAAGAAACGAGCATCTAAACACCCCTATCGCATTGCTCCTCGTCTTGTCCATGCCCACTACCCGAGCTCCCCCCCCCCCCTTGGAAGGGATTTTCGAGGGCAGAACAAGTGACCGCGCGATTTATGCGTCTGTGTGAAGGTGTGGGAAAAGGGCAGTAAAGCTGAATGTAAATCCTGATTGCCTTTTGGAGCAACTGTAAAAGCATTTCCTGGGCAGGGAGAAAGACAGCGCGAGTTGCTGAGTGCAAATGGGGTATAATAGAGACACCCCCCAACTTTCCTTCTATGGCTTTCCTCCCAACATAGATTTTCTCTTCCTCCGGTCCATTCTTTGAAATCTGTTCTCCTGCATGTGCATAGTTCCGCTTTTTCCACCTTATCTTTTTCCCTCTCACATCCTCCGGTCAGCAAGAGAAAAAAATCTGGAAGGGCTCTCTCCCTGACCTCTGCCCAGGATGGGGAGGCTTATCTCGCTTTCCAGAGGAAATCTTCGCAAATGGCTACAGATATTGCCTGTTTATCAGTCATTAATGAAAAGTTATTGTACAAGTCATTTTATATGAACTGAAAATAAATTGGAAAGTTCGATTACAACTTTGTTAAAAAAATTATTTGATTCATTGCTGCGGGGCCCATAGGCTGCAGCCTACTCAGCCTAATGGATAATCCGGCCCTGGATTCCTTTCAAATACATATAAACGGTGCTTTATTTTATTCCACGCGTTTGCAAGCCTGATACAAATATTCTTTTGTACACTAAGACGTTCGTCAATGGAAGGCAGATTTTTTTTTGTTCTTGTTGCTCGTCTATATAATTAACCAACTTCTGCACGTTCTTGTTTTGTTAAGGGAAAGTACACTAGGACTATCTGCAACAGCAAAGAGAGGAGTGCTTTAGGAGGAAGATTTTACAAGAACGCTAAAATGAAAATGCGAATTTTGATTAATAGATACAAAGGGCATTCCATAAAAACTGAGAGTTATTTTTTTACGTAATGGCAACACCGCGAAACTAAAAAATAGAAGTGCAGGAGATTTTTTCAAACTGTTAACTATAGGTTTATACAAAATTCTAAACAAAGTAGACGATTTTATTTTCCTAGTTCCGTCCTTGTTTAAGAAAACTGTTTTATTTGCCCTACTGAAATGGAGATGAGTGATTCAGAGTTAAAAAACGAAATGCGTTGTGCCATAAAATTTTGCTATCGTTTGGGCAAAACAGCTCCAGAAACAGTTAAGTTAATGAAAGAAGCTTACAAGACACATATTTTGGTGAATCTACGATTTTTAGATGGCATGGTGATTTCAAGAAAGGCCGTTTATCTGCAGAACTGGCTCCTAGGCCTGGGCGACCAAAGAGTGTTGTGAATGATCGAACTTCTACGAGCTACTTCTTTTCAGCAATATCTTAGTAAATGCAATATTAAAATCATGCCACATCCCCCTTACAGTCCAAATCTCGCACCATGCGATTTCTGGCTGTTTCCGACGTTGGAGGAGAAGCTCCGTGGCAGAAAATTTAACACAGATTCTGAAGTTATTTCAGCAGTGGAGGGTTCTTTGAAGCAGCTTCCGGAAAAGGGCTTCTCTACTTGTTTTTAAAAGTGGTTTGAACAATGGAACCGTTGCATATCATCTGACGGAAGGTATTTTGAAAAAGGGTGATGTATTTTTTGCTGTAAATATATTTCTTGATTTTTTATGATTTTACTCTCAGTTTTTATGGAATGCCCTTTGTAAATCAATTAGACTTACCTCGGAAACTTTCGTTCAACTGTTTGGTTGGCTCAACAAAATAACCTAACAAAATTTTGAAAAAATAATTTTGTTGCATGAGCCATGAACACGAACACATCAGTTAACAAAGATATTTGTAAATTCAACCAAACAATTTTGTCGATTTTAACCAATAAACCATTTAAACAAATACATAGTTTGGTTAAACTAACAAAATATTATTTGTTTATTTTAACCAAATTGTTTGGTTAAATAAACAAAGTGTTCTGTGGAAATAACCCCCTGATTACCTTTGAAAATGAATATCTGGAAGCAAGCAGTTCTGTAAAATTTTAATTTAAATATGGGATGATACACTATGCATTAGCGACAAAAACCCTGTGTCCGGTAAAGCATTTTTCTCTCCGAAAACTCATGTTTCCTTTCAGTTTCCAAAAAAAATTATAAGGGAAATCGCATTTTCAACTGATGTCGTGCTCGTAGCGGCCATGCTCATAGCGTCCATCCCATTAAGGGTGCTCGTAGCGTTCATCTTCCCCGCCACCTGTTTTCACCCCAGTAATAATTGAAAAGAAAAAATAAAAAGGCAAATGCGACTAAATATAGACCTAATTTAGTAGTGGCCATTTTAGTCCACAAAATCGTAGATTTGATTGCTACGGTTGAGAAAAGCTCCTACAATAAAGCAGCCGTTTTTGAAGACACTTCAATATTTTTAAGGCGAGTAAATTATGATTATTTTAAGTGCTTTTGAACTATTTCATAGATATTTTCTTTTGAATGCAGCATTACAAATCAAGAAAATAAATCGTTTTATTTTTAAAATATTACGAAAAATCTTTAAGTTTAGAAAACAATAATATATGAAAAAAAAACCTTCTTTAGCAAGAAAATTGAGTGACTTTTTAGAAAAAATTTACCAATGTAATGTTTAGAAAAAATTTACCAATGTAATGTTTAGAAAAAATTTACCAATAACTCACCAACGTTTTTTTTTCCTAACCCTTTCCCTCTCCTCGTTCATATTGCAAGAACACCTTTCTTTCCTTTTTTTTGTTTGTCCGAGATGCCTTGTGTTTTACTTTATTGTTTTATAGCCAGCATGTTTTTAATATTTGAAGCTCTATGCAGTATTCGAACATGCTAAATGAAATCCTGATATATATACATCGGGCTACATACAATTTTTTATTTTAAACACTTCATTATAATTGGGTATTGGCCGTAAAACAGTTCTTTAAGCAAAAACAAAATTTACAATGACTTTTTGATTGATTTGATTTGAACTTCAGCTTATTTGTTGAAAATAAATTAATGAAATCTACGATTTTGTGGACTGAAATGGCCGCTACTAAAGTAGATCTATATTTAGTCGGATTTGCCTCTTTTATTTCTTCTTTCAATTATTACTGGGGTGAAAACAGGTGGATGGGAAGATGGACGCTACGAGCACCCTTAATGGGATGGACGCTATGAGCACGGAACCTTTCAACTAAGCGCTAAGCTTTCCATTGACGAAACACCAATCCATTAATTAGTAGTGGCATATCTTTTTAAAGATGGGTATAGTAAGGGGGTCAAGAACCATTATAAATTCTTAGTAATGCCTGTTCCTGACATGAAAGCTATTAGCTTACCAGGTAGTTGCCGACACCCCCAAAGGCCATTTTTCAGTTCCATTATGTGTTTCACAAATGAACAGCATGTGGATTTGTCTTGGAAAAGCAAACAATTCTTGTATCTGCTTTCTGATGTAGAACTCTCGTTAGGACTCCAGAGGTAGCAGACATATAAACTATTGTTCCATTTTAAACCGAGACAAAGTAAAAGGTTGAGTGTCGCCAATTTCGGCATTTCGATACAGGCAACTAAACTTGAAACATTTGCGAAGATTGATTGGAAATATGAGCAGTCGCCGGGATTTTCTTATGTGTCGGAGACAAAGCACAAACGGGACGAACGAGTTTGCATCTGAAAGACTCGAAAGGTGTAAGAAAACACCAACCAGATGATTTAAAGCGAGCAGTTCCATAAGCAGTGGACAATAGACAACCCTAGTAGCAATGACTGCTTGTTTTCTGCTCGGTCGTTCATCGACTCATCGTTAACTCCTCGACTGATCGAATTGAGTCATCGGCAAGTGCACTTTTGTTTTTCTGCAATAGATAAATTTTTATTCATGGATAGAAAATGATCTAGACGAGCAGTTTCGCAGATGGGAAAACGACAAACAATATCTTATCCGAAACTGCAGCTGTATAGTCATCGGGCCGTGCAGGTGACCCAGTGCTTTACACTTTACCTAAATTCCTATAAATATTTGCGTAATTTAGATGTGCCTTTGCATAATCTAAGGGAAATTTTGAACAATTCTTGAATTAATCGCATAATTTACTTCAAATTTCTTATATTGGGGTTGGAAGGGGGCAGGGGGGGTGCTAATCCCCAACTTTTCCCCTCCCACAAAATTTAAATTTGAAAAGAAATAATTACCAAAAAAAATGTAAGTGTTTATTATATAAAATCGTTTGTAATATTTAAATAATTTTAAAAAAATGTGTTTAAAAAAAGAAAAGAAAATCTATTTGAGCGTCAGCTGCATTATAAGAATAACGAAAACTTCATTAAAATGAGCAACTCTTTTGAAACCTCCTTAATGTAAACAGCAAGAAGAGAAATCAGTTAATTTTTAAAAGTTACCCAAGAAATCTGAAAGTTAAAAAATCACACTTAAATTCCTATACAACTTGTAATATTGTTTTTTAATTATTAATTTTGAATGTTGTTGCTACTTACATACATTGGTAAAAAGTGAAATTAATTTCTTACCAATCGAATAATTTGACTATTATTAATAATAGCTGAACAGCACTTTGTCAAAATTTCATTCCAAGTCCCAATCTGAGACTAAAATAACGGGTAGTTCAATCTTTGGCTCATGCATGATAAGTCTGGGTGGCCTTGTGATAGCGCGCTAAACTGTGGACACGTCCGCTCAGGGTTCGGGCCCGGTGGGGGAAGAATTTTTTTCCCTTCCCCCCCCCCCCCAGAAAAACGGAAATTTAGCATCCAAAAAACGAAAACATAATAAACAGAACGGACATTTTTTGAAAATTTTACTGCCAGTCGTTTATTTTTTATTAACAAATATATTTTAAACAGTTTATCGGTTTCTTTTCGTTATTTCATCGGAGTCATCGGGAAACGATGATCGGCTTTATGGTCCCCCAAGCGGACATTTTAGTACCAGTTGCCGATGAAATTTCCCCTTTTTTGGATGAAAAGCCGTTATCGGCCATTGCTCCTTCTCCTCGGATTAAACTCACCCGCCTCTCATCAACCGATGGGTTATTGCTACTAGGGAAGGAGAAATGGGCAAAAACAATATCCCCCCCCCTGCCTTGAAGCCTTGAAGCACCCTGAAGATCCCAAGAACCCCACACTGGTCTGTGGACTGGAACATCCGGATCAGAGAGAGAGAGCAAATATTTTACCAGAAACATAGTGGACTGCAGAAATGAAATACACTGCTCAAAACAATTAAAGAATATTGCGGTTTTAGGTGGATCTGGTGGCTGGAAAACTTTTTAGCTGATTGATACATGGTCGACAGACGTAGTAGGTTATATGAGAATAAATTACACATGTTTGGCAGAAAAAAAAATTCATTTTATTGCGCATTTGTGTAGAAAAGGAAAAAAACACAATTTGTGCATGTGAGAAAAAAAGAATAAGAAAAGGTGTTTTCTTCAAAGGAAATCATTTTCAGTAGGGGGTATGGTTTCCACGGATGGCCAGCAACGTTGAACACCTTTGAGGCATGGAGTCAATGAGGCTATTAATCACGAGTTGGGGTATTCTGTCCCACTCTTCCAGAAGAGCTCTTTCCAGCTCTTGGAGAGTTTGTGGAGGTGGTTGGCGGCCAGCAACTCGTCTTCCTAGAGCGTCCCAAACGTGCTCTATTGGATTCATGTCTGGAGAACACGCTTGCCATTCCATTCATGCGATTCCTTCCTCGAAAAGGAAATCCTCCACCAGGTTAGCACGATGTGGCCTGCAGTTATCGTCCATTAAAATGAAGTCATCTCCGATTGCTGCAGCGTAAGGGACTACAATAGGTCTGAGGATCTCATCCCTATATCGGCGACCAGTCAGAGGTCCATCTCGAATGATATAGAGGTCTGTGCGCTCGTCATTGGAGATGCCACCATACACTAACACTCCCCCACCGCCAAAGCTGACACTTTCGTGCACGAACGCAGGATTATTCCTACTGCCACGGTCCCTCCAGATGAAAATACGCCTATTATCAGGATGAACTGAAAAACGGGACTCGTCCGAAAAGAGAACATTGCTCCATTCATTTCTCCTCCAGTTCACATGCTCTGTTGCCCACTCCCTGCGGTCGCGACGATGCCTTGATGTTAGTCTAACACATACCATCGGTCGGCTCCATACTCAAGACAATAGTTTATTATTAACTTAATTAAAAATAAAAATAATTTTATACATATTTTATTTTTTTTTATAACTTTAGGATTTTTGAAAAGTAATTTTAAAGTAAGAGTTTCTAATTTTAAATTAAGAATTTTAAAATGACTCTAAAACAACGTTATTGTCACTACCATATGTGAGCTTGGATATGAAATAACGTTTAAAAGTTTAATACGTAAATCAGTTAAATTAAATAGATTTTATGTGATAATACTTGACCAACAACATCATTTGTCCGAAATGTACGCCAGAACATTCTCATGGGAATTAAAATGTTAACGCGTAATTGGAACTTACGATACGAACTTACTTTTGATACCAATAATCAACCTTATTTATTAGTGGCTTTGTGAGTGTTGGTGCGGAGAGGGGGGCAGTCTTTTAATGTTCTTCATGATTTGAAATAATAAAAATTATTGTAATAAAATTTTATGAGACATTTTTCCTCTGGAACAGTATTTGCAAAAGTTTTGTGCAGGATTAAAAATACTGCAGACAATTTGAAAAAAAAAAAAAAAAAAAAACGTAAAAAAAAAAATACTCGATAAAATTAATTAAAAATAATTGAGTGGTTACGGAAAAAATCTATTTTGAGAAAAATCCATTTAGTAGTATGTTTGTCTAGATTAAACAGATGCCTTTGTCTTCTTTTTAAATTGCTTATTTAAAAAATTATCTAACTTCCAGATTTTATGCTTATTGTGCCTCTTGAGCGATTTAATTAACTTTTTATAATATTACTTTTTTACTATGGGGGTTCCAACTTTAAGCTTTAACAGTTATAGTAATTTATCACTGTTCAATTTTTAATCTTTTACCTTTATTTTTATGTATTGTACAACATTTCTACTCTTTCGTATAAAAAAAAATTAAATATTCTCCAATTGATTTGAAATTTGAAACAATAACAGTGACCGAGTGCTCAAGACCACTGAAAGTGGTTGGTGGCTAAAGTGTAGAGATCTAGGGTTCTGGTCTACCGCGTGGCTGTCGATCTAACGGTCTAGAGTTTTGGGTGGTTTTCTCCAGATGTAACGTGATTATGCTCTAGAACGCCCTAAAAAGTCCTCCACTTAAAGCATAATCCCCTTTAGATACAAACCCCTCGTGTAGCTTTGCCTTAATCAATAACCTAATCTCGTAACAATAATAATTATTGTTACATTAAATCTCTAATTTTACTCTGAAAAGATATAGTCGCATTAAAAGTCTATATCGAAGAAACGGAAGCTGCCTCCCGATCATGGTACACTGGTTCACATGAACTGATTTCAGCGATTTCACAAGAAGTTCGAAAACATTAAGGATCATTCTTTAGAAGCTGCACTGCCCAATGAAATAAATAAACGGTACCTTTTATGAACTTTTAGAAAAAAATTCTTAAACATGGAATTGCCCAGTAACATTTTTTAAATAAAGGGATACATTTTGCAAAATTTCGGTTTTAAGATTTTTAATTTTTTTAATTTAATTTTTTCCCTATAAATTTTGTAACTTATCTAAGTTTATTCTTTATTTCAATGCATAGTTCAACTTGTAAAAAGAAATTCTAAAAATTTTGATGTGTTTGACATGACTAGTTCATCTGTTTTTATGTACCAAAAATCACATTTTTTCACAATACACCGTCAAAAATTTTGCAGAAAGTTTAAGGAAGAGCTGCCAGTAATAAAAAATCACTGTGCAAAATTTTAAATTCAGACAGAATAAAATTTAAATTGTCATTTTGAACGATTATGGAAAAAATTCCATTCTGAAGAAAAAGCTACTTACAAGCAAGCAAAGTTGTCCTGTTTAAATATGTATTTTCTTTCCATTTTTAAAATTTGTTTTTTCTCTAATATATTTTAATTGTTTGGTTTGAAAAAATTTCTCGCTTTCAGTTTTTGTACAAGTGTTAATACTTTTTATAAATGATACAACTAACTTTTTACAGAATTATTATTTACTTACTTATTTTTTTATAGAAAAATGTTCTAATAAAAGAAATTTTATTAAGTGAATGAATGTTAATACAATGTTAAACAATTTAAACAGTCCTAGTTTTGATGTGAGTAAAGCATTTTATTTGTTGAAGTATTTTTTGTTTTTTTTTAATTTATTATTATGTGAGTGAAACTTAATATATGTTCAATCATGTATCCTTATTTATTCTTTACTTTCTAGTGTATATTCTAATTCTTTTTATTTGAGCTGTTTGCATTTTAAATTAACTACATATAGTACCTTTAAATATTTCTTTGACTCTTTTTATGACAAATGGCATAGAAATTTAACTAAATATTTTTTCAAGATAGTTAAAATATTTTTTCTCACCCTTAAAAAAAATAAAAAAAAAAATAAGGCATACTTGTGATTAGAGTTTTAGATCATTATTTTATCTGATTTTGTATGGCTTTCATTGAAACACTTTAAAATTGTTGATTTTTTAGTGTATTATACTTATATTGCCTTTCATAAGCAAAAATTAATTACATATTTTTCATTTATCCATAAAGAGGTTTTATGTGTAAGACGTTTCTCTCTTAATATGACTAGATATTAAGAACTTATTCAGTGAATTCGATTGTTCGTCTAATAGCTGTGTATATTTTATGTATATTAATAAATGTATGTGTATATAATTTTTTTCGAATCTCCAGCACCGCTGACTTCTTTTAGGAGCGGTTCAAAAATTGCATGTTTTTTAAAAGAATAACCTTAGTACAGAATACTTATTTTGCAATGTTTTGCTATTTTCCAAAAAATCATCCAAAATTTTATGTTGTGATTGTGCGTTGGAATTGAACCAAAGTGCTTAAAACAAACCTTTTGATCACCCAAGTAGACTTTCGTAAGCTCTAAGAACAAAGAAATATTCATAAATCTCTATTAATAGAAAACATGAATAATTTTGACAAATTTGTTTTTGATCAAAATTCCATTCTGAATTATCAAAAGCCTGAAATTAATTAAACCTGAAAAACCGAGAGGTTAAACACAAATTCAAAAGAAAATTCCAGTCGTTTAGACATAAATGATTGAAGATGGTGAATCAAAAATCTAAGTTTTTGCTTAAACCATATCGATGAAAATTACTTTGTTTTTACAATCAGCAAGTAAATCATAAAATTTTCAAGAAATACAAAATGGATGAATAAATTAAAGGATTTTTAAAAATGAGCCTCCCCACATTTTTTCTTAGAGCGTCGCATCATTTTAAGCAGTCACCAGGGATGTTTTAAGGGATAGGCTAAAGCTGGGCCCGGATCCAGGCCCTTGGTCTTAAGAGAAGCCCAGTCTCATTCATAAGCGTAAAGTTTTCAAAATTATTGGGGGCGCCGGGCCCACAACCACATATATTCCCGTCAGTGGCGTAGCCAGGGGGGGTAGGGGAGTCATAACCCCCCATGAGGAATTTTTAACCATACAAAATGTATATTCTTAACTCCCTTATACACCCGTACCGTATACATATATGTGAGTTGCAGAAGTCGTAACCCCCTTCCCATGAAATATTTCTGGCTACGCCACTGATTTACGTACATATATACGTACATAGTACGTACTATAACTTACTCATAGCTGCCAACTACTACGGAATATAATTAACCACTTTTTCTACATGATTTTCCGGCTTAAAATACAGCAAAATTTTTGTGCTGCGCGCGAGCTGGTTGTTATTCTGAAAAAAATTGTTAAAAGATATACTGTTTACAAAAAGTGGTCTATTAATTGGCAGCTATGACTTAATATATATAAGTGTAAATTCTTGGAGGCACTCGAGCTCTATGGGTCCATAGAATTCTACACCTATGTAAGGTAAGTATCCATCTACCATGTTATAAGTTAAAAATAGAAGCAAAGTAAAAGATCCAAAGGAGGGGAAAAAACATTTTCGATGAGATAGTGCATTTTAGACACATCTGAACTTTTCTTCATTTCATACTTTACATTGCATAATCTGATTTTAATTAACCAGAGCCGGGCGAGGGCAGCTTATAGTAACATTGTGTGTTACGTGGTGTCACAATGAATACTAAATCATGATTGAAATCAAAAGAAGAATTTTTTTTAAAGTACAAGTAAAGGTTTTTTTTTCAACGTCTGCAAATGGCGTGAAATACTTTTTTTTATGTTATTAAAAATTAGTTTTCTGTATTTAGTGGTAAATTATTGGGTGGGCTCAGCCCCTATTCACAATTTATCGGGGGGGCTCGAGCCCCACGGGCCCATATAACTCTACGCCTATGGTGTCATTCTCGACTCAACCTGAATGTGTAATTACCCGAATAATTTTAATCGTCAAATGTTATTTCCAGACACATTCTCAGAAAATTATCTAAAATGGAAAGACGAATTTTCTATTAAAAATTAATTTATTATGGATTGTGTGCTTTTTTTGAATACATGCGTATACAATGAATTCAACAAAAAGCTCGCAGTTGAGGCCAGAGCCGAAGCTAGGGGTTGGCGAGGTTTGTCCCCGCTCGGGACTCAAGCGGAAGAGGGGCCGCACACTCAGCTAGAATACAAAAGGTTTAAATATAATTTTACTATTTTCTTTTTTCAAAAAGCACTTTTGTAGGGGAGGATGGATAGAATTTTAAATAAGTACAATGATTATGGGGGGCTGAATGGTTATTAAGTTGTTCAAAGTGTACGGGGCTCAATTTTAACAAATTTCATAGATGGGGGGGGGCCCAAATTCATCCATTTCCAGGGCCCCTGTTGGTCATAATCGAGTCCAGCCTAGTTACCCACCTCTTTGGGGGGCCTACATTTGCATAAGTTTCCAGACGTCCCTCGGAGTCTCGGAGCATGCATCTATTTGTGGTTGAAAAGAGAATTTCAGCGTGACGTTTCAGCGACATCATCTTAGTGACAGCCTACTGCACATCCCTCGACTCTTTCAAAGTCCGCAACAAGCGGAAACGGAGTCCACAACGAGTGGCAACATTCCATAATACTTGGAATTGTTCGTCAGCCTTCGCCTGGCTCTCTAGGGGGATTAGTATGGTGGTACGAGATCGCCTCCACGCACGCAACACTCAGTAATTGAAGGCCGGTCAAACAGGTACCTTTTGGCTCGGCTGGATTGCGCCGCATATAACCACGCGGATTTTCTGGGTTCAAAACCGACTTCCGCCGCACGCTCTCTCTACAATCTGTTTCAATTATTCTTAATCGATCCAAAACATAAAAATGCGACTATGAAATCAAAGTCTAAGGTTTGCTTAACAAATTCGATCCGTTACAATTATACAAAAACTTAAAACTGTTTTGAACAACAAAAAACACTCAAAAGAACTGGTGTTTAAAAGATAATTTCATTAAAACTCAGTAAAATAACACACATAGAAGCATGGGCGTAGCCAGCAAGGGGCAGCTGCCCCCCCTAAAATGAGCTAGTCATAGGGTCTGATTATGACAAACCGGGCATTCTCCGGTTAGACTCCATGTCCTGCCCCCCCCCTAATGAAAATCCTGGCTACGCCCTTGCATAGAAGTTACCAGAGCCTCACCAAGGCAATTGTGGGCACTGGGCCAAAGAAAAAAAATAGCCCCCCATTTTTAGCCTTCACCCCCACCCTCCGAAAAACCAATAATTATTGGTTTATCCTAAAAAGTTTTAATTAACTACCCCCACCACCACCTCCAAACTCGAAATTTTATTTTAAATAATCTGAAACATACAGGGTTTCCGTAAAGTAATGAGACTGGCCACGCATTCTACCTATGGCACCATGGCGTTCTAGTTGCCAGTAGTGCACTCTCTGGCGGGAGATTTGTGGTGAGGAGTCTAAACTAAGCAAGACACCAAGCGACAGTCGCATCTGAACTCTCACTTAGTGAGGATCACATATGGCGCAAAATCTGTTCTTGAGATTTTGTCACTGGCGAAATCCAAGACAAAAACAATGATCATTGTCTTTTTTGACAAACATGGGATGGTCCACATAGAATTTTTACCTCCCGGACAAACCGTTAATGCCGTTTTCTATAAAGATGTCCTTGCGCGCCTGAACAGAGCCGTCAAATTGAAACTACCGGAGATTGCTGATCGCTGGAAGCTCCACCATGACAGCACCCCGGTCCACACCGTCTTCATTGTGACCGCCTACCCGCCTACCTTGCCCAAATAGGGGTCGCAAACCTTACCACATCCACCGTATACCTCCAATGTGAGTCCGGCAGACTTTTTCTTGCTTCCAGAGCTCAAGAGCAGTTTGAAAGGCTACCGTTTCGAAGATGTTCTCGCCATCCAACGGGCTGTCACAGAGTCTCTGAAAGAGGTTACGGCAGCTGACTTCCACGGGGCCTTTACAGCGTGGGAATCGCCCGAACAACTGTATATCGACGCTGAGGGAGACTATATTTTGAAGATTTTTAATAATTTGACTGCGATTAATAATGTGCTGACTAATAATTTGACAATGCGATTAATAAATTCTTTTTACAAGACTCAGTCTCATTACTTTACACACAAACCCTGTATATATATATGATGCCAATGAAACAGATAACATAAAAAAGGAGATAACATAAAAAAAAGAGAAAATTCATTTTCCTTGGTAAATATCCTGGCGTTTTATCACCCTTCCATTTGGCGGACGTACCATGTTTTGAGATAGAGTCACTAGTAGAATGAAATGCTTTATCATAGTTGGCAACATGTACGAAATATATTGAGCTCTATTTTTTGCGAACAGTAATTTTTTTCAATATTTTTTTAGATAATAACTAACATATATTTCATTCAAAACTTTAGCTATTTTCTAACCTTAAAAATACTGTTTACAAAAAGTTGTTACTTATATTCCGTACATGTTGGCAGCTATACTATATCAACTCTAGAGCATTTCGACGAATTGAAAAGAAATTTAAATAAATTTATATAAATGTAAATTTGAATTATTTGTATTGTTTATACTTTACAATTAAAAATTAATGTAAGAGATTTTTTCTCCTTTGTTATTTTATTTTTAAATTTCAGTGTGAGAAAGATTTTTGGGCCCCTAAATCTGTGGGCCCTGGGGAGTTGCCAAGTTTGCCTGTTGGTAATATGGCACTGAAAGCTACTTATCAGTCCACACGCCTTACCATGGCACAGTGGTTATATCACTGAAAATGGTAGATGGCCGAAGTGTGAAGGTGTGACGTTCCCATCGAGCGGTCTTCGATCTAACGGTCTGGTGTTTTGGTAGGTTTTCTCCAGATGTAACGTGAATACGCGTTAGAACCCCTTAGAAAGTCCTCCTACCAAGGCATTCCTCATCTTAGGCAGACACCCCTCGTGTAGGTTTGCCTTAATCACACGCAATCAATCCACACGGACGTTTGGAACAAAAAAGTCGGAAGATCGAAAAGCGGTCGTCCAAGAATTGATTGGATGACCACTACTGACGAAGATTGAAATTTTTCGATCGAAACATACGCCTGGCCTGACAAGTAACACTTACCTGTGTTATTTTACAAAGTTTTAATTATTTTATTTTACTTTCATTGGATGTTAAAAATCGTGTTTTTCACTTGACGTTACCATCTAAATCAGAACATGGAAGATCAGCCAATAGGAAGTCGCAGCGGTGATGACATCACTGATGCTTCCCGTGCTCCCAGCTGTGTACTAGATTTGGCAAAATTTTCTTTGTTTGGCCACGCATGGGGATACCTTGTACTGAGTGTGCTGTTGCCATCTGTATTCAAGTTTTCGAACTAATAATGCCGTTTTAATAAAATTCAGGATAGACTTTGAAATTCTGAAACATTTAAGTAAAATTTTGTTAAACAATTGAATTTACGTCATTTATATACATAACTGAGATATTTACCTACGTTATGAACCAAGGATTTGCAAAAACTCTTATAGTTATGAAAATATTTCAATTTTCATATGCAAGCTAAGTAATTTTTCTAAAAAAAGTATATTTTTAAAGAAAATAATTATCATAAAAACAACAAATATTCAATTTTTCAAACTAATACTGAGTCCTTCTCAAATGAGAAAGGCAGGAGATGAATAAAACTTGGAGTAAATCTTCTGGACTGAAACACGACAAAAGTATGATCACTGGATCATCGGCGAAAGTTGCCTCTGAAATTTTTAGTTGTTTTAGAGTGAAAACACGTGTTATTGTAGGCTTCATTGCTGGACACTATTATTTCAGGAAATAACTCCATATTATGGGACTTACACAAGACCCTAAATGAAGGAAATGTCTTAAGAATGAAGAATCTGTGCATCATATTATTTTTTGACTGTGATGCTCTTGCCTCCATCCGCTTTACTACCCAGACAGAACAGCAAACTTGCAGCAAGCTGGATTTATCAAGTCAATAAGCTTGAATTAAGCTTGAAAATTCCAGTCGTGTAAGCTTGATGCAAGCTTGAATCAAGTGTTCTAGTTTACACTTGCCCAGCTTGCATTAAGCTTGACATTTCAAGCTTGAATCAAGCTTGACATTTCAAGCTTAATTTAAAGCTTAAAAAATTTTCCAAAAAAAAATTCTAATTACACGGTGTGGCCGCTGCCCACATACTTTATTTTCCCGCGAATTTTCCCCCTTTATGCTGTAATTTTAAGCTGTTTCCATCGTGTGTCCGTGACTAGAATAGAACCCGGGACCGTTCGATTAGTAGCCGAGCGCGTTATCCATTCAGCCACCAGAGCCTTGTGCAGCTATGACTAAAGTTTGAAGTGAATTATTAAGCGGTTTTCTGGCCAGATTGATAAGTGGGCGATATGTTATTTTTTTTTTTTTTTCCATGGGATGCATCAAAATTAAAATAATTTTATGTGTGATTTAGAGACTCTACTAATAGGGAAATAAACATAATATACTGCCACTGGCCAAAATCGAGACAAACGACTGATTTTGAAATCAATTTCGTAGTATCATTGTATTTTATTTTGAAGAATTTCCATATTTGGAAATATAGAATGGGTTTACTTACTTAACACAAATTTTGTGTTAAGTAATCTGAAATCAAAGGAACAGATAGTTAAACGTTACTTCGAAATGCTATATCACAGTTGCTAACATAACATGTATGGAATACAAACACTTTAGTCATTTTTGTAAATATTTCTTATAATAACAAATAATTGAAAAATTTTGCTATTTTTTAACGCTAAAAATTCTCTTTACAAATGTGGTTAGTTATTTTCCTACATATATTGGTATGCTATATCGATATAGAGCATTTCGAAGAATTAAAAATAAGTTTAAATTAATTTATACAAATGTAAATTTGAATTATTTTCATTGTTCATACTTTATAATTAAAAAAATTATTTAACTTGTGATTTTTTTTATCCTTTGTAATTTTATTTTAAAATTACAAAAGTGTAAGATGTAAGATTTTTGGGCCCTAAAATCTGTAGGCCCTGGGCAGTTGCCCCGTTTGCCCTGCCGGTAATATGGCACTGGTAATAAAAAACCCATCCCCGTTAAAACACATCTTTTACGAACTTTCAACAAATTTGAGGACGCTAGACAATTAATGTCCATTCTCTTTCACAGATGGCGCCATCACCGCACTTTGCAAGTCAAAATCCAGCTTAAGCCAACCTTGCATTGCCAAGCCAAATCTCAAGCTTGATTTAAGCTTATGTGCTGTCTGGGTACTTTAGGAATCATTAATACTAAAGAGTTACACCTTAGTTCCATAAAGGGCTTGTCTGACTTTATAGGCAAGTGGGCGACCCAGCTTTTTGGAACTAGGAAGCTTTGGACTTGAGGCTATGGCAGAAAATGTTATTGAGCAGAGGTGCCCGGTACCACACAAACCCAATTTGGAGAAGAAGAAGAAGATTCCTATAAATTTACCTATATTTCAAATAAAAATATTATTTAAATCCAGGAAACTACTTTTAAAGTCACATTAAGCAAAAAGCTTTTGATTTGTTCTAGAAAAGCTTTAAAAATATAGGGGGAAAAAGAAAAAACCTTAACATTGTACACCCTTCAAAAAAGTGTTCGAGTAAGAGAAAAATTTCCTATTTTAGATTTGCGAATAATAATTGAGTTTTTGAAAAACGCACGGCTTGACAGAAATATGAAAAGTCATATTTATACATAGCCTAATTCATATTCAATGACAAATAATTTTTAATATACGAAACCAATGAAGGAAATTTATCTCTTACTCTAATACTTTTTTTTTTTTATAGGGTCTACTTTGGATTGTGTATTATAGTAACAAAATATTTAAACTTTAAAATGTACAAATTTCACTAGTGGACTGTAGAAGTTTAATTAGTAGACTTTCTTTTAAATAAAAATATTTTTCATAAATTTTAAAAAGTTAATAAAAATAACTAGCAATTAAAACTTATTTTTAAAAGTATGAATAAGTTAATTATACTTATGAGTACACAGTAAATAAATTGAAACAAGCTCTGTCATCTCACACAGTTACAAAATTTTAATCCAAAATTCCACTTGCATTTCTTTATTTTCCCTACGAGCAATATTCTTATACGGATCGGCACCGGACCTGCCACAATGATTAATGTAATCATACGTAAGCTTAGAGTCTATTGATATATACAACATAACTGTCATTCACATAAAACAAAACAGAAAAAGTGTTAATAGAATGTGCTTACAAATTATTGCCCCTCTACAACCGTTTTTAATACGATTTTTGATGAAATCTTTAGAGATAAAAGGGTAAATTCTCAAAATAAGCTATAAATTTAAGTTATGACACACGACTTCCCAAATAGTCTCAAAATCAAGTCTTCAACGGTGGCCTCCAGAAATTCATATCATAATTATCGCCAAGGAAATTGGCACATTTTTATATCCGTCAACATTAACCTTAGAAACATCAGTGATATCCTCCCCGCTGCGGTTTCATATTTGCTAACTCTTCATGGTCCGATTTAGATTCTAACTCTAGTGGTTTTCCCCATTGAAATACTTTACGAAATCTCAAAGCTGTCACACAGGAGTAAAGCGACCATGTTTCTAAACACTATTTTGGGGACAAATCAAGCATTGTCCTCGAATCCAAGGAAAACTTGGGGACACTAGAAAATATTTTTGGGGACATAGTCGAGCACACTACGTATTACCATATACTACACCCTCCAAAAAAAGTATTCGAGTAAGAGATAAATTTCCTATTTTAGATTTGTGAATAATAATTGAGTTTGTGAAAAACGTACAACTTGACAGAAATATGGAAAGTAATATTTACACATAGTCTAATTCATATTCTATGATAAAAAATTTTTAATATTTGAAACCAAAGTAGAAAATTTTTACTCGAATACTTTTTTTTTGGGGGGGGTGTGTATATCTGTATACCCATACTTGAAATCTTGACTAACTTTGATACTTAAAAATGAAATCTAATGGATTTTTATATCAATTGTGTATTCTTATTTCTAATAAATTAATGGAAGTATTTCATTTAAAAATAGTATTTATTTAAACCAGAATTATAAAAGGAACATCATGTTGAAATATTGCAATTTATTCAAAATTTAACTTTTAGCATAGTATTTGTATTTTTCAGAAGACATTGCTTTTTACTTTGGATCATTTTGTGATAATTTTTCATGATACTTTGTACACCCTCTAAAAAAAGTATTCGGATGTAAGAAAAGTTTCGTACGTCAATTTCATATTTAAAGCATGATTCTTCATGAAAAATGATTAATCATTAACAAAAGTGAAATGCAACCTGAAAAACAAAAAACATTTTCAGAGATTGAATTTCATTGTTTCTCTAAGTAGAAGGCGCTTTTAGTTGTTTTATTTTTCTTTCTTCAGTTTTTTCTGAAGGAAAGAAATAAACTAAACGGAAACTTTCAGGGAAAAAGTGCAAATCTTTAAATTTGGGGACTTTTCGCGCCCCCAAGAAGTCAAAGTATTTTTGGGGACAAAATGAAAAAAAGATCTATATTTGGGGACTGTCCTCGAATTTCGAGGACGTATGTTCTCCTTACACAGGAGGGGCTTGCAAGAGAAAAAATTGATAAAAACTGGTCCTTGGAGCAGTATTGACTGAAGAACACACGAAAAACACAGTAGTAATAGTTATCCATTTACTTCTATTCTACCCATTTATTTCTTTTTTAAGTGATTGCATCTTTGGCCGTTAGGTAGCGTATGTGGCTGTTGAATTGTTATTCGACCTGAATTGCGAGACGCAAATACCAACTGTATTAACGCTTATCTTTAGCTCCATTTTTATCCGCTAGGTGTCTAAAGCATCCGCCCCATCTGATATATTCATCATATGACGGGTGTTTCATTGCCAGCCATCTTGACTAAGAAAACCGTGTAAGGGGGAGAATAACTCTCATTAACGTTTGTGCTCGTAGGTCTTTGGATTAAAGGAATTCTTCGGTTATTGTAATACTGAAAATAAAGATGTCTTCGGAAGATAATCCCATATATTCTCCTTTTTTCGGCGTCATGGGCAGCGCAGCGGCTATGGTATTTAGCGGTAAGTGTTACTGTAAATCAATTTCACCCACATACTTGTAAAATCGGCTTTTTAAAGTGCCGATAATTATGAGTTTGCCGTAAACTGTAGCGATCTGGTTTTGAGGATATTAATTGATGTTAATATTATGTTCAGAATTACAGCAATATTAATGCAATAAGAATGATATTTAAACACTTGCGCGATTGCGAATTCGTACAATATGTTTTCAACTTGTAAAAGATTCGCTTCTTTTATGTTTCTTCACACATTTTTTTATTATGTTTACTGTAAAATGCTTTCACCTTGCATTTCTAGCTAGTTGATGCTTATTCTGCTGTAATAAATGAAAAGGTGATTAGTTATGGTTTCATATTGTTGCTTCAAGCGATTGTTTCGTTGTAAATTAGAGCTTCGATTTCGCTCATTTCATTACTATATAAAGAAAAAACGGTCTCCGGAGAATCTGATGTTTGTTTGCTCAATTATATCGATTTTGTAACTTCGATAAATTACATCGAACTTGAAGCTCTTATTTGATTGAACCATATTTCGAAAGATAAATTTCTTCTAGTTATTTCAAACTTAGTGGTAGTCTATATTTGTGAGCAGTGTTCGAATTTTAATCTTATTTGAATTATAAAATTATCTTTGATGAAATTGTGAAACGTTATACCAGGTTTTAAAGATTGGGGAAAGTAAAGTTTATTTTTGTAGCAATTTTGTCCTTTTCAAACATTATTATTTTTTTTTTTTCTCATAGCAATAGTGGATTCAAAGTTTTATTGTAAATTTAAATCAAAGAATCATGACAAAAACATGCATTATAACTTATCTATTTAAATGCGACCGTTGTACTATGTATTCCATATTCCTTTTTGATCAAAATAACTGTAAATAAAGGAAATGGGATGCTAGATTTTCAAAGTTAAAAATTTTGGAGTTTAAAATAGTTTGATATGAGCTTATGTTTTGTTATTGTTAAATGTATAGGCAAAAACATTTTTATTAAAATCTGTATTTAATTATCTAAATAAAATTCACACATTGAACTAAATTAATAAAATAAACCTGACTGGGTGCACCTTCAAAAGACATTCTACCTTGATTTTTGACACCAAAAATGTCATTTTCAACTGTGCCAAAAAAAGAATGGCCTGGAAATCTCATTTTCAAATATGGTTCCCAGTAAAAAGCATAGATGCAAATCGCATTTCGAAAACAATTTAGGGTTAAGAATCTAAATCGAATTTAGCAAAAATTTAGAGAAAGGCTAAAAGTTTTGTGAAGCCATTCACCTGTGCAAGCTTTGCACAGTTACCGGAGTGATTGGTGCCAAAAAAAAAAAAAAAAAAAAAAAAAGTAGGATGTATATTGAAGCTTAGCTGCTGACAGAACTGTATGGATGATATAACTTATTGATGAATTTTCGATATAATGTTTGTAATTTACATTTATTTGATTAGAGTGGTCGGCTTTATGTAGGGGTCAGTGTCCAACAAAATCAGTTATTAAAAAAATTAAAAATAGCCTTTCAAATACTAGCTCCACATGCCTTGCATACGAGAAGTAATTTGACATAAGTATGTCTTCTAAGATTTTACAACTTTATTGATCTATAAATAAATTATTAAACGAGAAAGAAATATTTAAAAAACTTTGAATTAATTTGATATCTTATTGTAAATTTTCATATGAAAGGCTATTGAAATGCAAAAAGACGTAAAAGTTACCTAATTAAATAAATAGAACGAAGTTGAAAAAACACATAATGATTCATTAGGGTTGCAAGAAATTTCCCCAGTGCTATCTATGTCATTTAGTTTTAAGTGTTATTGCATAAGAGAAAAGTACCTAAAACTGTTTAATCAACTCCCCTAGCAAAAGGAAATGTTTTTCCTCCTAACGAATTTCTCCCTATAATGAAACATTATCGCATTTTAAAAAGAGAATCTTTAAACATCACAGGAGGATCCACTCTAGCAGCTTTGCTGCCCTGTACAAAAATGTAAAATGTTGTCCTATCTTTACTAAAAACAGGTATTTCATTTAAAGGTATTAAATTATTTGACCCAAAATGATGCGCTGACAACATGAACTGTAAGATAAATAAAAACTTTGAAAAAAAACACACAAAAGGTTACTTCAAGGCCTACCACGGTTTACTGTTACCTAAGGTTACTACACCTTGAAGTAACCTTTTATGTGTTTTTTTTTTTCATAAAGTTTTTATTTATTTTTATCTTTTAACACCAGTTTTTTGAGTGTTTATTTTCATGAACTGTAAGGTTTCTCTGAGAAAAAGGATATGTATGAACTTTAGGGATTTAACATGTCAATATTTTTTTCATTCTTACAGCCAAAATGTCATCGTCAAATTCAGACTACACACTAAGGACTGAAATTAAAGTCTGGGATTTTTGAGTAAATTCTCTTTTCCCAAATAATCACCCAAGTGAAGTCAAATGCATTGGATGCCACCAGCTGACAAATACTTTCTGCTCAAAGCTGAGATTTCCTTAAGCAGATGAGCCTTATCTAGTCTAGCTTTAGAATTTTAAGTCGATCCCTAGTGGCGCCATCTAGTTTGGGGCTTTGGGTAGATGGTTTTGGGTTAGACTTTCCACTTACTGACATAATTAGTCTTGTTCTTGTAAAAGATAGTTCCTGTAAAAGATAATTGGTCATTTTCTCTTAGTCCGGGTTATCCGCCCCCTTGAGCAGGGCATTTGAGCAACTTTAAAAAATAAGTGACTATTATTGATAACAGCAGTATCGTTGATAAATGGCAGTAGAAAAAATGAATAATACTTCTTAATATACTTACATTAAGTCAACCTGTACGTCTTTTATAAGAGGGGGGTCATAACCCCCCCCATGAGGGATTTTTTGCCATGCAAAATGTATACTTTTCACTACATTATCACACACACCTATACATATATATGAGTTGTAGTAGTCGTAACCCCCCCCCCCATGAAAAATTTCTGGCTACGCCCCTGATGGTGGGTTATATGCATTTGCAGATTATAGGGTTTCAGACTAAAGGAGGTATTGTAATGTAAAATGAAATATCTATACAGTCGAACTCACTTATAACGAGTGCTAAGGACTACAACATTTGCTCATTATAACAGAGTACTCGTTAAAAAAAATGGGTTTGTGAAGTATTCAGAAATATTCATGCATACTTACTCTTACTTTTTTTAATTTCTGTGAATACCTTATAAAAAATGCTTTAACTGGGGTTTACTTGTTAAGTGAGTTACGTTGCCATAGACTTAACATTGTACCAACCAAATATTTTTGACTTCCTCGTTAAATCAGGGCTCATTATGAATGAGTTAGACTATAGATATAGTGTAGATTTTAGGCACTTTATGTAAAATACTTTTCCTGCATAATATAGCCACCTCTCCATTCTGATTATATCCCTATAATAGTTTTATATAGGCTTCTATCTACAGGGTTTCGGACCTGCCCACAAACCCAAAAAAACCCGGGTGGGTTTAAAAAAAAAAACCACTTAAAAAAACCTAATAAAACCCACACATAAGTGGGATTTTTTGGGTTTTATTAAAAATTATCAAATTTTTTCCTTTTTTTCATTTAAATCATTTTATTTGACATTAAATACATATATTACCTGCATAACTTAGTGCATTATATTAGATAAATATAAATATGCCAGTTTAATTTTTTATAATTTTTCCAACTTCAACATAAAGAATAATAACCTTTTTAAAAATAATACCTTGAGCCAATTCTATCTGCAATATTTGTTTTGAAATGAACAGGTGTAGAATACAGGCAGGGATAACTTAGTAATTTATCTCTTTAATAAATAAGTTTTTAAATACGAATAAAATATGTAATTATCAGTATAGTGACAACAAACAAACAAAAAATCCTTTCCTAGATAAGAGAAAAATGGGACATGTCTCTCTCTTACAGCTTACAAGCATGCATCTCAAGAATGAATTCAGGTTCAGGAAACCATCCTGTATTCTATTGGTTGCTGCATTACTTTAGTACTGAGAAATATAAATCTGATTCATTACACATTGTTTATGTGGGATTTAATATCAGACATATTATTTCTAGATTTTTTAAAGTAAAAAGGAATATGTATTCAAAGCAAAAATGAATAACTATAAAGAAAATTATTAAATAAGTACTTAGTCGTTCTGCAAGAAGTTGGCCTGCAAAGGCTTTACTGACTTATATTCTAACTAGAAAATACAACTATGACTTAAAAAGCATAAAGGTAAAAAAAATTAAAAAGTTCATAAATTAAAAAGTAATAGAAAAATCCAATCAAAAACAACATATTTTTCTATGTGAACAATAATATACTTTTATCTATGGTCATAAAGCAAATTAGGAGCCCTTTATAAACATCAGCAGAAAAAGATAGTACTGCATTAAAGTTGAAATTATTTTTACATTTTAATTATTATTTTGTAATGAAAGTTTTCTTTTACACTATAATTATTCTGTTTTGAAATAAAACCATAAAATTTAAATCCAAAAAGTGTTATACTATAAAAAGATCTTAATAAAACCCACCCGGGTTGGTTTTTTTTTTTTTTTTTTTAACCCTGGCTATCTAATTCTTTTACTTTTTTAAATGTTAGTGTAAACAGTTTTGTTGTTCAAAATAAGTGAAGACATTATAATAATCTACTTTACACTAATTTTAATTTATTGTTTTTACCAGACTGAAATTTCAATTACAGATATGTTGCAAGTTATTTTCAACTATTTTGCTTTTCAAAAAAGTTTGAAATTTTAAAGTAAATTTTTAAATAAGTATAAATATCATAGTATTTAATTTTAATATTTTTTTAAAACTAGGGAAATATTTTAGTTCTTAATGGACTGATCTAATATAAATATTAATTACATCATTAAAGTATAAAATCTGATGTTTTCTATATCCTATTTAATATCTTTATGCAAATCTATACATGCAACAAATTATAAGATTGATTTTTGAAGGATTTAATTTTTAAATAATTTTTTAAATGGCCTTTAAGTTTTTTATTTAAGTAATTATTTAATACTAGAAGATAAGCCTGTTGTGAAGGCAATTACTTCAGGTGCTAGAATAAACATTTAACAAAAAAATTACTCACTACACTTATGGTCTACACTCATTACATTTAATTTTGGTCCACTTAAAACAAGAAACTTCATATTCTATTTTTTTTTCCAGGATTCCATTTTTGTGAATTGTAAATCATTGTAATAAGAAAGTTGCTTTTTTATTAAAATGATTTATAAAATAAATTAAAATATAGTGTAAAATGCCAATGATTAAACAACCAATCAGTTGTATTTTTGTGAAGAGGCTGCAAAATGAACCCAATCTGGTTTTACTGTGGTGATTTTCTGGAGTTAAAAATTACTAAAAATTGGGGATTTTTAGGTTTTTAATTTTTTTCCTTATTTTCTTTTATTTATTTGTGAAAATTTGCCAGCTGATCAGTCCAATGCTTTGAAGTTTATTACTTTGTGGCTGCACGAGATTGTCTCTGTGCAGACAACATCTTGGCAATTGAAGGCTGGCCAAGTGGGTACCTTTTGACTCGGCTGGAAAATGCCTCTCACTCTTACACTGCAGATTTCTAGAGTTCAAAACCAACATCCATTGCATGCTCCCCTTTATTGGTGACCTGGAAATGAATATGCATTCTTCTTGCCTTCAGCGACAGATGGTACCAGCACTGACCTCATCCATCTCGCTTGCTTTTTCGAAGTCCACAATGAATGGCAAAAGTCTACAAGTCGCCCTTTCCATAATGCTTCGAACATTGTTTGTGAGCCTCCAATTGACTCTCCAGAATGGAAGTAGTGTGGTGGCATGAGATTCAGGGGGGCCGATCTTTGTAGGGGGCCAGATTTAAGGGTGGTGAGCAGAAAAAATTTAAAGAATAATGTTTGTAAAAAAGGCGGTCAATTTTAATCTGTACATGGGCAGCCGACGGTCCAGGATCGGTTCTGACGAGATTGCCTCCATGATCACAAAATCTCGGCAGTTGAAGGTCGTTCAAGCGGGTACTTTTTAGCTCAACTTGAAAACACCGCATTCTACCACATGCATTTTGCGGGTTCAAAATCTGCTCTTGGCACATATTCTCCCTTCAACCTCTTTTGCATAAAACTTTTCCATAAATCACAAAAATTGCATATCATCTGTTCAAAGTATGACAGTTGTAACAGGTTTCAAATTTCCTAGCCCAACAGAATAATTTCCTAATGCTAAAAATGTTTAAAAAAGTGTTAAAAAAAAGGGGGGGGGCAATGCACTTATGAAGAAAAGTCATTCTTTCAAAATGAACATGTCTGTTATTGGCAGGGTTTGGAAAAACCCGGTCGCCTGGCGACTAAAAAATATCCCTTATTGACTAGGTTTTTATTACTATAATTCAATATACCGTAAATGCCGGCGTATAATGCGCACCAGTGTATAACACGCACCTATAATTTTAAACTTCATTTTTTAATTTTTATGTATACCCTCCGTATAACGCGCACCCTTTACTTTACAATCACCCTATGGAATACAGAGCCGACCACCACATGGAATACAAAAGTCTTTTACTTTGGGATATGTTCAGATCGCATTTAACAGATGATACAAAGAAATTAATGAGAGTGTAACACAAAGATGGCAGTTATTCCAGGCCATTAGTTCAACCTTAAGATGCATGTTTTAATAAACCATTCTAAGGAAATTTAAAATGATTTTGGAATACGTAGATGTTGGAAGGGGGTAAAACATTTACGAAAGGAGGTGAAATGCGTCATGCCACACTCTAGAAATAGTGTGTGAGTGGATAATACAAGCATGGGATGAAATTAAACCTGACAGAATTAAAAAGTCATTTAAAAAATGTAGTATATCGATCAATCTAGATGTAACACATATAACTATTTATTTATGGATCAGAGTAACAGTGATAGTGAAGATGAAACTGAATTCGATCATGTGCCTGAAAATATAACGGAAGATGAATATGATGAACGTATTATGCTGTGTCTGATAATGAAAATTGAAGTTCATAAGGCATGTCATTTCTTTTAAATAAACAACATTCAGGTACATGTAGAAATCTCATTTTTTATGCTCATCTTTTCCTTATTTTTAAATTTATAATTTTTATAACCGGCATATAACGCGCACCCTTAAATTTCGACCTTATTTTTTGTATGAAAAGTGCGCGTTATTCGCTGGAATTTACGGTATATGTGGCTCCTAACAATTTTTTCTGCCTTTTAAGATTTTAAAACGTTTTTTCGACCCCTGGTCATCAGTTTCGGATGCCCTTCTATGAAAGCATGTGGAATCTCTTGCAAGTGTGCTTGTAAAAACTTTTCTGCATTAAAAAAATTTCATTTTGCTTGGAACAGCCCCTTGTACCTCAATTCTTCATGCAGAGGAAATAATTTTATTTGTGAAAGAATGTTAAACTGGGTAGTATTAAAGCTATTTTAAATGAATTAGAATTTTCCCTTCAATACCTGATAACCATGCCATCAATATGATGTCAGTATCACTTGCAATACCTAATTTTGTTAATCAACTAGTAAACTTTTTTTTTACTCTGGATATATAATAGCTAAAATTCACAAAAAATCTCTTAAAAATTAAGGAATGGTTGGACTTTTATATTTTGAAAGTAGTGGAGTTTGTTTTCTATATTTTTAAATAATTATGAAAAATTTTAAACCAGTTGTACAAACAGTGAGGATTTTAGATTTTTTCAAATTTAAATTTACTTTTAAAAAAATGAGTAATGGTGCTAAATTTTGTTTCGGAGTGGTACAAACCCAGAATTGTTCCAGAGTATGTGATCAGCATAGCTACATGTTTCTATCTACATAAAATTTTAGACGAGTTAAACTGATTTATAAGCATTTTAGAGATTCCCCCTCCCAAGAAAAGTTTTTCTCCTTAACCAGGGGCGTAGCCAGAAATTTTTCATGGGGGGGGGGGGTTACGACTACTGCAACTCGTATATATGTATACATATGTGTGATAATGTAGTGAAGTATATACATTTTGTATGGCAAAAAATTTCTCATGGGGGGGGGGTTATGACCCCCCTAACCCCATCCTTGGCTACGCCTCTGTACCTTAACCCATACATATTTTGAAAGGGTGAGTGGCAAATTGTTTTTCTTTTTCTGCATAAAAAGCAATTTCATAGCTTTAAGTTTGTATATCAAATATTTTAACTCTCAAAACTGGATTAGCAAGGCAGCTGAAGGATAATTTTACTAGAATTGCAGTTTTTAAAATGTACACTGTTTTAATTGCATATTTGGGGGGGGGGGACAGTTAAATTAAAAAAAACAATCAAACTGCAGCCATGTAGTTTTTGAATTTTTATAGTGAAGTATAATCATTATCATTTTTCTTTTAGCACTTGGTGCAGCTTATGGAACAGCAAAGTCTGGTACTGGTATATCAGCCATGTCTATTATGCGACCAGAGCTGATTATGAAATCCATCATTCCAGTTGTTATGGCTGGTATCATTGCAATTTATGGCCTTGTAGTTGCTGTTTTAATAGCCAACGGTATTAATCCACCTCCTGGCTATTCACTTTATAAGTAAGTTTTTTCCCCAATTTTTGAGCAATCTTAGATTAGTATATAAATATTTATGCAGGGGTAGGAATTTTAATTAATTGTTAAATCATCAATTTGATGCGATTGGTTGCAATCCCAGAAATTTGGAGCATGTAAAAGGGTGTCCCTTAACTATTGGTACAAAATATAAAAGGGAGGTGGGGCATGTTATGAATAAGAATTGTACAGCAATATAGGGTCAGAAAGAGTCTTCATGTAACAATTGATAATAACTTTGGAAAAAGTGTTGAAATGATGATGCAAGTTCCGACAGGGTTTCTACAGACCTGGAAAGTCAGGGAAATGAGTTTTGGTCAGGGATTTGGGGAAAAAAAGTCGGGGGGAAATTAGCAGAAATTGAAGAAAGGTCAGGGAAATGCAAGAAAAATTGAATTTTGCAGTAAAATCAACAAAATACTTGCTGTTTGAACTTAAGTATAGAAATTGTTTTATTTTCATTTTCTCATTTAACCTTATAAATAATTTTAAAATGTGTCCTTTATGAGCATACCTTGTGCAGTTGAAATATGCTTAATTTTATCCTAAATTATTATCAAACATAGTTTTTGTTAGAATCTAGTGATGTCAAATAAGATTCTTGTATATATTAATTTCATTATTATTATTTGTAAAAAAAGGGGGCAAAGTATATAAAAAGTTATTAATTAAAGGATGTAATGTTAAAAATAGAAACACAAAATTCGGGAAAGCACGCTAGATAAAGTCGGGGAAGAGCGGGATAGATGTCAGGGAAGCAAAAGCTGTGAAATCTGTAGAAACCCTGTCCGACCATTGTTAGTCAAAAACTAATGTATCTCGCATAAAACACATGGCTAAAATTTATAGTTTAAAAATTCTACTTTATTTCATGGATAAAATTTCTGGAAACAAGCCCATTGTCTAATTTTTTGACCAAGTTTCATAAACAAACACTTCAACACTTTCCTCTTACCTGTTAATAATCACTTTGGCAAAACAGTATTTTTGACTCCTCATTGCTATATGATTCAGATTCCTCTTGTGCCCTATCTCACCTTAACCGTTTGACTGCTATCCATCAAAATCCTCATACACCCTCCAATAAAAGTATTCAAGCACGAGAGAAATTTCCTATTTTAGATTTGTGAAAAAATAATTGAGTTTTTGAAAAACGCACAGCTTAATAGAAATATGGAATGTCATACTTATGCATAGCCCAAATCATATTCTATGCTAAATAAATTTTAATATATGAAACCAACGTAGGAAATTTCTCTTGCTCGAATCCTTCTTTTGAAGGGTGTGCATTCCAAAAGCGCAATAGTGCTGCATAGCAGTCAAACGGTTAAATTTTGTACGAATAGTTATGGGATACCCTGTATTTCTGAAACATGTTTGACATACTATAGTCTTATGTGAGAAAAACACGATAAAGATAATAATATTGTGAATTAAGACTTTCCTCCTGTACAGACTGTGCCAGTAATTTATTTACCCAGTAGATTTTCATAATTTGACATCTTATGGATAATTCATTTGGAATAAACTAAAATACACCTCATATAAATGGAAAAAAAAAAATGCAGAACTGCTCATTAGGATGGGCTGATACATGTATAAATTTTTACTATTGCATTTGCAATGCAAAAAAATTGTCTTATGCAGTAATACTTATGTGTAAAAGAGAAGTTATATCCAATCAGTTTATCTTTTGCACTTCTGTTAGGGATTCAAATCATCTAAAAACTCTGAAAATAATACATATTTTATTAAAAACAGTTAACGAATTCATCAAAGTAATGTATATTCAATTTTAAAGATAAAGATGCATATTTTCTGCCTTCTATATAGATGGTCAAGTATCAGGAAAATGCTTAAAATGATTTTTGCAAAATATGAACTTCTGAAACTTTTAAAAACTGATAACTAAACACAGTTCCATTTCTATACCCATTCGTGGTTAAGTCAATAAACAATGTGAAATTTTATTATAACTAGGGTTTTTCCTCCTCTCTCAAACACTTTCAAAAGGCCTCTCTTTACTTTTTTTTAAGGATTAGTTAAGAGGAAAAAACCTGGTTATAGTGAATTTTTTTAGTTAGGGATAAATTAAAGTACTGGTGGTTATTAGAATGTAATTGTGATTAAATTATCAATTTTTACAAGAATTTTAAAAATAAGTATTTTTCTAAAATGCCACTAAAAAAGCCCCAATTGGGGAAGCAGAAGTTATGTACTAATCCAAAAAAAAAAAAAAAAAATTTAACCTTCAATATTGAATGTATTAGACTACCTTTGTGCACTGTTCACACATTTGTAAACCTTTTTTCTTAAGGTGTCCGATTTTTTTTGGACATCAAAAGATTTTAACCCCTAGGAGAAGAAGCAGAGAAAGACTGGAAAATTCTCCAAAAGGTTAATTATCCCAAGTATGAAAATTTGATAGGTTCCTCTCCCCCCCCCCCCCCTCCTACACACATATACATCCACATACCTTGCAAGTTTCCTGAAAATTCTCAGCCTGTACCAGGATGCTGCATCCTGCATTTTAAATGTTTTTTTATCAAGGGAACTTGCAGTGGTGGATCCAGAAAATGTAGGAATGTAAGAAAAATTTGTATTCAATATTTAATGTCCCCTGCCCTACCAGTGGGCAAGTGCATTTGCACTCTAAACTGGGAGACAGTAGGTGCTTGGCTCAAACCCAAATCGTGCCTGTTGACCTTAGCCATTCAGAATTTTCAGTGTTTTTCTCCAAAACTTTGCTTAAATATGGGTTAGGACCCCTTAGAAAGTTCTGAACAGAGTGCAACCTACCCCTTTGGCCTAGATCCCTTGCGTAGATAATTAGCCGCAATCTCGCATTTCATGTTTAAAAGTGCCCCCTCCCCCTTTTTTCAAAAAATAGTCATTTTTTCCTAACTGTGGAACAAAAGTACTGTAATATTATTTTATTAACTTGCTTTTGTTCCTAAACTACACCTTAAGAAATGACTACCAATTAAGCATTGTCACAAATAACTTGAGTCAGCTAAATGCTTTTGTTTGGGGGGGGGGGCTTATACACTAGTGTTTGCGAAATAAATCTTGCTGTAAATAAACAAGTATTCAAATTGGAAAATGAAACCATAAATTGAGTTTAAAATCCTTACAGTCAGTGCTCAATTATTTATTAGGCTGCATGTGTTCTAGCCTGTGAATCCAAATTATTTCAAAGGGGACAAACCGCTAACCAAAAAAGAAGAGTTTGATTATTTGCAATAAATTGTTATTTTTAAGTTTAAAAAAATTCTCTGTGCTATGTGCATGAAAATGCAGAAGAAACTCTAACCATGTGATCCATGCATACTTTTAAGATTATAAATTAAATGCATTTTACAAAAGTGGGGGAAACATTTATATTGTTCCATATACAAGGTGTCCCATAAACATTGACCTTGGCTTATACCTTAAATATTGATCAGACATGTAAAATAAATTAGATATGTAAAAAAACAATACAGAATTTAATTAACTCTAACTCAAATTTAATCCCCTGAATATTTAATGCAAAATTTAAATTTTTACAGTCCCTGTACAGAAAAAAAAAAAAATCTCACTTGGTAAAATTTGTCCCATACACTAAGGAGGTGATTTACAAAATTTGAGCATTTAATCAAAAAATGTGTCGAAGAAATGAAAATAAATATGTAGGCTTAAACACTTTTCAATGGCTCTCAGAGGTGACAATCACATTGAAAATCCTGTTTCAGAAGTTGTATACAAATTAAAAAAGAAAATAATCATGAAATAAATACATACATTTCATTTAAAATTTATACCAAATATACTGAAGCATATTTGTTCTTCAGAAAAATGACTAGCGAGTTATTTTCCGATATTCGTCTTTTTTTCTTCATAAAAACAATTAAGAAATGTGTTTTCTTGAATACATATTTAAATTTAATGCCCTATTTTGAGAAGGGTGGTGAAAGAATGTACTTGTTAATTTTTATACAAGAATTTGGATTGAACATTTCTACAATCATTGGATACTGTACCACAGAAATAATCAAACTCAAAAACAAGGTTGAATAGTGTGAAAAATAAGAAAACACCTCCACAAACAATAAGTTACCAAATGGTTAAAAATCCAGAGTTTTCACTAGTGTGAGAATCATTTTTTCTTTTTCTCTCATTAAAAATTTATTACTACTAAAAATTCACGCACCCTATGAATCGGTTTATCCAATTGCTATGCCAATTATTTCATTCTGTGCAAAATTCTCACATTTTGAAAGATTTGGGCACTTTAAAAAAAAAAAAGTCATGCATGCTTCTATTTTTCATGAAGTAGTTTATGCAAAATTCTCAGTTTTATTTTCATGTAACTAGGCCTGACTTACACACTTCGAGGCCCAGTTACATACTATAAAAATAACTAAAATTCATAAATACCCTAATTTTGGGTATTTACCCAAAGCATGGGTAAGTACACATTTATAAATACCTTACCCACTGGGTATTTATCCAACTCGTATCTTTAAAAATTCTCACCCATTTTTTCCCCATAATGAAAACCCTGAATGTGTTTTAAGAAATTCAGTCCACCACAGTTCGATCAATGCCCAGTTTTTATAAATTGGTCCTAAAAATTTATTTTATAGGGTATATATATGATAGATTTTCAGAATATTTAAAATCTGTCATTTTACCTACTTTTGTGGCTTAAGATGCAAACTATATTCTAGCTCTACAGAATATTATACAAACAGTCTCATCTTAATCATATCAGACTGCCTCATCTTAAAATGAAAGGTCCTAAATCATCTGCATGTCATGTAAAACAATAGCAATGTGCAGCTTTTGGGCAAAAGCCACTGCTTGAAAATGAGTTTGGTTTTTAAATTTGAGCTACAGATAATCCAAGCTATTCTAACATAATGGCAAGTGTAAGTTCTTTCAGTTGTCAATTTAACAGTATGACTTTTATGTTTAGTTTTTAAATTTAGTGGCTTTTTATACATTTCTTTAATAATTTCTCTCCCCTCATCGTTTTAAGTTTTACAACATGAATAAATAGTCATATTTACTGATAATGAGGTATGATAATAGTAGAGTAAAAATACTTTTAAAAAAATCCATAAAAAAAAGTTCGACCATTGAACAGTCGAAAGTTCTTTTATGGATTAGGATTTTAAGGGTAGGTGCTTTTATTCTATGGATTTATATTCCACATTATTTAGCTTTTACATAAGTTATAACTTTATTTTTCTTTTTCTTCAGGGGATTTCTTCATTTTGGAGCTGGATTAAGTGTAGGGTTATCAGGTCTTGCTGCTGGATTTGCAATTGGCATTGTAGGCGATGCTGGTGTAAGGGGTACAGCACAACAGCCTAGACTCTTCGTTGGAATGATTCTTATTCTTATTTTTGCTGAAGTACTTGGATTGTATGGACTTATCGTAGCTCTTATACTTACAACCAAGGGTTAACTAAATCTTTGGACTAAAGTGTACATGGGCAGATTCTTTAGCCAAACAGTGGTTCTTTAAATTGACTGCACATGAGTTATAAGCTGAGAGTTTATGCTTGGTTTTTGTTACATCTTCCCCTTATGTGAACCCCGACATTGAAGATTGCAAGGTTGCCATATCTCACTCAACCTATCAAGTTTTTTTAATAGTATTTTAAATTGAAATGTATAGACTAAATCAGATGTAATATATTTTTTAAGATTTTGATTTTTGATGGTGGCATATTATAAGACTAGTCTAATGAGGATTTCATCTAGAAATGGCATCCTTGCAAAAATTTCATCTTGTAGATTTCCTGTCCTGCTGTTGGATTTCTTTTGTCTGCCCTTTTTAAATTACCTTGACTTTCTTTCTCCTAACGTATGTTGTATGTGATGTTGTAATGTGGCTTAAAATTATAAGAAATGGAGTGTCCATGCACATTATAAATGTGATTGTCCCTTAAGTTATATGCATGTAATAGAGGATGTGAATGAAAGTACTTTTTCCCTTTTTGAAGTGGTGTATATTATGTTTGACAACTCTGCATATCATTTCAATTCTTTTGATTTGCTTCATAGTTCAGATGTGAAGAATTTTGTGTGTAATGTAAAATGTTAGTGGTGGAGCACTATTTATAATTTGAAAGTTAATTTATTTTTGACATCACATTTTTACTGTTACAAGAAATTAATGTCTTAAGTGTTAGAGTATATTCATGTATAGTATTTGAAAATAAAACAAATTGGTTATATAAAAAGTTAGTATCAGGGTATACAGCAATGTGTATTAGCCTTTAAATTATTCAAAATAAAATAAAGAATATATTGTAACAAATTTATACCAGTGTAATATATATGGGAATTAATGCATAATGTAAATGTAGTTTGAGTTCAAACATATTTTTTTAAAATTTATTTTAAATATTTTTATCTAATGATATAAATTGTGGGATAAACTAAATTTTAAAATATTTGACTTCTTTCAGTGTAAGTCACATTTCTTTGAAGGGGGAAAAAAAAGTATGTTTGAACTTAAAACTTTCCATTAGAAGTTCATTTTCATTGTTTAATTTTATCTGTGGTATCATTGCTGCAGATCTGTTATGCTATGTTTTTTAAACTTTTAATGTGTCATTATAGACTATGTCTGTATATATACACAAAATATATTTATTATTTTGATAAGTGCACTTGATCAAAAAGTAATTCTATTCATCTGTATTTGATTTTATTTAACAAAATGAATTATCGTTATTAGATTTTATTTAACAAAATGAATTATCATTATTAGATTTTATTTAACAAAATGAATTATCATTATTAGATTTTATTTAACAGAATGAATTATCAAATGTTACTTTCAACCCGATTTCCCCCCTCTCAATCAACTTAATTTTCTATTACATTCCATGTTTGTATAATGCTTGTCATCTGTGAAATAGGCGATTTTTTAATTAATGCTTCTAATTATGACTGGTTCTGTTTCAAAAGTATATTTACAGCATGATTTTAATGTAATTACTTGTTCTGAAGATATATTATCACTCAAATACGATGTGTGCTAATGTGTCATTTCTCATTAAATAGCCGTGATATGTAATCTACCCAAATGTTCATTTTTCTCTGCAAATGTTTAAAACAGTGTCTGAAATATAGACTTGTTAACTGAGGTTAGTGGATCTTATGACTAGAAAACCAAATCAAGAAAATACATATATAGATAGTAGACGCCACATGAAGTCTCATTGTTATTATTTAGGTGTATATATATGCTTCCAAATATTTTTGGGAGGGAAGTCTTTATTAAAAATGTAAAATGTTAAATTATAAGTTCTGTTATTCATTCAACATTTTGCAAATAAAATTCTCATGAATTTCAGCGTTGTTACTTATGAATCTCATTTCCAATTTTATTTGAATGTGTGAAGCTAAAATGGTTGTAAAGTTCCAATGTAGGTTGTTCACAATACACTAGTGTGTAAATAATAAAAAAATAAATGAACAAAGTGCCAATGTGGCTGTTCTTAGTTACATGTAGCAAAACATTATTTTAAAGTAGTTTGTTTTTCTGATGCTCTTCTGGTAAGCTGTACATATAAGTTTTCTAATTTTGGTTACAACATTCATGCATAATTAAAGCAAATGCCAAACAGAAAAATACAGATAATTTGGTAGAACAGTGATGTATTTATATAAATTTAAAATTTTCATGTCGAATGGCTTTCTTTCATGCAATATTACGATGTATCTACTCTACTCCCCCCCCCCCCCCAAAAAAAAAAATTAAAAATGGTTCTAAATGGGGGAAATATATATATAATGTAGCCATCAGGATTGCCACTGGTCAGAGAGAACAAGAAAAGTCAGGGAATTTCATTTTGGCAAAAAAAAGTCTGCAAATTTTGGCCCAAAACCTGGAAAATCAGTGTCTGTAACAAACGTTTAAACTTTCAGAAGCTAAAAATATTGAACATATGCAAAGTTGATGTCATAAACATAAAAAAAAAAAAAAATAGTCTGGATTTTTATCACATGGTCTGAAAAACCTGGGAAAAGTCTGAATTTTTTTCAGAAAATGAGTGGCAACTCTGGCAATGCACCTCTAGTGACTACCTAGCTGGAGCACATACTGGATTGAAGAGTAGTAAAAAGAAATTTATTTTGCATTTTGAAAACACTTTCATTAAATTGTTTTGGGAGGAAGTAGTTGAGCCCCCCCCCTCAGCATATGCTTAGATGCATTGACTTCACTGGTTATTTCAAAATTATGAAAGGCAACTAGAAGATAAGAACCCATTGTGGAGGAAATTGCAATGGGCAATAAGAAAAAAAAGTGATACAGATGTCTACATTCAATCCATTTAATCTTTGTCTACCTAAAATAACTTTATTCTATTTTTATCATAGTTACCAAAGTATAAGTTAATTTGCCATTTAAGTTGCTAATTTAATTCTAAATTCAAGATTTCCGTGCAGATGACAATCTGGATTATTTCGAAAAGTGTTTTTAAACAGTCTTGTCTTATTGTATTGAGGCAATTTTGGGGAGTTTTTTTATGGCTGGGTCAGTGGCCTACTTGTAGGCTTGACCGCTACGAGGGAGATGTTGGTCATTTAATTATGAGGGCACTTAGCAGGCAGACCAGCGTTGCCCCCTATAAAGTCTCTTTTGAACCAATTCAAGATGAGACCTAGCTCCCTGGATTGACACCCCCTGAGGGGATCAACGTCAGTATCTTTTGAACATGGAAGACGTTAGAGCCACAACAGATTTTACGTGCACCAGCTCTCTTTAGTGTATATATTGACAGCAGACTTGGTCAAGAGAGGAGTTCACCCTCCCAAGCACTGGCCAAGACGGCGCTGCTTCACTTTCGGTGTTCTCGTGGGAACCGAATTTAATCGACCAATCTGCTGCTGGACATTTTAACCCTTTCTAAGGCGAGCTTATGCGCAGGGAGTCAAAGTACTTCGGAATATTCTGGCGCATTTTAAGGATGAATTCATATATTTTTCCTCTACTTTAATACCATACGTGAAATTGAAAGATAAGTGTTACACAGACATAAGTTTTGCAAGAGAATGAATTAACCCTTTAACGTGCAGTGTTCCCGCTCTGGGAACACCCAACTCTGACGTTTTAACTGTAGCCAGTTACGAAGAATAGATTTGATTTCTATAAAAATAGTTGCGGGTGACATAGCTCCACGGGAATCCTTTACTTTTTTAGCACGTCCTTTCCCGTAAAAAAAATTGCCACGATTATTTTTAACAGCACTGACATCTGCTGGAAAATGGAAGAATGCGAGAGCTGAAAAAAGGGCAGCCGTCGCCATCGCTCGACTTAGCTACCAGCAAGATGGCGGACGATCGAAACGTTCATCGCGTGCCACAGATCTAGAGACCCTTTTTTGAGGACAGCTGGCTGTGCGGCACAGCCAGCTGTGTGAAAAAAGGGGTCTAGATCTGTGGCATGCGATGAACGTTTCGATCGTCCGCCATCTTGCTGGTAGCTAAGTCGAGCGATGGCAACGGCTGCCCTTTTTACAGCATTGGGAAAGGGTTGCGCCTCAAAGGGTTAAGTATTCACAAAATGAAAGTTGGAGAACTATGTGCTGTTTGCACACGTGATTAAACTCAAGAATACATAATTAAAAGCAATGGTTCTCTTGTACTCTTATTTTCAAATAATGTGATGTTACTATAAAAATAACAATCAAAGGATAGCTTATAAGACAAATATGATTTAGAATATATATACATGAAGAAAAAAAAAAAAACTTATTACTAAACAGAAAATCACTAATAATTCATTTTAGAAGTCAATAGAGACAGTAAGTGGTAAGTATTTTTACCACGACCTTAGAAAGGGTTAACTTGTTCCCTGTCATCATTAGAAAGATGCGACGGCGAAGAGACCCCTTTTTTGATCAATTGCTTTCCTGGATGGGTTTTTTTTTTTTTTTTTTTTTTAAACTCTTTGCTGGGCCCGAGTGTTGTCCTTGCACAATAACTGAGCTCAGGTGAAGCGTTTTATTTTGTGGAATTGAGATTTGACCGTTAAAAGAGCCCGAATTTTAAAGAAGTTCGCTGCTGGTACACGAGTGTAAGCTACATTTCTTACATCAGTTTTGTGAATAACAATTTTTCGAAAAACAAGCAGTTTTAAAGAAGTATGTGAAATTTTTTATTATTCATGACGTAAATTATTTATTAAAAACTGTATTTTAAATGTGTGATTGACATGAGAAATTTGGCTTGTACTCCAATCCGGCAGTGAAAGTCCGGTATCAAATTTGAAACTCTGGGTATTTAAGGGTTAACGCCCGTTAATTAAGCAGGGTTCGTTAATAGATTGCACAATGTGTGGAAATTTTATGCAGATTAAAGCAAAAATTGGAATTGGGGGTAAGGGGAAAAAAAAAAAAATTCCCAAAAAAGGGCTTTATCACCAGCAAATTGGTTAGACCGCTGATATTGTGGGGGGAAAAGTAAGAAAAAATCACAAACCTACATAGCTATTATTTTATACATTTGGTGGATAAAGAACCTTTACCTGTGTATGATGTTTTTTAGCCAAATAGAGCCGTTTTCTAAGTTTTAACTATATCAGGATGAATTCTTGAATGCTGAATTCAGAGTTTAGTGGAATTCTTTTAAGGTATGAGGATCATACGAAAGATCATTTAAGCTATTAAATGCAGCAAGTCCTTTGGTAGCTGGATTAGAAAGACTGTTTTCTAGCTTTAAATTAATCCAGCCCAAACAACAACATTATTACGGGATTGAAAAAATGGGAAAACTCATATTTTTGTTTACATTTTTTTATATAAAAAAACAAGAAAGGCAAACAGTAAACAAAGACATCGATTACAAGAACAACTTCCTACCAAAGTATGGCTATGTTATCTCTAAAAAGCTATCTATCAGTATTAATGTAATTTTGCAACACGCCGTAAAATGAATGTTTTTCAAATATTTAAACGGAAGACAAAGCTGGTATAAACGTTTATATAATTACTGTACTTGAAATGGATTAATTTCCTTAAACTCGCATAGATTGTAATGTATTGAAATTCTAGAGCAGTGTTTCTCAACCTGTGTGCCGCGGCACACTGATGTGCCGTGACATATAGTCTAATGTGCCGCCAGGGCTTTTGAAAAATTATGACTCTTTTTATTATTTCCTGTCTTGTTCACTTTCAGTAAGCTATACACCAAGAAGAGCGAAACTTATATTTCATAGCATGGAAAACTGTTCTGCCAATTTTTGAAACAGATGTTTGCAGCAAGACCCATGCAAAAACAGGCTCAGCCCTTTCATTGAATGTATTATTATTATTATTATTATTTTGGTAAACTAGGGGCCAAGGCCCCCAGACTCGCTACGCTCGCTTTTCGTATGAGGCATTCGGCCCCTAATAAGGCTTATTCGTAAAAAAGACACAATTTCAACAGACAAAACCCGAAGATTGGATCAGATAGAATGTTACTGAGCTACACATTGCTTGGTTCTTGCATGTTCATTGGTACATAAAAATTTAAACTTCACACTACAGTAGACCGCCTCCCCCTCATAACACGGAAGATATTTTGTTATGGGAATCCGTGTTGTATGCTATGTGTCCTGAGCTATACTCCACCTGGAGTGCGGACTCCGCTTATAATCGCTGGAAAAATTATTTGCACTCCTCAGAAACACAATGATATTTAATCTTGCCATTCAAAAGTTATATTAATTAGGAGCTAAAGCGTAATAAAATCAGAACATCTGTTTCAGCTGTATTTTTAATAATTTAAAACCTATTGGACACCTTTCGAATTTGCCACCCATGGCGATTTTTCATTATTTGGCGACTTGCGTACATGTAAAGTTAATAAAAGCTACGGAACAGATAGGATAGCTTGCCACCAATGGCGACTTTTCATTATTTGGCGATTTACACATGCTCACAACCTATAATTACTGTTCATTTAAGGTTGCCGGAAAACCGTTATCCATATTTTCATTTACATAATCGTTTGCAGATTGGCGTACTTAGCACCACGAATTATACCATCTCGTCGCGCTAGCAAATATCCAAAGTGTACTATAACTGCTATAATGGCAAAGTTAACGCCGCCAAATACTTCTACTGGTAGCAAATAATCCAGCTGGACCGAACCGACTTTAAAATAATCTGCATTTTAATTATTTTTCATTTTCAAGATATTAGTTATTCTGTTTTTGAAAAACGAATAATCGCTCATTCTAAACTCCTGTTGTCTAAGCCATAGATTTAGGAACACCTAGATTACTCATCCAATGTTCTTAATCGTGTGCTTTTCGTTGCCAAAAACGCACCCCATTTCTGCCACTATCATGGCTGCCGTCGATGTAAAATAGAACATTCGTTGCAATACTTCAGAAAAATAAATAAGTTCGAGGGAAACTATTTCGATACGAGTACTTTTTAAAATACAGATCGTTCTAAAATGCTTGAAAATACCATTATAATTTAAGTTATTGCCATTTTGCGCATGCGCATGCCACTATCATGGCTATCATTTGGAGGCAACAAGTTTTCTCTCGTTATGCTCAATCTAGAGATTCCTATATCTATGGTCTAAGCGAACTTACTATTTGAAAATTGTCAACTTTGTGTAACACATTTTGAGTTACTTATTTCATATGGTTTTTATTTTGGTGTAAAATGGGCGTAATTCTAACTCATGTTTGTAAATTTCACGCGATTCTAGATACTTGGAAACGCTTTGTTGCAAAGAAATGAATGATTTTATGCCAAATCTGGCAACCATTCTGTTTATTTTTTCAGTTTTTTATTAATATCTTCTAAAATAATTTGATTTTCGAAATTTAAGTGAGCTTAGCAGGTTCCTCGGAATTTTTCGAATCTGTGGGTCGAAACTCAAATCCCCTCGGTTGAGGAGGAGATAGGCCAACAAGCTTTGACGGCGACAGCGGCCTTTATTTTTTTTTAGAATAGAGAGATAAACAATTCTTTAAAGTTATTTATATTTATCAATTTTTTGTATCACACAACCTTTGCAATTTTTATGTTCAGGTGTGCCGGAAATAATTCTAGATATTTTCAGTGTGCCGTCAGCCATTAAAGGTTGAGAAACACTGTTCTAGAGCCATAAATGCTACACAAACTGCTTTTGATGGAAAGCATTAGTTTGTAATCTTTAATGACATGTATTAAAGATTCTAAATTATATTTGTCTTATAAACTTTCCTTTGATTCTTATTTTTATAGAAACATCGCATAATTATTTGAAAATCAAGCTGAAGAATCATTGCTTTAATTATGTATTTTTGTGTTTAATTACGCGTGCAAGCAGCAGATAGTTTTCCGACTTTGATTATGTGAATACTTAATTTATTCCCCTGCAAAATCTATGTTTGTGCAACACTTGTTTCTTATATTTTCACGTCGGGTAGAAGTAGAGGAAAAATATATGAACTGATCCTAAAAAATGAGCCAGAATATTCCCCAGTACTTTTTACCTAGTACGAGTTTCTCTGCTCATAACTCGGGTTAGAAAGGGTTAATCCTTAACCTATTTATGCCTAGTGTCCCTTTTTTGGGACGGCATTTACGCTATCAGTCGCAAACGTTATTTATTTTTCCTAGTCTTTATTCACGAGTACTGAACCTCAACTCCACAAAATATTTTAACATGACCAAGTAGGATATTGGCATTTCAATTTTTATACATAATGATTTAAAAAGAAATCATCCCTTGTTCAAGAAGTTGACTTCAGAAATTTATCCATTATTGCTGGTGTTAGCAAAAATCGAAGAAAATCGCAAAAAAATCTGGGCACAAATGGGTTAAAGGCATAGCGATTAGAGGCGAGTTCTGGTTCGTTTTTTAAAACCCGAGCCCGAAGACTTTTAATTCGAGCCAAAGCCCAAAATTTCAGCTAATAGATAAATAAAAGTCAATTACTTCATTGATGGAATATCATACATTTTGCCGTTTGTGCAAATTAAAGGCAAATATAATAGCAAACTCTTAATGCACTTTCTAATTCTTTATATACAAGTTTATCAAATAATAATAATTAGTTTATTTCTCCATGAATCCCTTTTTAAAATCTGTTCACAAGGAGTATGTCCAATAAAGGAGAAATTTCTCCCGAGCCCGAACACAATTCGGCTCAGAATTCGGCTCAGGCCGCCAAATCGGGCAATCAAATCATTACGGAGCACGTCTCGTATCTAATAGCGATGCATATCTGCATCGTATTTTTCACTGCCAGATTAGAGTAGAAGCCAATTTTCTTACGTCAGTTTCACTTTTAAAATATTGTTTTTAATAATAAATGATTCATATTGTGAATAATAAAAATTTCACATATTTCTTTAAAACTGCGTGTTTTTCGAAAAAAATTAATTAGTTATTCACAAAACTGATATAGGAAATTTAGCTTACACTCGTGGCTATCGAGCGAACGTCTTTAAAATTAGTGCATTTAAGAGTTAAAGTACAGGGCGTGTCACCATTCCCTCCCGGGTTCGAAAGGCTTATAATAAGTAACATATTACCAATACAAAGTTGACTTTAGTGGAGAAAGAAACATTACAAGTTTTGTTTCATAAATAACGAGCTTCCTGTGTATATATGTATACAAATAACGAACTTCCTTGTCGCTGGATTGACGACGAGGGATTCCGTTGGATTCTGACGACGATGACAATCGCCTTCTGCCGCGGCCACCTCGCTTTCCGGACCTAACCCCATGCGATTTTTTTATGGGGTTAACCCTCCAAAAAAAGTATTCGAGCAAGAGAGAAATTTCCTATTTTAGATTTGCGAATAATAATTGAGTTTTTGAAAAACGCACAACTTGATAGAAATATAGAAAGTCATATTTATGCATAGCCTAATTCACATTCTTTGATAAATAATTTTTACTATACGAAACCAATGTAGGAAATTTCTCTCTTGCTCGAATACTATTTTTGGAGAGTGTACATAAAAGATCGCGCGTTCGTGCCCCTGTGCCACGTAATTTACGAGATTGACGCCAAAGAATCACAACTGCATTCGCTACCATTGATTGTAACATGTTAAAGGGAGTGTGGGGAGGGAAGAATTTGTCTTTAGACTTGATATCTGCCGGAACACGTTCACATTTGTCAAACAAAACTTGTAACATTTCTTTATCCAATAAAGTCAACTTTGTTGCTATATTGGTTATATATATATATATACACTCATGTCCATAAATTAAGGATAATTCAAAATCACACAGAAATTGATCTCTAAAATAAAAATTTCACCTGTGGAATGATCACACACATCTTGAAGAAGAATATGCAAATTACAGGAAACCACCAGATGGCGTGGATGGTACGTCACAATGACGAGAGTGTAAGAGAGGGGTATATAAGGAATGGTGGCAAAGAAGTAAAATTGTTCACAAGCGCTGTGAAAGCCTTTCAGTGCAAAAACCGCATAGTTATGGCACAAAGGAGGCATTTGGATGATGTTTTACGTGGCAGAATTATCGGACGACTGGAATGTGGACGTACCCAGCTGGAAGTATCCGAGGAACTTGGAATCGCCCAGAGTGTCATCTCCAGGCTTTGGCAACGATTCCAAGATGATGGTAATGTGAGTAGACGTTACAGCACAGGTCGCCCCCGAGTTACAACGCCGAATGAGGACCGCTATTTGGCAGTTACTGCCAAAAGAAACAGACGGAGTACAGCATCAGACCTGTCTCATCAGCTCTCTTCAGCTACCGGTACGACAGTTTCAAGGCAGACCGTGTACAGACGCTTAGGGCACATTGGTCTATATGCTCGTAGGCCTGTCAGATGTGTTCCACTTACCGCAACTCGCTGTCGCCTGCGATTAACCTGGAGTAGGCATTGTGGACACCGCAACAGTGGTCTTGTGTGATGTTTTCCGACGAGTCCAGGTTTAGTTTGGAGTCTGATTCTCGCCGGACATTCATCTGGAGAGCGCCAGGTACCCGTTACCACCAAGAGAACACCATTGAAAGACACCGTTACGGTGGTGCAGGATGGCTCGTTTGGGGAGGATTTATTCTTGGTTCCAGAACTGACCTGCATGTTCAGAGTGTAACGATGACAGGCCACATCTATCGGGATGTCATTCTGGAACAACATGTACGTTTGTTTCGGGGCGCCATGGGTGCTGAATTTGTGTTTATGGATGACAACGCCCATCCTCACCGTGCAAACATTGTAGACGAATGCCTTCAATCGGAGGATATCACTCGTATGCATTGGCCAGCATACTCGCCGGACTTGAATCCAATAGAGCATGTGTGGGATATGCTTGGCCGACGAATTGCAGCCCGTCAACCCCCTCCCACCTCTCTACCGGAACTTCGGAGTGCATTGCTTGATGAGTGGTGTAATATTCCCCAAGATCAGATTGATCATTTGATACTCAGCATGCCTAGGCGTTGTCAGGCCTGTATTGCATCGTCTGGGAGACATGCTCCGTATTAACCATCCTACTAACCATGTTATACTGTTTTTTTTGTAAATAGGTTCTTTTTTGAAATTTGGTCAAGGGAGTAAAACTTGCAATTTTTATTAATTATGTCAAACATATAGCATCTTTTTTGCTCTTTACTTTTTGTTTAATAAATAGACTTTACAAATAAGTCAAATTTGTTTTGCTTCTTTCTCTTTATTTGCCTGAACTTCATTATCCTTAATTTATGGACATGAGTGTATATAAGCCTTCCAAATCCGGGAGGGAATTGTGACATACCCTGTATTTTGGGGATTGATTTAATGCACGTGAATTAAGACTATGACAATTAAATAAAGTTTACAATTTTTTGCGACTGACAGCGAAAGGGCGAAAAATGTGTAGTTTATAAATTAAATTTCATTTCATAGATAAAATTTTCAAAAAACAAGCCCATTGTTTATCAATTTCGGTTAAGAAATCGAACGGACACTTCTTCCAAAATCGTTATTGACATGCTCATGGAGACGACCGGCGTTTCTGACCAACACTTCTAAGTGACCCGCCCCGGCGGTATAGTGGCTAGCGCGCCCTACTACCATCCTTTGGGCCAGGGTTCAACTCCCAAGTAAAGGTATAGCAATGATGAAAATGCCCGTCTGTCTCGCTGACGGATATTTTTTAACACTCTGTACAAAGTGGTACCATGAGATGTGAGTCATTATTAGTTTTTTTTTTTTTTTTACAGGTTCTAAAAATATCAACGGTTAATTTTATGAACCTCTGAAAATTCACGGAAATTTTACTGATACTTGTCCTGAATCTTTACAAGATAATTGTGTAAGAGCGCAGGGAATGCGAAAAATCAGTATTTTTTCTATAAATCGCCTTGAAAATCTATCCGACCACGAAATATTTTTTAAGATATCAATAAGGTATCTTTACCCAATACTCTGTGTTGCAGGCTGTGTATTGAGTTCATTTATAAATGAATGAACCCAAATTCTACAAAATTTGACATCGGCATAAAGCTTCTTATTAAATAAACATAATATTTTTGATATAACTCTTACAGTAGTGTGCAGTATGCATATTAGTTGAATAAATGGTAAATTTTTGGATTTCCCAACTTTAGGTAAGCATTAGCAACTTTAGGTAAGCCAACGTTAGGTCCCCCTCCCCATATTTCAGGGAGTTCCTGTAGAATAGAGGCGACTTGACACCGAACTCTCTCGAACTTGACTAAAATATTTTTGTTTCGCCTACTTGATCATCGGATTAGCAAACTTTTCTGTGAAATATCGGTTCAGAGGAATTTTTTTGATTATCCTCCCCCAAAACTATACTTTTCTTGATTATCTCCACGGCACCCAGTTTGGGAACCTCTGCTGTAGACCATGGGAAGTTGAAATGCACAGAATGGGAGACAGAAATTGAAACTAGAATCAAGCGAAGACGAAAGATGCCTGTTGAATTGGAGAGAGAAGCAGATGTTCTCCTACAGAGAAAGAGATTGTGTGCTTAATGAAGAGTGTCCTTGATAGGCTTCAGAATGAAATGACAACGCATTTTACTAGACTTAACAAGTTGAATAGGAAGGTGGGATTCCTATTCGATGTTAAGTCTTCTCAAAGGTAAAAATGTTGACAGTAACCTACCTAACCCTCCGCCAAAAATGTCTCGATCTTTGAAACTTTCACGACACCGATTTTGATGGGAGAGAACTTTTCAGAGATGCATGACTCTAGAATGTCTCTTAATACTACGAATGATGCTCTATCAATGGCTGCTTTGGACCTTCTTTTATTATTGTGTCCTATGGCGACGACGCGTTTCTCAATTTATACATTGCACTGCAAATTTTCACAGTTGCAAGCTGCGAGCGTACCTTCAGTAAATTAAAGAGCTGATTCTCACATATTTACGGGCATCCATTAGAGAAGATCGTCTTAGTGATCTTGCAATTCTTAGAATTAAAAGAGAAAATGCTGAGAAAATTAACTTTGACATCACTGATCAATCTGCGGTGCGTCATCACACACCAGGAAAATTCATTGTTCAGGACTCTTGACAAGTTTTTAATAAAATTCAGATTGTACAACAATTTGATGTTTTTCTTAAGTTTTGGCATCCAGTTACAGGTAACAGCTTATAATATTAGGAACATATTTATTTCTGATTTTGTTGAGACCAATAGAGAGAAACTTCTGAAAATGAAAACTAGTAGGGGGAGGGCGCAAAATCGCCCTGGGCGCCAAAATGTCTTGCTACGTCACTGAAAGTAGCGTCCGTGGCAGACCAAGTTCATCTACCCCCATACATGTTTATAGAGCATCAGAGCTGACGCACTACTCAGTATTCTCTTTGTAAGGACAAATACCGATTACTTACTTTGCTTGTATTGTAAACTCATTATTACAAATTTCCTTACAACGACAGTCTACTGTTAGATTTTATTGAGTTAAGGCTTTTAATATAATATATGTACTTTGTATGTTTCACATACAGGCACTTTACACAAGGAGCCCTCATACAGCGACTCTTGGATATGAATACTCCGAGTTTTCTCCAGACGTAACGTGAATGCGCGTTAGAACCCCTTAGAAAGTACTCCGACCATGACACCCCCATCCCAGGCGTAGCTTTAGATTAACAAAAACACACACACATGAATCCTCTAGTAAATATATTATTTTTGTATATATTGTAACCAATTTCTTAGAAATTTCTCTAGAATGACCCTCATTGTTGGTTTCTGTCGTGAGGGTTCGTAAGCGAGTACACTCAGTGAGTGAGTTTTATACCGTGAAATGTAGAAATGATAGTTTCTTGGTCAAATTTTTCGTCCAAAATACTTCTTTCGTTACGTTAAGGACGATGATAATCTGCAACCAAGGTCGTAGCCAGGGTTTGGGGGATCATGGGGGTTTGATACCTCCTCCCCCCATCCCAGAAATTTTATTCAATGCATTAGTAGTTTTTATTTGTGTTGATTCGGGAGATCAGTCAAAGGTGAAAAAAATTTACCGCTACATATTCCCCTTCGAAGAGCTGCATACACCCCCTCCCAATTTTTTTTCTGTCTACGGTCTTGTCTGCACCCTTTTTGAAATGGTGCCCATGACACACCCCCTGCATGCTATACCCTTAGAATGACACTGCCTGTGGCTAAAAGAAAACAATAAAACCGATTAAAGGTATCCTATTTTAACGAATACAGAAATCAATGAGTCAGGGAGAATAGATAGAAAAGCGCAAAGAGGCGAGTGGAAATGAACACTAATCGGGAAGCCATGGGCCACAATGGGACAGCATAACGACATTGCAAAGTACTCGCCATATTGTCAGAATTACATAAACAGAAGAATATTATAAAATCTATTTAATAAGAAAAATTAACTTATCTGCCCAAATTTCCTTTTATTACTTTCACTCTAACTATAGTATCATTTTGTTGAGACCCCGTTTTTAAAAATTTACTACATTAATGTTTGGTGAATTCTTCCCCCCCCCCCTCCTTCTTTAAATTTATTTACAGTGCTTTTGTTCGATCATATGTGTTTTCCATTTTCCTGAGTTGAACCCGAACATTGATCATCACAAGTAATCAGGAGTTCAGCGTAAATAATTTCACCTTTTGTAGAATTGAGGGTTGCTTCTTAAAAATATGTAGTGATTTCGTGAAAAGTCGAATTCCTGGGCACCGACGTATAACTTCGACTTATTGTAAGTTCGACTCATCGGATAATCTTAAATTCGCACTGGATCGGACCGGCATTACGTAAAAACTTCGACACAGGTGGATATTCGACTAAACGAGAAATCACTGTATATTAAGGAGGGATAAGTTCACTTGTCTAGTTAATTTAGAAGCTCATTGCAGCGTTCAGAACTTTGAAGAAAAACTTAGAGAGAGGTGAACTAAATTCCCAGAGTTTGAGCCAATTTTTCTTTGACTTTCATCGGCTTTCAATACCTGCAGATAATCTGTCTTCACAGTGGCAGCTCGTCATTAGAGACCTTATGATTCAAAAAGGTTTTCCCATTATATGATATAGTTACTTTAATAATTTGCTTTTATTCAAAAAGGCTCGACTTTTATACTATTTAATATCGATTGAAAAATCTCTTAAAAGAAGCTCAATTATTGTCCCTCCCTTCCTAAAGGCATCACGGGCTAGCTCATCGATGGCCCTATGTTTGGCGTTTTAATTGGGAACCGAGTCGGAATGTTTAACTATTAATCACAAAAATTATGTTGAAACGGTTGGCTAAACTTTTGAACTAACGTAATCTTTTGAACCGGCTCTAGAATGGTGGTATTCGTTATTGGACGTCGAATTTTGCGAGTTTTGTAATTATTGGCGAAATCGCCTACTCATAAAGAAATTTTCCATTTGCACTATCTTTTTTATAGTCAAATTACGTACTGTTTTCTATTGCTGATTTACGAAATGAGGTATGTAAGTGCATTTTATTTTAATAGGAGTGATTTTAAAATAAAGTCTTAATTTTTTTATGAATAAACAGCTTTAATGAATATAAATACAAAAAAGAAAAACATTTGGGAAAATGGCTTGTCAGTTAACACTAAAACCGCCGTTGGGGTCTTTTTGATCCGTTTCCCCAATATCTTATGTTTTGTTTCAATATACAGTTTAACACCACAGCTCATTTTTCTACTTTTCCTAAAGTTCTTCCCAGCGTGTTGTGACAAATTTTTACATTTCTATTTTAATTAATAAAATAAATAATTATAGAGATAGCTAAAACAGCCAACAGGGGTCATTTTGACACCCCCCCCTACTCCGGCTGTTCTAGTGTTAATATAATAAAACAACTTTTCCAAGATCGATACTATTAAGTTAGAAGAAAGGCAAAAATTGCATATTTTTTTTTATAATCAAATTCCGTTTGAAAAATTTGGAATGTGTTTTCGAGAAATGAAGTGTTCTATGCGTGTATGTTTTACCAATTTGAACTCGCATATTCTTTTTTTTTCCGGGGGGAGGGGGGGGCAGGGTCGCCATCAAAATAGGTCACGAGCCTCCACTGGGTTTTAATAAATAATATTGACACTTTTATTCTTAAATTTCAAAAATGCTAGTGTCTGATTATATTAAAGTAATCAACATCTCTATGTTTTATCATTATTTTAATCAAGTTTACTTTTTATAGTATAATTAAATAAGTCTTTGTAACCAGATTATTTTATTCTCATTTTTATTGCATTATAGGATCAGTACCTTTATTTGTAATTTAAAATTTATTTAAAAATTTGTTTGTGGTTGTTACATGGTATTTTAAATTAGAAAGGTTATTTTCTCGAAAAGTTTTGTGAAATTGGCAAGAATTTTTCCTCCTTTTAACATTTTAAGATAAAGTTATCTTACTTTAAAACTAATTAACTAATTTATTACACTTTACCTTCGTACTTTTATTTACATCCATTGCAAAAACACAAAGTAACGACGTTCCCCCTCTCTATGATACATCAAAGAGAGGCATAATAATTACAGTTCCTTTGATATGACATACATTTATCCAAGCTAGTAACCTTGTTCTTTTGCTCTCAGTGAGATAGCGTTATCTTTATGATGGTTTTTATGGTCAAAAGATGTTCTTCATAACAAGACATTTATTAAAAGCAGACGTCTTCAGTATTCAAACTTGTCAAAATGCTGATAAAAAAGGATACTTGTCTTACTTCATTGCATTGTACACTTGGCTTAAAAATACAGATTGTTGCATCGTAACTTATACATTTTTTTCTTCTTCAAAATCTGTTCGAGTGCAAGACAATTTTCTTATCTTTGCTTCACGAATGCATTTGTCAGTTCTCGAAATAATAATTCAGCAGAAGTTTTGAGATCTTACGTGGACGGATCCAGAAAGGTTACAGGGGTAATTGAAAATTACTTATTAACAGTACGCAGAAAATGCAAAAATAAAAGGGCATTCTTGCAGATCACTTTCATTCATAACCACCAAAACTATTCAGGTATATCGGAATGTAGGACCAACTCGTTTAACTTGGTAGAAATCACGTCTTTGAGCTCTGAGCCAGTTCTTGGCAGCTGTTTCCGTGTCATTGCCTGAAGAGAAACTTGTTCCAGGTGAACTTCTATCAATTTCAGAAGCTGGAAATGATCAATGGATGCCAAATCTAGACTGTATGGGGTTGACCCCAGACTTTTGCAGCAATGCTTGAGTTTTGCAAGCAGTTTGAGGCCTAGCATCGGCATTCAAGAGGGTGGTACCCTCACTTAACATACCTGTCCTATTTCAGACAGTGATGTGAAAACAGCTGGCTGAATGGACAGGGATGTGATTTCTACCAAGACAGATTAAACAAGTTGATTCTGAGTTTCGATAAGTCCCTGAATAGTTTTGATGATTACGTATAAAAGTTATCGGCAAGTATCCCTCTTATTACATCTGTATTTTCTGTGTACTGTTAAGGGGTTACATACAGTTAAAATTTTTTAAAAAATCGTTTTCTTTTACTTTTATTTTCGTAATGTGCATATATTTAAGTACACACACAGAAAATTTCTTGTCAATCCGGTCACGGACATGGCTATAGCTTTCAAGTGGGAAGGGTTCATCTTGGGCGGTGTGACCATTCTTACCGTAAAATTTGATTGGCAGTAAATTTTACTATAAATAACTGTAAAATTTTCAATTACATTAAAAATGTTTAATCTTTATAGCAATTTTTTTAAATAACCCATTAGAATATGATGTTTACTGGTGGCTATTCGGCTAGAATTAACGTTTTTGCGAAGACTAAGGGAGATAGGGGTGGTTACACGCGAAGTTTACATTATAAATATGCGAACTTACACGCATATTTGTAACGACGTGGTAGAGCAAATGTAAAGTGCTTTGGAAACCTTAACGTGTTTTCTCAAAACTGTATTTTTAAAGTCGGTGAGCAAAAAAACGTCTCGAAAACGGCTGAACTAGTCAGTCTCAAATTTTAACACAAGCTTTTTAAGTATATTTTTTAGTAATTAATCGAAGGGTTTTTTTTTCTCACCGATGAATATTTTCCGTTTTATGAGCAGTTTAAGTCCTAAATTTTTATCAAAAATCGACTTTATTTTCAGAAGCCGCCATTTCGTCAAAAATTATCATTTTGCTTATTTCTTCTATCAATTACAAGATAATACATTATACTAACGAAATATTTTTGGTTTTTTATTTAAAATGATCCAGTCGAGAGATCGCTTGCTCACCGCAAGACGCCTTTTTTTAGAGGTGCTCCCGGAGATCAGCTATAGCAGCTTTTAAAATAAATACTTTTGCAAAAGAAAAATGTAAAAATATAGTTAAAAGTCACCTTAATATGTGTACAAATTTTCGCTTTAATAAATTAAAAGGTCTTCTGAAGAAAAAGTTTTGAAAATCGCTTTTTTTTTTGGCGGGGGGGGGTGCTTCTGACTGTATATAACCCCTTAATGCATAATCTTTTATTGGTCTTGCAACCTTTTTTTGGACCCATACTCGTATATTGTTCAGAATGACTAACTTTCTCCAGTGACGTAGTCGCGTTCCCCTGCTTTTTCATTTGAACTTGTCGTCTCGTCACTTTTTATTTTTCTTAATGGGAACGCTCGAAATTTTTAATCTTTAAAATTTTTCATTTTGTAATTTTGCTTGTAAATGTAGACATATTCTTATGACACATGTGTCACCTTGTCACGCACTCTTGGTCCAAGGGTGTCTTCTCGAATCGTTGACAATAGGGAAAAATCTGGGTTAGCTAGCTTGGAGTCAAGTACAAATTAAAAAAAAAAATCCCCGTTATTTTGATATTAGGCTCTTTGACGGTGGAAGATGGGAAAAAATGTGTTTTATTTAAGGAAGACTTTATCAAAATTAGATTTTTACAATTAACACTTAATTATAGCAAAGGTAATTCATTAATATCAACTAATAAATAATGAAAAAATTAAGACTAGAACACACACATACGGACAGATAGACGGATGGACGGACAGACTGATAGAAAATTCGAACTTATGCTCTTTTGTTATGGTTAAAAGTTTTAAGAAAGTGGTCTAACTTAAAGGTAATTAAAAGAAATATCTCCTGTATACTGAAATGTGCCCCTATCTTTTAGGAGGTCCTATACCAAATCTACAAATGCCACATATATTTTTTTTAAATAGGTAGCATTTTGTGTGTTTCATATCTTGATGTTCAACATGATCAACGTATCCAAATTTTGCGTAAATTAAAGCATGCACCAACAGATAAACAGACGAACGAGCAGACTCGCACATAAATTGAATTTATAAACACATTTTGATTTTGTTGAAAAGTGTTAATTAAGTAGCCCAATTATTATAAACATTAAAAAATTCGATCGATTTGATATGTGCTTTTAATAGAATTTAATTTTTATTTGACGTAATCGGATTAATTTTATGATTAACAATAGTTGCTAATTTTACGGTCACAACTAACGATTGATTAATTGTTAGTTGTAAAAATTTTTTGCTTGGATTCAGGCTCAACACTTACGCAACATGGATTGAAGATCCCTTTAAGGAATTCCTGGTATTTCGCTGATCGTAGCAGCAGCGATGGAGATTCGTTCTACCAGGTCCGTTTTAGAATTTATGGACCCGTTGCACACAATGATTCTCATGGCATCCCAGACAAAATAATCAAGAGGGACAAATCGGATGATCTGGGAAGCCAAGCGACGGAGCCGCCACACCCAATCCAATTGCTTCCAAATGTCCGGCCAAACGCTTATGTACGCATCTTGATGTTTAAATAAATCCAATTTTTAATGCAATCTAAAACTGTTTAAAAGTTGTCAATGTGAATTTTCCGAAAAAAAGCGTAAAAGTTGGTAGCTATGACAATGGCTCGAGTACAGCGCCACCTATCGATCTCCGCCCATGATTTTCTATGTAATTATGGTTCTTAATGATGTTGTCTACCTCCCCTCTAAGCTAGTACATGAAGTTACCGGATATATATGTTACCCTGTACATATATATGTTAGAAATCAGGTCCCAGTTAGCGCAAAATCGACAGTTAAATATTTAATTGAGAGTTATAATCAAGTTGGTTATCTCTAAGGAGAGGAAAGATGACGATTAAATTGGAAGAATCATGATTATTGATGGATGAACTTGGCATTATGAGAAAGATATTAGAAGTGCAAAATAAACAAATACTGCACAATAAATATTTCAAAGCAATTTAGGAATTGCTGTAATTCAAGTTTTTTATCATTTGTAAGTTATAAAAAAGACACAAATTATAGTATATGAATATAAATCATAGAAAATATTATAAAATTAGTAGTTTTATTTTTTGTAAAAAATGCGTTTGCTTTGCCTAATTCAGTTAACTTGTTGCTCTTGGACCTTCCGTTTCCAGAGCATCTACAAACATTTTTTTTTTCACTTTGTACAATTATTCAAATGCATATTTTTGATATAATTAAAATGAACTTGATTTGCAATTTATTGCCTTTTTTCACTACTCTTTAAAATTATTCTTATTTATCTTTTTGATATATATCGCCATGGGCATTTTTATATTTTCCAGTCAGGTGTTTTATTGTATACTCCGACCCTGAGTCCACTTTTTTCTCATAGGTCAGAGAATATATAAATGTCCGAGAAAGTAATTTCGCCGTGATTGTTATCGTAGGAAGTATTATTATTTTATGAATGGCAAAATTTATGTATGAAAATATCACAGAAAAATCGTGCGTTAGTTGTAAAATTCTTTTTCCAAAACATCATTAGCATATTTTTATTGATTTTTTTTTTCTGAGTTAAGGTCAAGAAAAAATAAACTCCAAAAATCTAAGGAAAAAAAAGTACTATACCTGAGGTATAAATTTGAGTTTCTGGAATTTTAAAAGTTGTTCAATTTTAGAAAAAAGTCCGTGGGTTGTAATCGGTTATAAAATACAATATTTCTCCGATTTTCTTTCTTTCTTTTTTGTTTTTTGATAGAAGTATCCGATTTCTTAAACTGAAGTTTGAATGCGTCTTAGAATGAAGCAAGGTTGCTTTTTTTTTTCTTGGAGTTGGGGCAGTTAGTATAAAACTGCATAAATTAGTGACATCGCCAAAAATATGGGCCCATGCTAATGTCGCTTGGCACACTCACTCCGTATTTTCATGAACAAAGCATTGTTATACGAAGTGTTTCTAATAATGTTGCTGTTTTTAAACTGTCGACTTACGCACTCTGCTTCCAGTTAGAATTGCCTCACCATGGCACAGTGGTTATGCCACTGAAAATGGTAGATGGCCGAAGTGTGGAGGTCCCGGGTTCGGGTCCCATCGCGTGGCTGTCGTTCTAACGGTCCGGAGTTTTGGTAGGTTTTCTCCAGATGTAACGTGAATACGCGTTAGCACCCCTTAGAAAGTCCTCTTACCAAGGCACCCTCCCACCCCTGGCAGATCGCCCTAGTGTAGCGTTGCCATAATCACACACAATTACAATCCAGTTAGAATTTTTTTTTCTACTGACTTGAAATGACTTTTTATGCCATAAATTTTATAAGGGTCCGTGCATAAAAAATTGGAAAATTTGTTTAGGTGACTCTCTATACAAAAATGTACAAAGAGAAAAAATGAGGTCCGACTTTTAAAAAGTCATTCAGAGAAAAACTGAACAAGTGTAAATGTAATATTAAATGAGTTATTTGATTTTATAGATTTTAGCAACTATCTCCGATGACTGAGGGGCTATTCTTCAATTCCGAAAAGATAATTCAAGTACAAAGTGAAAAAAATATTTCTACGAGGCAGGACTACACGGCAAAAGAAGTTAAGATCAGTATTTGGCTGTTATAATGTCAAGATTAGTATCAAACTTTGTTTAGATTTAAATAATAGTTGGGCAGTTGGACGGATATATTTGCTTTTGTTTCAACTTTTCATAGTTTCATAGGCAAAAGTTAAGTTTTACTAGCATCACCTATGATTAAAATAAAACTAGCTTAACTTTTTTTGTATTGTGGCAAGCATGCACAAGGGGTGCTTTGGTCCGAGGACTTTTTAAGGAGGTTCTAGCGTGTATTCACGCTATAATCTAGGGAAAACCGACCAAAACTCTAGACCGTTAGATCGACAGCCACGCGGTAGGACAGAACGCGGGACCTTCACACTTCAGCCGTCTACCATATTCGTTCAGTATCTTAACCATTCGGCCGTTTGGGGGGGGGGGAATCATGGTTTTTTAAAGATATTTTTGATTACGGGCTACAATATCAGTAAGAAATTAAATAAATTCATTAACAAAAGTAACATTTAAAAAACAACCTGGTGATTTTTTTTTCAAAAAATAAAAGAAAAGAAAAGAAAGAAAAAGAAAAAAAAAACATCACACAGGAAGAAACACACATATCAAAAACAAACACTTTAAAATAAATTTGTGCACAACCCCTCAATTAAGTGATTTTAAATTCAGATTTTAAGCGTCAAAAAAGTTCATTTTTGAATTTCCAATATCTAATTAAATGTTATGTCTGAAAAACGGAAGATTTTGCAAATGACGTTTCAAAGTTCCTACTTCATTTTTCTCACTGGACTTTTTTTTTTTTTTTTTTTTTTTACAGGGTCACTCTAAAATGTTATTTTTTAAAAGGAAGTAGAATTACGAGTAAAATTTATGGCATAAAAGTAACTGTTTGTCACTGGAAATCTTATTTTAATAATTGGAAGCACAGTGCCATAGTTAATAATTTAAAAGGTACCACACTGATCTAACAGTTTAAAATGGAATATTAAATGAATCTGTTTTAGTAAAAGAAAAATCCTAACGACTATCATATGTAATTGAGATAATATTTTTCTGTTCCTCGCAGAACTTTCTTCTTCCAGAATCGCATATTCAACGAAAGGAAGGAATTCGTAGGTAGGAGTAGAGAATAGGCCAGCGCTTTTAATTCTGATTCTTTCGCAGACTTAGTCACGTTTCTCTCACTTAAGGAGTAAAGGAACTCGCTTTCTTCGAATTTATTGTTTGTGGACATTTAAGTATAGGAAACATGTTGTGAAATAGCGTCATTCCTGTTTCTCTGATGCATCGTCTATTGAAATTTCTCACCAAACTTGTTTCGTCATTTTTAATTTGTTTTTTACTTTAAAATATATATCTTTTACATCGTATACAGAAAAGAAACATTGTTGATAAGAAATAGTTTCCCCCCACTAAGATTAAAATTATGCGTACAGTATTTTTAAATATCCGTTTAATGATTTGAGCTTAGCAAATGCCATTTCAAGGTTCCTACGTCATTTTCTTTCATTGGACTTTTTTTTTTTTTTTTTTTTTTTTTTTTTTTTTACAGGGTCACTCCAAAATTTTATTTTTTAAAAAGAAGTAGCGTTCCTTGTAAAATTTATGACATAAATGTAACTGCTTGCCACTGGAAAGCTTATTTTATTAATTGGAAGTGTAGTGGCAAAGTTAATAATTTAAAAGGTACCACACTGATCAAACAGTGCGTTGCGCAGACTCATTTACAAACCATTAGGTTCAAGTCTTGGGAATTATATTTTACCCATATTTTATTTTTCTGAGACGGACTGAATTTGAATATTATTTAAATTGAAACTATCACATTGTTAAAAATAAACACCGAACGGGAAACTTTTCACATCGACATTGTTTATCAAATTCTTAACCCTTTCGCTACCACTGGGGCATATATGTCCCGCAGGTAGTTTCAAATCCCCCTATGGGATAAATATATTTTGTATTAATATGAATGCATGTACCACTGGCCAGGGGCTTGGGATATCGGGATATATCCCCCCCCCGAAATTTTTGGATTAGTGGTCACAATATTAATACCGTGCAGAAATTCCGTCTACTTATACACATATAAGTTCATATCCCCCCCCCCCCCTTCCGAAAAATTTTCCTGGCTAAGCGCCTGCATCCTGAGCATTCCCGCATTCCTTGATGTAACTGATGTAATTTTTTCATTTTTCAGCATTTTATCGATTTTTGTATTGTAATTGATGTATTAAAATACTTATTTCATTATTTTCTCAGATAAAAAATTGGTAGTGAAAGAGCTAAGATACATCTACATAATCACTGATCAGAGCTGAAGGTTCCTTTTGGAGAAACATTTGAAAGACAAATATTTTGTTTCATTCGAATCTCTGCATTTCAAAGCTTCATCTAGCAGCTTACTTAAATTTCTTGCTAACTATAAGAAACAGGTAAAACGCATTTAGATTTCAAATTATAAATAAAAGCTATAGCGGTGGCGATGCTTCGATTGTAAGTAACCTGTCAAAATATTAAAAATAGAATCATGCATAGATTTTTCATTAAAATTCAGAGTGTTCCAAAACATCCCCCCAAAAAAATTTGGTCCCATTCCATTCAGTAAAAAATTTCGGATATACCAAGTAATATATTTCAAACCTAACCTTAAAACACCTATATTAGATTTTACCTTTCCAGCCTGTATTGGCACATTCGGCTTTTTAAAAATCGATGCATTTTTCGATCGCTTATTCAACTACTAGAAGATAAAGCCTATTGTGGAAGTAATTCCAACGGGAATTACTTCCGTAATGGGGTGCTAGAAAAAACATCTGACAAAAACAGGTCTACATTACAAATATTTAATCTTAGTCCACCTAAAATAAATAATTTCGTATTCAATTTTTATTGTACACCGGAATCGAAATTGCATGCTCTTCTGGAAACGTGCGGAAACTTTTCGCAATCGAAAGATTTCATTTTGTGGGAACAGCCCTTTTATAGCGATGCTTCATGCAGAGGAAATCATTTTATTTGTGAAGAAGAATTAAAATGAGTAATCTCGTAAAATAGTTTTAAATGAATTGGAATCGCGTAATTTTCCTCTCAAAGCCTGATAACCGTGACTTCAATGGCGCCAATATCACTCGCTACACCTAATTTTGTCACCCAAATGATTAACTTTCTTAACTCTCGGAACTAAAATGGAGCTCAAAGTAACCAAAAAATTGCTCAAAAGTTAGGGAGCGGGAGGATTTTCAGATTTTTAGAGTAGCGCAGATTGTTTTCTAATTTTTTTTTTTTTTCTTTTTACATGATTATGAAAAATTTCAAGCCGATCGTACAAACGGCGTGGATTTTATTATCTTTTTTCGTGCTTAACTTTTTAATCTGTTTGGATTAGTGATGGTAAACGCTTTGTTTTGAGTGGTTGAACCGGGATTGTGACAGAGTCAGTGAATCAGTGAGTCGGTGAGTCAGGGATCAACATAACTATGTAGTAGAATAAAATGTTGTATTTCGACTGAATGAGACTATGAATTGAATAAGCAAATGAATCTTTAAAAAGTATAAAATTCGATAGACCAGAAAGTTAGAACCCCTGTTCAAGAATCGGATTTTAAGTTCTGATTTTACAAGAATCAGAACTGTACTCGTTTCCATTCTTATTTCTTTCTCAACTAAGTTCCAAGGCCCCCCAGACTCGTTACGCTCGCTTTTCGTATGAGGCAGTCGGCCCCTAATAAGGCTTATTCGTTAAAAAGATACAACTTCAACAGACAAAACCCGAAGATTGGATCAGATAGAATGTTACTGAGCTACACATTGCTTGGTTCTTGCATGTTCATTGGTACATAAAAATTTAAACTTCACACTACAGTAGACCCCCTCCCCCTCATAACACGGAAGATATTTTGTTATGGGAATCCGTGATGTACGGGTCCTGAGCTATACTCCACCTGGAGTGTGGACTCCGCTTATAATCGCTGGAAAAATTATTTGCACTCCTCAGAAACACAATGATATTTAATGTTGCCATTCAAAAGTTATATTAATTAGCAGGGCCTGATTACCGAAAAGGCTCGGGAAGCTTGAGCTTCCCCTCTGAATTTGAAGAGGGGGGGGGGGGGCAAAAATGCCTGAAAAACTGCATTGAAAATTCAAAATTTTGTTTATAAATAATCTTTTAATTGTAAAGATTTTTGTTGAAGAGAAGTGGAAAGCTATTTTTAAGGTTTTTCAGAAGCTGATACTTCATGTCGTAACATTTCTAAATTGGTTCAGTTTGGAATGTTTCTGCCTGGGACATCTGCTCTAGTTGAGAGATTTTTTTTCTATTATGGGAACATTTCATTGGCCGAAAGGGTTAGACTTTCAGTATATAATGTTTAACATCTAAATATGAAAATTAAATCTAAACTATGATGTTATGACTTTTATGATGTCATGAAAACAAACAAAGAATTTCTGAAGAAAAAAAAATGTCTAATTAAAAATACGTCTAAATAAATAAAGTTTAAAACTCCAGTAAGGTAAAGTTTTTAGTTTATTTTTAATAAAGTAATTTCGAAAATACTGTATAATCTAGTTGCAGTGAACTAAACTATTATGAATATTAATGAATAAAATATTTTTATCTAAGGAAAATTTTAGATAAACGAATAAAAATATTTATATCAAAGGAAATCATTAGAACTAATTAAATAAATGGAATTTAATTTTAACGAAGAAAATATTTAAATATTTTTATCGAAGAAAATCATTAAAACTTTACTTTTCCCAAACAAAAAGGGGAGGGGAGGGGACGAAACAAGACTGAGCTTCCCTTCACTTCAGAGGTTAATCGGGCCCTGTTAATTAGGAGCTAAAGCGTAATAAAATCAGAACATCTGTTTCAGCTGTATTTTTAATAATGTAAAACCTATTGGACACCTTTCGCATTTGCCACCCATGGCGATTTTTCATTATTTGGCGACTTGCGTACATGTAAAGTTAATAAAAGCTACGGAACAGATAGGATAGCTTGCCACCAATGGCGACTTTTCATTATTTGGCGATTTACACATGCTCACAACCTATAATTACTGTTCATTTAAGGTTGCCGGAAAACCGTTATCCATATTTTCATTTACATAATCGTTTGCAGATTGGCGTACTTAGCACCACGAATTATACCATCTCGTCGCGCTAGCAAATATCCAAAGTGTACTATAACTGCTATAATGGCATAGTTAACGCCGCCAAATACTTCTACTGGTAGCAAATAATCCAGCTGGACCGAACCGGCTTTAAAATAATCTGCATTTTAATTATTTTTCATTTTCAAGATATTAGTTATTCTGTTTTGGAGAAACTAATAATCGCTCATTCTAAACTCCTGTTGTCTAAGCGAACTTACTATTTGAAAATTGTCAACTTTGTGTAACACATTTTGAGTTACTTATTTCATATAGTTTTTATTTTGGCGTAAAATGGGCGTATTTCTACTTCATGTTTGACAATTTCACGTTATGCTACATACTTGGAAACGCTTTGTTACAAAGGAATGAATGATTTTATGCCAAATCTGGCAACCATTCTGTTTATTTTTTCAGTTTTTTTTTATTAATATCTTCTAAAATAATTCGATTTTCGAAATTTAAGTCAGCTTATCAGGTTCCTCGGAATTTTTCGAATCTGTGGGCACCTTAGTCGAAACTTAAATCCCCACGGTTTAGGAGGAGATAGGCCAACAAGCTTTGACAGCGCCAGCTGCCTTTACTTCTTTTTAAAATAGAGGGATACTGCAGAGAAATTTTAGGGATTACCTGTACATCTAAATGATTTTGGGGTTGTAATTAAATTTAGAGGACCTCTCCCCCTATATCTCCTCTTTTGAAGGAATATGAATGAAGTGTATTTAAAAAAAAAAAAAAAAAACGGCTGATATCACACGGTTATATATTTCTCTAACCGTTGAACCAGTTACGATTAAGTTCGTCCACTTAAAACATAGGTTCCCAACGTGGGCGATCACAACCCCCTGTGGGCGTTTGAGGCTTTCAGGGGGGCGGTAAAAGACCCAGAGAAAATTATGAGGCGTTGATATGGCACGGAGGGGCGTGGGAAGATTAACCAAATAGAGTCTAAAAAAGACTTAAAAATCACTCTGATAATTCATTTCTATCACGTGTGCGAAAATTCACATATTTCGATATGAGACTTCGCTGTTGAGAGAAAGAGATACCTCTCTAAAACTTTTATTCCTCTTTTTTAAATGAAGAAGAAATTCAGTAGAGTTTCTATTCCAAGAATATTCTATCTATTACTATTAGTATTTATTTTATTTATTTAATTCTTGTTTTCACCATGCATTATGTACGCTCTTATTTCTCTGGAGTGGGGGGGGCGGTATTGACATATTCACTAGAAAAGGGGGCGCCAGTTCTTAAAAGGTTGGGAACCTATGACTTAAAAGATGAAATGTGGAGCTATCGGCGAATCCAAAGGGGTTTCCGGCGGCGGAGCATTCAAAGACCCATGATGGAAAGCAACATTCATCAAAGAAGCAGCCTTCTCCGTTGCGTTTTCTCGATGATGAGAACGGACAGGTTAGACGTGGGTTCACGATTAAAGGTAAATAGGAGAAAAGAAACAACGAATGATAAAGCGCCCCGTTGTACTTATCGAACTTTCCTGGGGTCACTGTGCCTGACTGATATGGCTAAGGAACTGAGGGGAAAATGAGTTATTTTTAGATTTTTTCAGAAATGATACTGCACGGATGCGCAAATGAAAAAGTATGCTTGGCCAAAAGTGTCACCAAGTGTCTCACACTTGTATGCGAGTTCACCTACTTATTGACTTATGTGATATTGCTAAAAACTGAACATTTTTCAGTGATGGTTTTTTTTGATATCGTTCGAGATATGGTATACAGATTAGGTGGACATTCTGAGCGGGAAAGGCTAGTTAACTCCCAAGTTTTAAAAGATTATTTTGTTTTCTATAATTGAATTATGATATATCAAAAGGGTTCATATAATACCTTTTTAAATTATTCAGAATGTGTTGCAAAAATCTGAACATATGTTCTAAATTTGAAGGGAGCTTTCTTTCTAAAATTAATTTATTAACCATAAATGCACTTTTTTTTCAATTACTGTTGTATTGAAACATAAACTTTTTAAAAAAATTCTAACTAAAATGGGTGTAGTTATTTGTGGAAGACCTTTTGGATGCAAAATTGAAATTTTGTACACTTTTAGCTCATTCTGAACATGACAAACATAATGTCTGATTTCGCAAAATGGGTTACTGGAACACCCTGTTTATACACCTATGTTGTTTCGCTCAGAATAAGTGAAAAAGTTATCGAAAAGTAAAATGTGGACATAAAAATTTTATACAAGAATGATTTTCAACCAAATATGAATACTTTGAATATATTATGAGCAGTGGTGTAATACAGATACGCAGAGTAACAACTTGTCATGTCTTTCATGAAAAGTCAGATATACATCCGAAAACGCTAGAAAAAATTTATAACAGTATACTCGACAAGCTCAAGTGTCCCCGCAAATAGAGATTTACGACAACGCAGATTAAATACCGTGAGAGGGAATACAGATAAGATTAACCTCTAAGACAGTTCTTGAACAATTTCTTTCTTATTGTTTACTTAGCAATCACGGTTATGTCACGGGAAATAATACGTACATTTTACTATTCATTTCTGCTTCAAAATAATCAGATTGTTTGGATCGGAAATTGAAGGGTCTGCTACAATAAGGAGGTAGCTTCATCCTACACGTGAGTGTGGAGTTACATGTATTATCTTGCAGTAAAGAAAAATCTCTTTTGTATGGCACTAATAGGGTGAAGCTCCAACCGTAGTTCTTGTGTTACTCAAGCGATGAAGCTACCTGTCTCGTTAGTTTGTGATAAATATCACCAAACTTTTTTTATAGTTTTCTCAACACTTGAGTAGTTGGATCTACCGCTTTTGTTTTTCTGCCAACCCTTCCATTCTAAAACATTTTCAGCTTACAAAAACTCCTATAGATTAGCGTTCAAATAGAAACCTTCAGCAGCAGTTAATTTTTTTTTATTTACTAATCGCATATCTTTTACGGTTGTCCACTTTTATAATATTGTCTTTAAATCATCTGAAATATTATATTATTTTAAATTTGCTGTTTGCTCACTTAATATTTTTCTGTTGAATGACAGCTTTAACTCTTTCTCTTGGAGTGTTAAACCTTCTGGGGCCATCAAATTATAGCACCCAGTCGGTCGTGTAAATGCAGAAGCATTAATCAATTTTATCTTCGTTTCTCAAATAAAAAAATCGATTTAAAGATATAAAAAGGTAACAACGCGTTATACAAAATTATTATCACAAAATCATGTGTCATACAGCAGTTATTAAATTACTTGGGACATGCTAAAACAAAGGTTAATTTCTATAGAGTTCAATGTACTGTGTCAGTCATCCTACCGCCATCATCCTTTAATCTATCTCACTAAAATATTTTTGGTTTTATTTTTCTGACCCAATATTTGGTTTTAAATTTGTTTAGTAACGCAATTTGAGTTTGCTTGGTATTTTGTCATTATTTTTACACACGTATGCAAATAATTTCTTTTTCGCCTTTAATTAATCAATTGGTATGTAACTTCATTCTTAATTAAAAATTAGGTTTGGGTGCCAAAAAAATTTTTTTATTTCACCATTTTGATTAAAAAACTAGATTTCGCTTAAAAAAAACCAGCAGCAGTTTTAAAGCTAATCATTATTATATAACTACTACTATTGTTATTACATTATTATTATTTTGCAGATTCCTGAATTGCATCTTTAGAAGAGTCTTTACAAAAAAATTGACAGTTTAGATTGCAAAATGCTCTAAATTTGTCCAATTTTTTCTATAACCATCTTATGTTTTATTATGAAGTCTGTATATTGGATTAAGCCCTCCTATGTTTCGCCCCTAATGTTATTTACATAAAATGTGCTTGGGCACACGTGTGACTATCAAAATTAATGGGAAAAAGTTTCTGAAAATAGAAAAGGCTCTATTTTTATGGTCGTAATTTGTGTATGTCAACTTGTAAGAGTTTTTTTTTTTTTTTGCGTACGGAAAACAATTCAACCGGTATCTACTTACAGGATGGAATGCCCTGAGCTACTTGGAAGACTTCAAAATGTATTCTCAAAGTGACAGTTAATAAAACAATTGCATAAATAAGCTGGACCAATTTGATCCGATTTGTTCATTATTATTTCACACTACAATTTTCTGTGATCCTCAATAGAAAGTTTAACGCTCTAAAAAGTAGATTTTACTTTTCTGTTTTACTTTTTTTTTTTTAAACTCCAGTAAAAAAGCAAGTGAAAAGCTGTATGTTATGATGCGAGAAATAAAAGTGGACGTAATACATTAGCTAGTGCAACAAAATAAAATAGAATAAAATATGGTTGATTGAAATCGATTTCTGCCTGATACACCTTCTCTCACGTACGTTTCAGAGGATAAAGTCTGTTCAATTGCTATTACGCAAATTGTAATGTCATCAATTATAATTCACTAAACAGTTGACAGGCACGTGTTCCAATTTACCGAGTGGCGCCAGTCTTCTAGGCATTTTCTTATTAGCATGCCAATATTAGCATCATTAAACATTTTTGTTTTATTGCTTATGTGATTTTTATTACTTGTGGGTATTTATAAGAAACTCATTACATGCTTTATCCTGTCTAACAAAGCTGGAAAGTGTTTGGCTTATTTGTCCGTCGCGTCGGTCCTAAATTTAAACAGTTGCAGACCCAGAAATCGTTTTTGGAAGGAACTCATTAAAAAGGAGCTTATTTGACCTATAAACAATATGACTTGACGGCTTACACTGCTTTAAACGAAACGACTCAAACTACTGTAAATAAGCTGTATATTATTGATGGGTACAATACCTTTCACAGAAAATGTACTTTTACAGGAACGAACATCAGAATTCCAATACATTGAGGACTATGGGCAGTTAAGATTTATCAAGAGCGTTTTCGAGACACTAATCCATTTCAGATAAAACAAAACTAAGAATTCGCTATGTCAAAACTAGTGTATGCATGGGCGCCGGCAGAATATTTCCCAGGGGTCGGCAAAGACTACTTCAACGTATGGTTACCATGTTTGAAAGAGCAAAAAAGCAAGGAAAAACACTGCATACAAAAATCCAGGGGGGGCATTGCCGCCCTTGCCCTATGCTGCTGGCGCCCACGAATGTATGTATCATTTATAGCTCTGTTTACCCAGACAAACAAATAATGGAACGACTTGGATATTTGCCGCCAATGACGATTTTTCATTCGCTATTGATTCTTCGGCGATTTACGAATATGCATAATCCATAATCATCTCCCATTATGATTGCCACTAAAACAGTTCTCCTTATATTTTTATACATAATATAAGGCAGATAGGTGTATTTAGCACAATACATAGCAAGAAATATTTCATCTCCTCGTGGTGGCAAATACCTATGTATATCTTCGGCCACCACTGTTATACAGTATATGTATATGTGCAGGTGAATTTGCGTATATAGATCATAGATAAATACATAACAGTCTGCAATGAAAAATTGCTACTCAAACTTCAAACGAGAGAATTTTTATTAAGGGTTTGTTTTCTGTAATATTACTAAATATTTTTGGAATCAAAAAATAGTCGTCTTCTACATCCCACCAGAACGAAAGGTGTGATGAGGTGTTTCTGATGTATGTTTAAACAAAGTTGGTAAGGGCTATCAGGGGTTGCGCTGGCTCTTTTTAACATTTCGCCAATTCATTCACCAAATTAGACTTTTCCGGACATCATTAAGAAAAGCAATAGGGATAGACCGATACCACATTTTCGCCGATGACCGATACCGATACTTTACCTATAAATTCATTTTCAGAAATAGCCGATACCGATACATTTAAGTTGTGGTATCGGCCGATACCGATACTTAACCGATACCGATACTTTACGTAATTTAATGTCATTTAAACCTACATCTGTATTCTGAGCAGTTTTTTTTAACGAGAGTGTAGTTCTCGTTAAAATGAATAACAGCATGATGAAATTTGATGCAAGTAGAAAGCATTAAAAAGAAAAAGCAGTGGATACATTGAAGTGTGGAATTACAGTAGTTCTAGTCTTTCTTTTCTATTCAATCATGCCGACGAATGGCCGAATTTATAAAAAGCTGAGCACTGGGAAGCGTCTTAGTGTGCAGGTTCGGAATTCTTTCTCCTCGCGTAGCTGTCAATCTAGTGGTCTAGAATTTTGGGCGATTTTCTCCAGATGTTACGTGAATATGCGTTAGACTCCCTTAAAAAGTCCTCCGCCCAAGCCCCCCCCCTATAGGTAGATGCCCCTCATTTAGGCTTAACAGAACGCAAACACGGGGGAGGGGGAGTTAAAGGGATATATTAATAAGAGAATCCATTTCCAGTGCCGACTGGTGCAAATATTTAAATCAATTTTTCTCAACCTCTATTTTGTCGCCTAATTGTTGCTATGAGCCAGATAAAAGGTTTCCATATTAGACCCAAAACAGCTTCCTGCTTGCTCTTACTATATGTGTCTTCGTTCTTGGTTAATGCCTCGATTTTGTGCTTACAAAAGTAAAAACATCAAACTTATTCAACTTCAAAGCTTGCAAGTTTTATTTAGATTTTCCTTAATTATAATTCTTTCACAAATGAAAATAGCTTTTAGATTACTTAAACTGCATTAAATTGTGATAATGTATAAACTGTACAATATTATGTAAGTACATATGTATTTAGACATTGTTCATTAAATACGTATGTAAATTCTTCCCTGAAAATGCATAATAAGTTCACATTAATTAATGGTCTTATTTATCTAGTCCAATTATTTAAAAACTAAGTGAATTATTAAATTTTTTAGCAAGATTTCTTTTTAATATGAACTCTTGATCATTTATTAGTTCATTTTGAAAATCCGAATATTTTGATTCTCCGGACAGGGTTAAGCCACAATTAATCCGTATAATCCATGTATTTGATCTTTTCCGTACGAAGAACAGGTACACACCGATTAGTAATGTGTTTTCCTTATATATAAACCAAATACTATTCACAAGAAATATGTTTTTTACCCCAAAATTTGAAATAAACTAAATAATAATTAGTAATACCAATTATACTAATACAGCTTCAACTTTTTAAATTAACAAAATAAATAATTAGTAGATATTGATAATTATTACACTTCTCAAAACAGAATGATACACAAATCCTACGTTCTCTCATTAATCTGATCGATAATACAATCATTAAATGTTTGATAATTCGTACTTTTGATAGTGTGTAATGGTTTAAAAATGAATCATTTTTTTAATTTCTGGACCAACATAATTAAAGTTCACGGGAGTCGCCAGTTTTCAAGTCACTGCCAAAAAGTTAACTTCTTTGCGACACAAAAAAAGAATAAATTGTTTTTACAAATAGGTTTCGTTTATAATTTTAGTATCATTAATTTTGTCACTGAAACAGCTACAATATGAAGAAAAATATTTTTGCTCGTTTTCAAGCTACGCCTTGGAGGGTCTAAATAAAAGATGCTTAAAAATGGCGAGATTAAATGAAAGTTAAAGAAATATCCAAAATGATAAACTAAATTCAATTTTCAAGTCTTAAAATAAAATTGCTACTTAAAGTATCCATATTTAATGAAATTGATCTTCAGTGTTTTTGTTTTTATGATCATTGTTAACATGTTTTTCTGTGATTGATATGAACAAATTTTATCTGTTTTAATTCTGAGCTCTGAGCAGGGGCGGCGTGGCACGGTAAGCAAGGTCTGGGTGTCATCGTCGAAAGGGGGGCCATTTCGAACTAAAACTGAGAAAATCTTGATCTAGCGCAGTGGTTCCCAAACTTTTTGTCCTTCTCTTCAAAAAATCTTCAACTATATTTTTTTTTCACGACCCACTACTACATAACGATATCCAATATAGGCTATATAAAACAGTATAGTTTACTAAACATATAAAATACTAAAGTTTAATTTTTCTCACCCTTTTCGACCCACCGAAATTGCTCCCGTGCCCAACAATGGGTGGCGGCCCATAGTTTGGGAACCACTGATCTAGAGCACAAAAGGGGCGCCTTTTTTTACGTTTGCAGAGGGGCACCATGTGTGTGTGTGGGGGGGGGGGGTATGTCCGACAAACGTCATTCGGTTCAAACCCTACCTCCGTTTGCATGCACAGAAATACGATTCACTTCCGATAGCAGAATGCTACTTTCTGTTTCAAATACTTCCGGCTAACTAATGGTAAAATGTCTGTATCTGAAGTTCTCTAAGCTAAATAGAAACAAATTCCTCAAACGTATTTCGTAGGCTGAAATATTACACTTTAACACACATATAGGCAACCGCCGGCCTGCGGGCCGGATGTGGCTTTTGATCCGGCCCACGGAACACTTGAAAACTCCGTATAAACCATTCAATATCCCATATAAATCCCAATTATACGCCCCGCCACTTCGCTAAAATCCGCAAGTTTAGCCCGCGACTTCGCAACATCCTAAAGTTTAGGTCCACAACTTTTCAAAGGTTGCCCATACCTGCTTTAACACTTTAACGGTCATCATCCCCTGAAATATCAAACGATGTCAAGGACCGTCTCCCCATCAATTTTGATATCTATATCATACCCATTGATAGATTTGGGGCCCCCCAATCTATGAAATTTGTTATAATTTTCATAAAATTTTGATATAAAAAAGAATACTACAGAAAAAACATTTTAAATTGGAGGCCCTTTCAAGTCAGGGGCTCTGGGCAAAGTCCCGATTCGCCTGTATAATAATAAGGCCCTGCGCTTCACGACCAAAACCATATCAAACTTTATTGCTTCAACCTTTTAAAACCATTAAAAAGAGTTTTCCAAATGGAAGAAAATGTGCCTCACTCTATTTTCAGAGGACTTTTAAAAGTGAATATTTTTTTGAAAATTTAAAATCGCAGAAGCAAAACAATGTAAAATAACGGAATTTTGAAGTAAAATAAACGTAAGTGCATTTCATTTATACATTTCATTTATACAATGCATTTATACAGTGCATTTCATTTATACAATGAAAAGTAAGAAACCGTAAGTTTAGCAAATTTATAATAAATACCAATTTTTTTTAAATTGAAAGTCATAATTTAATACTTTTAAACATCGAATTAACTAAAAAATTTGTAATATTTGCTGAAATAACTGCAAAAATCTCTAATCTCTGAACAACGAAATTTTCTTTATAGCGAATTTTTAACTGGAACCGAACGAGTTCGTTATAGGGAGATTCAATTGTATGTATAATATATATATATGAATGAACTCTTTTTCGAGTCCACACAGTGAGAAAATAAACGTTTATAAAACTGAAGTAAAATTATAGCCTACCTCTCGACATTTGTTTGTCAATATTTTCGCCAAAACGTATTTTCTTTCGCCAAACTAAATTTATCTTCGCAATTTGCGGCGTTGGCGATCGACAGCGCGACCCCTGGGCTATGCAATACAAATAACAGTAAAAGTGTTATGTATTTATGCAATTATCGTTTTTTTTCGTAATTAGGGTACAGCCCTTGAAATGCGATTTTCCGATGTGATTTTTTTCTCCTCGAGAGCCATTGAAAAGTGGTTTAAGTTAAAAAAACAAATATATTTTCATATCCCTGAGACTTTTTATGATGAAAGGCTGAAATTTCGTCCATCATCTAATGAATGCATGGGACACATTTTTCTGAGATTTTTTTTTTTTTTTTTTTTTTTTTGTACGGAGTTCGTATAAAAATTTAAATTTTGTATCTATATTGATTTAATCTCCGGAAATTTTTAATCGGTATCACAAAATTCTGTACCTTTCTTTACGTAACTTTGTAATTTATTGTATATGTCTATCCTTAATATTTAAGAAGTAAAAAGCTGATTCTGAACTGTGTTGGTCTATCCTATCCTAGAAGGGTTTGTCTTTCTAATTTGGAATCATTCTGTATATACTTCCTTTTTTCGAAACTTGCTTATAGTTGTTGCGGTTTCAAGGTTTTCAACGTGCTTACTTTATATTAAGATGCTTAAAACCACGTGAAAGTGAAAGTCATACTCTTTTCTCTTTCTCTTCCCCCCCCCCCCCTTCTTTTTTAACGGAAATAAGATTATTGCATGATAAAAGTGTAATTCCTGTAAAATGCTTGTGAATATCTTTTCTGAAAGAAACGGCAATACAGTTTTATGTTACGTTACAGTATGTTTCGTGATATCTGTAATAATGGTGGAATATATATATATATATATATATATATATATATATATATATATATATATATATATATATATATATAATATATTCATTCTAATGTATTAAATTATCTCTAAAGTCTTTGGGGTATTTGCTATAAAACTGTTGTTAGTAGTTTGTTTGTTTTTTTTTGGGGGGGGGGAAGTTTACAGCTCCCATTTCATAAAGGAATTTGTTTTTATTTCTCTGGTTAAAAATTATTTTACAGATGTCACTCAGAAACAAGTCAAAAAGGATTCCGGAATGACGAAAATATATGCATTTCCATAAAAATCTAGTGATACACGAAATGTAAAAAAACAAAATAAACATACAAGGAATATCATTTCGTATAGTTTCCAAATTTAGTGGGTGAGATTTTTAAAGAAAATATTGTCTTGTGACGATAAGTTTAACATGATGGCATGTGTCACAAGATAATCATTGCAGTGACAGCTTCAAATGAAAGTGATACGTTTTTCGTTTGGATACTCCGATCTGCACTGATTGAGTGCTTCGTGAATTAAGATGCTTTATCTCTCTATTCGTGAAAAGTGTACCGTGTATTTATCTAAGGGTAAACATGTGAGGATGGTTAATCGAGACTTGTAATTTTTGCGGACACGAGAGGCTGATTCAGTTCCGAGAGATAACGGAGGGTAAATTTGTTGAAAACGTTTACGAAGAACTTGTGTGTTCAGCTGATAAAAAAAAATAATAATAATAACAAATACCCTAATGATGCCTAGAATATAATTTGGTTTCTAGTTTTTAACGTACCTTGGTAAAGTTTGTAATGTTTAACATGTAATCTGCCTGTTGGAATAGGACCCCTTAAAAAGACTCCCACGGAGAGCACTCCCACCTATAGACCTAGATACCTTGTGCAGATAATTGGCCTTAACTTCACAATCAACCAACATGCAATCTGCAGGGTTAAGCCAGTCTGTTGTGAAAGCGACAGTCATTTTATTAATTGTATGGTTTCCGCTTAGAAAAAAAAAAGTGAAAGATTTTATTAATACCATATTTTGAAGTGACACGTGTATAAATTTTATTATTTAGTTTACCAACTTATCAAATAATTACATTTGTAATAAAGTTGTATCATAATTTTTTACTTTATTCTGCAATGATTATAACGTGACGCAGTTAAGTTAGAGCTCACTTGCCGGTATCTGACTGGGTCAGTCCTATACTGATTTCGTTGAATTTCAATAGAACAGCATCTTTAAAACGTACTTCAAACTTCAAACTATTATTATTTGTAGAGTATAAGGTGTTAGAATTATTTTGCGTACCAGGTAAAGGAAGAATTAGTGTTCCACATTTCCTTTTTAATAGGTGAACTTGCTAGAAACTATATGTTATTGACAAATTAAGTTTATGTGACAGTGCGAATAGTTAGAAAATGCACCAGTGAACAGGCAATTTGATTATTAATGATTAATTGGAAAATAAATTTTCTACTTAATTGCAGTTGACAAATATGATAAATTTATCTAGATTTCTCTGTCAGATACAAATGGTGTATACTACAAAGGAGCATCAAAACATGTTGCACTTGAGAAGGAAATTGAATCACCTAGATAGTATTACTCTAACAGTTATTCAATTGTATATACATTGAATATATATTAAGTAGTTCACAATATCTGAAAAATAATGTCGCTTCCTCCGATATTAGAGCCGCATAGTTTATCTTTTAATGCCATTTTTCATAACATTTCAGTATGATAAATCGCATATATCGGGGACCTTTTGTCTAAGAGGATTTGGACACCTGTCGCTGCCACCGATCTGCGAACGGTGAGGCTGCAGCCTGTTTGACAGTCGTACAACACTGCAGGACTTTTATTTGGGTCGTGTTACCGCACAGTAGTATGAGAAAGATATCGTAAGGCTACGCGAGGTTTTTTTCGAGTTGCTGCAGACTCGAATTTCTTTTTTATGGACGATAATGTGAGACCGCAAAGGGCTCACATTGTTGATGATCTGCATGAACTGGCTTAAGAAGTCTCTGGATCTCAATCCTGAAGAACATGTATGGGATGGTCTAGAAAGCCATTGCTCGACGTTCACGCCCCTTCCAAGAACATACAAGTGTTAAAAACCTTCGTTGGGAAAAATGGGATTTATTGCGGCAAGCGTCTTTCATCGCTCTTTTTAAAATAGGGTATGGAAGCTCCTTGTGAGGCTTGTATAGCAGTGCACGGTGGGCAACACTCCCTATAAAATATACCTTTCGCGAGATAGAATGAATCAGGATTTGACCGCTTTTGATGCAACCTATATATTAACTAACAACTCACCCCTTTTTGATATTGCCATGTTTCTGTACGCTTCCTTATGTGATAATAAATTTCAGTGCCAAATTTTACTACAATAAACTAAATACTTCTTCAGTTATCGCGGATTTTGTATTTGTAACCTTAATTTTTGACACCAATATATTTGACCTACTGCAAAACATTTTAGACAAATTTAGCCATCACAGCGAAGATTTTACGAAGAGTTCTCAAGAAAGATAATGGTTTTTTCTTTTAAACCGAGCAAACGATTTTATAACTCAGAAAGCAAAATGATCATCACAAAACAGGAATATTAAATTATAAAATTACTTTTTCTTAGCGGAATGTTTTTCTTTTGCGCGTAAAGAAATAAACCAAGAAGCCATACACTCTTGTTTCCATTTCTTTCCTTATTTGTGAGATTTAGAATAACCGAAAATATTTTTCATCTCGAATAACAAGGTCATCCTACTGATGAAACAGGTGCATTCGTTATTTATTCTTTTTTTTTCTGCAGTGATGCCACCACAAAATATTATTACGAACTTTATTTCTGAATATTCATCAAACACTGTGTGAATGGATTATGGATACAAGCTACGAAAATTTCCAAAATATTGTTAGAAAATCAAATGTGCTAATAGTACAATCGAAAGATTTATAGGTCATGTTTATCTCAAACTGTACAGCAACTCACACTATTTTTCTTTCTAGAAAAACACGTGCGATACTGCTCTTGAAGGAAATAAAAATGTTTATGAATCATATCAGAACTGAGTGGATTTAAAATGTTTCATCAGCGATTGTATTGTGTATTCTTACAACCGGCAAACCTGTATGATTAAGAATAGGTAGAAGAAAAAGAGAATTCTCAAACATAGTAACACTCTGCGAAATGATTAATCTGGTATAAATAGGTATTCACTCACTCATACATATCATAAAACATACAATAGTTTTTTTTTTGTGTATATTGATCATGATAATATCACACGAGGTAAATAACAATAGATATTTCATAATTTAAAAAATGATTAATTTACTTATTTACACGAGTTATTGAATTCTTTTTTCAAACTTATATAATTTGTATTTTAGAAATCCATTCAATCTGCTGACATGGCTCTAAATCACTGTAACTCGAGGTCAACGTATCTCACTCTGACGTAATCCTTATCTTCCAAAATTTCATTTAAATTCATCTGGCTTTAAGAACAATAAAACTGATACATTTCAGATTGTTCTTAAAAATTCGTACAATAATCAGTATTTCCTTTGATTCATTTTGATCTGCAACAATTTTCATTTACTTCAACCCACCTATCAGGATTCGATCATACGTCCTGAGGGGCGGATTGTTCTCCATTGATAACATTATCGACACGAGATAGTTATTAACACTGGTGTGTACAAAGTTCAAGTGTACATTACTATCAAGTTGCAAAACTTTTGTTTTAATGAGTCTTTAAAAAACCGCCATAAAAAATTTGCAGTAACAATGACTCTGATAAAATATAGAACATAGAGATTATCTTTCCAACATTCATGCACCTTCGGCTAGAAGCGGTTAGATTGGGAGGTGAAAATTTCAAAAGGCTGCTAATTCCTGTGAGAAAAAATATCGCTTTCATGAATAAATAGTTACATTTATTGATTTTACTTATCTGACGGAAATTCCCCCTTTGTAGTTCGTTTTGTATTTGCTTTTCTCTTTGACGATACTATGACGGCATAAAAGATAACGCATTCGGGTATTTAGCTTTAACGTTCTCTTTACAGACCTTTATAGTATTAGAACATCTGATAGTTGCTAAAAAAACATTCTTTACGAAGCTGTTATTTTCTTATTATGTTATTCTTTCAACATCCTATATATAATAATCATGGTCTGTTCAAATAATTAAAACTCGCGAAATCACGAATTTTTGTTAAAGAAGCATCTTTTTGGTGTCACCTAATCCAATTTTTTCGATATATTTGTTTTTAATTTTAATGAAAGAAAGAAGTGAAACAGAGAATCGAAAAGGTAGAACAATGATGACATTTAAGAAATTACTTAGAACTATGGATGTATTATCGGAGGGGCACGTGCCCCACAACTTTAGAAAGCCACTTGTTTTAGAACCCTTTTTTAATCACAACATGAAAACAATGGCTATTCTTGCTCCACCGTTAACGGTCACGTTACGATTATGTTTAGAATTCTACAAGTTTAAAATTGATTCGACACAGAAGGAAAAGTCGGAAAGATACCAAGCATATGCGACTGCATTGTTATAATATAAAATCTACCCTTTCCATTTTAAATTTTCAATAATATGAAAAGTATTTTTTATAACGAATGCTGAGAAGCAGAGTTTATGATTTTTGGTTTTACTTCACTGTAAAATGTTTTAAGAATTTGAAACATACAACAGCTAATTAATAGTAAAAATAGGTGTAGGCATAACTAGGTGGGAATTAAGTTCTCTCTAAGCACCTTTTAACCCTATCTGGAAAAACCGAATAATCTAGAGAACAAAATATAATGATCTCCTAGGCCAGGGGTGGCAAACCTTTATGGATCATCGTGACATTTTTTTTATAGAAGTGTTTAATGAGGCCATAGATGTACCATCAAATAATTTTGACTTAGTGACCATTCAATCGTGATACTTCATAGTGAACTTTGTTATTTTTAATTAAAATGCAAACCGTTTTGATCGGTGGCGTGCCCAAAATATTGTGTCGTGTGCCATCAAGGGCACGCGTGCCATTGGTTCGCCACCCCTGTCCTAAGCTAATCCAATCAGCACCATCAAAGGAACGTCCAAAAACATTCAATTAAGCCAATAAAAGCAGCTGGTCGCTTATTAATATTCATGTAAAAAATACATATGTGGATATTTCTTTTTTAATTTAACATAAAAATTGCATTTTATTGGGAACGATATCCTTGGAATAAAAAATAAAAAGAACGTTTTCTCAGAAATGATCATTGTCTGAGTCAAGTTTTAAACCTCTTCCTTTGTTCTTTGTCACGAATATCGCCTGGAAGTAAAACTTTTCATGCTTTGACTTAACAGATGTCTGCATCGGTCTGGCAACTCTGTTTTATCTGCCTAAAAAATTGCAAAATCACTCATGCTTTAAGGTGATGCGGTTGTTAATAAAATCTGCTATTTATCTGGGTGGCCTAGATGCTAGCACCAAAGCTGTAAAATTACTCCGAATTGAGCGGGTAAAATAAGTGCTAGTAGAGATATAAATCTATAAATAAAATGTCATTTCGGTTTTGTATTGAATTTAAGAAGTAATCTTGTAAAAAGAATGACGACTTGACATCAATGACACAAAAATAATTGATGCATGTATAAAATTTCACTGTGCCTCAAATAGTACGAAACTGTGGATTTCAAGAACGACATAGTGCGTTTTCCCTTTTGAAGAATTTAGAATAAATTGCACTTAAACCACTGTAATTACATATATAAATCTGCGTAAACAATATTATGCTGCACCATAAGACTTTACATGTTGCATAAACTTGGCCAGAAATCCACTTTTTCCCCCTTCTGCTTTAAAATTGATGATTGGAGCTAATATTTTTCTTCTGTGTTTTGTAAAAGGACGTCCTGGAATCCACCGGCTGCAGCGCATAGCATAAAGAAAATTCGAGAAGGAATTTATTAATGAGTTACTACAAGTTATCAAACATATAGCTTACTCGACATTCGTCTTTCTCTTTTCAACGGCCAGAAATTGAACTTCGGCCAATAGAGCGAGGGCTCAACCGGTCGATTACCTACATATGAATCGATTTGGTGTTTTTCCCCTGTTTCTAACTTAGTACGCTCACAATCCAAAAATACACGCGCAAGTCACGTAAGCATATGTCTATCTATATATTTATTTCAAGATCATGACTAAAAATAAAAGGATTTTAGTATGAGCATTTATTTGTGTTATAAAATTTCTCTACAAACGTTATAAAAAGCAGCTTTTCCCCCATAGGCACACAAATAATCTAAGTTAGTTATAGTTGATTCTAAATTAATTAGTTACTTTTTTAAACGATTTGCAATGTTTGCTTTACTTTAACGAAGGGTAGCATTTATTTTTTTTTATAAGAAATGTATGGTTTAAAGGCAATAATTTTAGAAAATGATTTGTTACCATAAACTATTTTATATTTGTACTTTTCTTTTTCGTTGATTCAAGAAATTATTATACGTGATTACTAGAGATGAGAGAGAAAATATGATGTGTCATTTTTGTGCATATGGATATTATTAAGTTGATAAGCAGGGCCGGCTTTACCACTAGACGGACATAAGCGACAGCCTACGATCGCCAATTGAATGGGGCCGCCTTTCAACTAATCTTAAAAAAATGTATTTATGTTCCTCTCTAATTTAACTTCTAGGCTAAGGATGTTAAAAACTAATTTTTCAAAGGTGCCACAATTCTCTTAAGATTTTCTAAATAACTTGTGTCTTTCACGTTTTTTATCAGTCAGCTTTTCTTTTATCAGTACTCTTCCAATGCAAGCGCTCGAAATAAATAACTGTTTAAAAAGTTTTTAAAGATTTTCATTCTCAATATTGATGATCATTAAAAACATAAGTTTCATACAAAATAGTTAAAGAGTGCCACAAATTGATCTTATTTTTTTCATTTGTATAACTTTTTAAATGTAGTGGATATTTTTTCATGAGTGAATATATTATTTGCGTATCTGTACATTAATGTACAGCTGCGGACAAAAAAAGGCCCACTTGTACTTTATTCAGCCGTTATTCGTCGTACAGCAAAGTTACATATACCAATCGTTTACGATTGACATACATAAAAATTGCATAAGGGGGCGTCTTCATATTAAAATTCGGACCAACTTTATTTTTTCCAATAGCAACCCCTAGATTTCCCTTCATATTTCAAAAATTTAGCTCATTTCAACCCCTGATACCAATTTTCAATAAATTTGAACTGAAAATGTGCGAGTTATGAGCACCCCAAACCCCCCTCCCCCCTATGTTAAAATATTTTTTCATACCTTAATTCATATCTCATATAATATTGATAATAAGAAGCGGATTTTATTCGTACTATTAGAATTAAACGACCCAAACATAATTTACTATTATAATTTTTAATAAAATATTAATATGAATTATTATTCATGATTTTAGTCAGAAGAGCAGAGAACAACCTCTCACTCCTGGCAACATTTCACTTGTATAAAAGAACCTTCAAGAGAAATACTCAATAAGATTTTCAAAATCGTGAGCAGTCGTTTTGCATTTTTCCTTTAAATCATGTGTACGAACCAAGGAAGTTATGGACTCCGGGTCATTTGGATGACTAACTAAATATTCTAAATTCTACACCTGATATTCTTAGTACAAAAAACTTTAAGACTAGAAACAGTATTTTCCTTGAAAATAATATTTATTTCTTTTAACTCGCGAGCGAAATTAATGAAAGGCTAAAAGTTCGGAACCTACAAATAGCGTTTCTCAATTTGCAGGAAGTCCCTTAAAATCGCTCAAAAAATAATTCGCAATATATCCGAAAATTATCGCAGAAAATTGGTGAAAATTTATATTTAGGGTAATTTGAAGGTTTTCTTTCGTTTAATGAAGTCAAAGTAGTATGTTGCCATTGAAAAAAAACGAAGTTGATGCAGAATTAAATATGAAGACAGCCCCTTATGCAAATTAAATTACTAGAAAATTAAAGTATACGTTATTTGCAAACGAATGGTATAGATAACTTTACAGTACGACAAATAATGGCCAAATAAAGAGCAAGTGGGTCTTTTTTTTCCGCAGCTGTACAATGTATGTTTGTATGCATGAATGCATGTGTGCATCTACGTATGTATGGGGCCGCCTATTGATTTTACCTACGGCCGCCTAATATGTAAAGCCAGGCCTGTTGGAAGAATCATAATTACTATCGATTTCAGAACATACCTAGTAAGCATGATTGCTTACCCAATGAATCACTAGGCATCATGACTCATTACTGTTTAACTCTCCTCTGTCTAGAGTTACCAAGAGAAAAGCATCTCACTCCTTTCTGTCGGCATAATTAAACTTCTGGGATAGAAAAAATTTTCCTATACAAAAAAGGACCTTAATTGAGGGTGTTCGGCTGGTTTAAAGATGAACAGGCATTGACAAAAGTTCTAAATCTTAGGAGCCAGGAAACATTTTTAGAAGCCACATATATTGAGCCCGTCTTTTGGACGTACCTGGATTGAAGAGATGGCTGAAGCATCAATTATCAATGAGAAATTCAATAATCTCTCTTGTTCGAGTATGCTCCTATAAAAGTGGCTAGTGCTTACATTGATAGATTTCAAGAAATTTTGGAACTGTATTGTCTGCTCTTAATGTTGCAAATGTTATTGACACCATATCCTGTTCTTCTGTACCTATCAATCAACATAAAAAAGATACATCTGATAGCTAAGCCATTTCGTTTGCTAAATACTTGGTTCAATAAACATATATATATATATATAGTATTACATAACAACATATGTATACAAACATATGATTAGTGTAATCAAATTGTCGTTGATTACGCTGAAAGTAAATGTTCGTTTCTATTGTTAGTTTTCACGCTTTCATTTAAAAAATATAATAATAAAAGATTTAAGTGTTTTGAAATTTTCGTTAATTCAGCAGTTATTTACTTATTTATTTATTTATTTGGAACCCATCGATGAAACTTGTCACATTCTAAAATATATGGATATGTGAAGGAGATTAAACAATTTAGAATATTTCTCAGCATCTGAAAAATTCTTTGCCATCATTATCCTTGACACACATACCGTGAACTTTCACATTTCAAAGACGCCTAGGCAAATAAAGGATATTGCCGTCTTATCGAATGCTCTTTTTCCAGTTCTAAGTATAAAATATTCTTTAGCTAAAACTTTTTTTAATCGGTTTAAATTCATTTACGCTCGTTTTAATTAATTATTTTTTCAGCAGATTAAGTTTTATTTCTCATTTTATATAATTTAGTTATACCAGCTGTGTTTATTGATGTATTTTTTTAATTATTATTATAAAGTTTGCGTTGATATTTTCATCTGCATGTATTACTTTTATTAACGAAAACACTAAGAATTATATTTTAGAAAACAAACACAAATCATTAATGGAGTTCCATAGCAATATTTAAAATGTTCATATTGTTTCTCGCATCATTGTTAGCTGCTAGATATTTACTTTGATTTATTGTTTAATTACTATTTAAGTTTATTAGTCTTTATGTATTTTATTAACCACTGCAGTTTTTGTAAAGTACCTAAAGTATTCATTATAATGGACTATCTACGCAAATTTGTTAAAAATGTGTTGTTGTGAGATAGTGTAAATTCAATAGAGAAGCAGATGGAGTGAGTGAGTTTTTGGTAATGTATTCAAATAACCAAAAAAGTTACCAAACCAAACAAAAACCAAAAGGATAGTAAACATTACAATATGGTCATTCCATCATTTTTTATTTTCACAATTAACTCTTATTTTTAAGAGAAGCAATTTGTGCGAATTATTTTCATGTTCTTCCGTTATCTTATTATCACTAGATTGATATTAACAAAAGAAAGCCCTAGATTTTTTTTTTTTTTGGAAAGATCTTTGCATGTGTAAAAGTGACAATATTTGATGCTTTGCAATCTTAAGAATAAGACAATAAGAAAATGGATAGAGCAGTATTACGACGTAATTTAATCTTTATATTGTAAAAAGAAAATTTTTAGAACACTGAAATTCAGCTCGGAGGAATTTTTCACTCTTAATTGACGAGAATAAAATAAATATGATGTGTGATTTGACTATAACATAAATATGTTAAAGAACTTATTTGCATGGTGAAACGTTATAGAATTCTAGAAGCAGTCATGTGCAATCGAGTGAATAGGAAATCCATACGTTTGACCCGAGCATGGAAATTATGGCTGTTACTTGTCATATGGAATGATACCTTAATTTGAGGACATTTTAAAATTCTGACTCATAAATAATTTCCGGAAACTCAAAGAAAGCTGACTAATACCATAAAAAGCTAGGTTAGTATAGTTCAGACTCATTTTCTTTTGTTCATCTCTACGGTATCAGACTGCTAGTTTTCCAGTTTATTTCACAACTTTTGCTCTAATAACTTAGATTTTGTAAGTCTGGTGAGAGAATATATTTTAGGCTAGTATATTTTTAAATCGTGTACAATGGAAATACGTTTGTCCATACCATTAAAAAGGCAGTCCGATAATTTTTGAAAGAAGTTGAAGTACGTATATTTATATTTCTTTCATTTCAGTTTTAGCAATACTTTATCAAAGTCTGTGGATTATTTTAGTGAATTGCGTTAGTACTATACTTAAAGCAGGGCTCGAAATTAAAGGAGGTCCGCCGGTCCGAAATCTCCAAAATATATAATGGACCAGTAGAATGCAAAATTTGTTTGTCCGTCGGACCAGAAAGGTTTTATTTACATTTTTCTCTTGCAAACTTTCCTCATTTAGTTCCACAATACATGTCATCTAATTTTACCAATACATGTCACATAATTCGACCTATTTATTATTTTTATAATAGGTATTCACATTTTTTAATTCAGCTCTTAACTGAAATCAACATATATTGCTCATGTAATTTCTTTTGTTTTGCAATTTTTTAAAATCATGAATACAGACCAGTGATAAATGTTACGGACCAGGGAAGACATCTGGTCCTTTGGACCGCTGACTAAATATTCTAATATCTACCCAGCTCAAAAGGTAAATTTCCACTTCCCAAGAGTGCCTAATTTATATGCAAAGTCAATTATATCGAATGACGAACATTAAGAGTAAATGCTGGTATAGACGACCTACAGTTTGTTAAACACTTAACACAATTAATTTATTTATGCAAATCAAATAAATTAATGTGTAGTTGATAAAGTTGTTCTTGCTGTACTTAATGTGAACCTCATTAGTTTCCAGTGTTATTATCTTGCTAAGGTGGTTATGAAATTCATGCGACGAAACAATTCATAGATGTACTTACTTTGTTTTCCGATATTTATAAGCTTTTCCGGTATCAAACATTCATTCTGCCGATTGTGTTTTTATCGATCATCAATAAAATATTATCTGCTGAGAGATGTCAAATGATTTTGCGTCAGAAAAATAAATGGATGAAAGATTTCTTACATGTGTGTTTGAAAGAGTTTTTTTTTGGAATAACTAATACCGATCAATTGATAGACATGTGCATTTTAGAAGAATATAGAGCAATTTCACTTTTTAAAGATTTTAATTAGGAATTATTTCCTTTCCTTTCTACATTAAAATTTATTTATAATATCTGTTAGCATTTTATAAACCTTTGGCAGATAGTTTACCACATTTATACCACATTACGTTTCGTTTAATTAATGTTGAAAATCCATTTTATTTCAGAAAATTATTTTTAAAATACACAAAAATTGTAGCTTGTAAGTGTTTTGTTAAAAGTTATTTTTGAAGGTATATTTGTGAAAAAAGTCTTAATCTCTACTTATTATAAAAGAAGGTGTCTGTCTGTGTGTGTGTGTGTGGGTGTGTCTGTCTGCAGCGTTACGGACAAACGGCTACACCTAGAAACATCAAATTTGGTACTCGGGAAGATGTAAATATGTAGTTGTGCACCTCGAAGCGATTTTTTCAAAATTCGATCTAGATTTTTTTTATTTTATGTTTTATGCGATTTTTGGCATTTTTTCTCACCTAATTCGTAATAACGGCGGAAATTACGCTCGCAGCAAAACGGCATTTGTATCATCGGATAGAGGAGGAAATTTTCTTTTAAAGACTGTTTGTTCTGAATACGTAACATGATTTACCGATTTTTAGGAATTTTTTTACTAAACATCTGCTTCGCGATTTTTTTTCGTAAAATAATTTTAAAACTGTCGCATCTTGAATTCTATCCGTCATAACTTTTAGATATTTTGTCAAATCGTGAAACATTCTTTTCTCCCTCTTTTAAAATAAAAACGAAAAAATTATGTAAATTAGATGATTTTTTACGAATTTTAATGCAGCCTAATGTTTAGAATTTAATAGCATCAACGCGATCTTACGCCATTCATTACATTGCGATCACGGCACGAGAATTTATGTTCGGTCGTTGCCACACAAAGGATTAAAAAAAGGGTTTTTTCAACCAATGGAGATTTTAAATATGATATCAGAATTTCAATTCGCAAGTGAGGATCTATGACGTCAAATGCTTTAAGATACGTAAAAATTACGCCATAATTTTAACTCATTTATTCCAGCTCTGTTTTCAACACAGGGAGACGATATTTTGATTAAAATTTACTGTAGAAATAAACTAAGAAATTCGCGATTATTATTATTAGAAGTGGTATTTTAATCCGGTGCTTATTTAAAAATTGAAATGTTTTCACGGCGCTGAAAATGTTCATTTTAAAAGTTACAAAGTTCGTTTCAAAGCGCGATATATTAAAATTTATCTATTTACTATTTTTATTTTTGGCATTTAATTTAGCGTAGGCGTTGCCTAACATACGCATGCAGGTTGCGAGTATATTTTTATTTTAACGTTGAATTACGTTCCTCCATAAAGGTCCAACGCAAAGTTTTAATGATACCGTTTGAAAACAATTATGCGAAATATCGAAATTAACTCCCTCAATCTACCGGGGTATCCTTTACGGCAGTCAAACAGTGACGTCATAAATTAAAAAAAATGCTTGAAATTTGTAAACTCTGCAACTCTAACGCCCTGTCACAATTAAAATGGGAATAAGTAGCTCCTCGAGATTACACAGTTAGATGTTTTTCAGGAGACACGACTATGGAGGATTAAAAGATATCGCTATATTAGATACATGGATATTTAAAATGGCACCCCTTGGATATTTTCTCCCCACAGTAAGATGAAATGGTTTGCGGCGCTAAATACGCCAATCTTATAAAACTATGTATAAATTAAATATATATGGAGAGTTTCCTTAATGGCAACCATTATGTGAAATGATTATTATTTATGCTAATGCGTAAATTGCAAAGAATCGCCACAGAATCACAAGATCCCATTCCGGCCAAATAATCTAAGCTGTTTCTTTTAAGGGAGCCTTGAAGAGGGAGAAGCGAGTATAGATAGTATTAATGTACGTAATAGGTAGTATTATTAGATTTGTAAAGATAATATGAATAAATCGCAATGTACCACGTTAATAAATATTTCATGAAATTAAAAGTGTTTATCCTTTTTCAACGGTTGTCTTACATCCAACTAAATGAAAAGTAATTCTAATTTGCGTTAATATATTCCGCAGTCATTTCAACAGAGGAGATTACTTGAACTTTTTAAAAAATGAAATTCTGTTTTGTCACATGCAGATATGATTTTAGTAGTAAAATATTCCCTTCTTCCCGTTTGAAGAGCGGGTGCGCAGCTATTTTAAAAACATCTCTTGCAAATAGCATGAATGAATTCAGAAGACCTCAAAACGTGTATATACACCAAAATCTCGAAGTCAATATTTTCATGATTACAATACGTTCCTTATATGGTACATGTTCGGAAAGAAATAAATGGTGCTCCATTTCATGTAGTGTCTTAGGTATTTAATGCTACAACTTGAGCCTAAAAAACAGTATTATGTAGAAATAAGACATTTTGAAAGCCAGGAGTTCTCTGCAAACCATTAAGCTTTCCACTTTTTTGATAGTGAATGACACTGACGTATTTTTTTGAGTCATTATACTGCAATGATCAGGTTAGTATTCATGACACAAACTTTACATTAAGAGTCAAATAATTTTGCTCTTTTTTTTTTAAATTCCACATCACGAATAATTTCGAATTACACATGTAAGGAAAATTTTAGTTTCCTACCGTGCGAAGAACGGGCACGCAGCTAGTTTTAAATAAAGAAAATTTAAACGAATAGCAGATCAAGAATGAAAAAATTAACAGTTTATTACTTTTGACTAAAAATAAATAAAAAATCAAACTAGTGTAAGACTATTTGTTGTAGAAAATACGTTATAGAAGGCATAGTATTTTTTGTTATATTTTCTTTTTGAGTAGTTACAGTTTTCAAAATTTCAATGTCACTTATAAACGTGAGTATAAAGATTACGTATTTAGAGAATGTACAGTTTTATGATAGGTTTGAAAAATACTATTATTTAAAGAATTTCTGTTGATAGCTCCGTTGATAGGGCTGTGGACTGCAATCGGTAAATTTAGAAGAAAATTAGTAAATAAAAACAGTTTTTAGCTGTCTCCCTCCGCCCCTCCCCAAATTCAAGACAAACACGATTAAACGTCTGAACATTTTAACCAGGTAAGTTTTTTTTGTCGTATAGTTGTTTAAAGACTGATGTTTTGAAGAGACAAAGACCTGAAAAGTACTGAAAACTTCAGATTCATCGGATTTGTTCTTTCCAGAGTTGACATTTTACAGATAAGAGAAGATTAACACATTTAATTTTAACTTCTATTATTTTATTTAAAGACCTTTTAATTATTCATCGCTTCTCTACAACTTAAACTGCACAAAATGGTTGTCTCTTAAACTAGTTTTTTTTTGTTTTTTTTTAATGGAGTAAAGTAACTTGTATGAGTCCTTGCTCTCCTTTCAAAGCAGTGTAGTATAATTAATTACATTATCTTCCTAAGTGCAAATAAAATCGAATTTGGCTCGTTCTGCATATTCTTTCGTCTAGCAATTGTTCAAGCAAGTTTCTTCTTTTCACTACATAAACAATTTATTTATATCGGAGAGTTCGATTTTTGTCCGCTCATCAATAATACATCACTGAAGAAAATATGAGTAATTTACTGTAATTTTTGAGCAGCACAGGTGGTATCACTTCATAGCTGAAAGCGTCTTCCCTCTGAAAAATTAAAAGACAGGCTATTTAGCGACATAATTTAAGTATAAAAGAAAATTTGGCTTAAGTGGTTTAGCAAAACAGTTCATGGAAGGAAAAAAAAAGCATTTCAAAATGATTTAGCTAAATGATCTACTGTTGTGTATTATTTTGGTAGCCCCAAACTCTTCACATGCTATTTTCTATAAATTTCAGGCTACTTTCTTACAAACTCTACACATTTCTTGATATTTTTTCTTAATGCTAAATATTACAAGATGTTTTACAGGGTCTACGCCAAAATCCCTTCCGTTAACCGAATATTTCAGTAACTTTTCATAAAATACCGTCAATTTTTTACGTTTAAAAAGAAGGATTGAAGGATATTTTGGATTAAAGCATGCTATTTTAAATGTGCTGTTTCAGAAGAACATTTATTAAATTACAGAAATTAAATTAAATTTTATCTAATGCAAAATAGTAATATCGATATTGAGGATCATTCCAAATTTTCGGAAGAGTATTCCTTCTGTTTCATTATGCCAAAATTCTACGTCATTTTATCTTGATATAATACAAATCACCGAACTAAATCATTAATATCGAATCACCGAAATACCATAGAACTAATAAAATTCATAAATTATCATAAAAGAAAAAACACTCAAAAATTTGTTCTTTGAAAGTCAAAATTAATAAAAAATAATTCTATATTTATTTTGCTGCTTTCTTTGACAAAAGTATGTCAACTTTAAACGTTTCTTGGTAAAACATAGTGTATTTATAACTCGTTAAGAAAACACAAAGGAAAGAAATTCGCGCGCGAACATGAATAATCACTTATCCAAAAATTTTAAATTATAAAAATAATAATGAATCTGCAGAGAAGTAAACTATCCGGGTATAATGTATTAACAGAAAATGCACTTTTTCATCCAAAAGTTTAAGCCTTTTTCAAGAAAAAAAAATCTGTCTACATTGTAATGTATCTATGGTCGAGAAAACAATACAAAAGTGTGTAATAAAATTCGTTTCTCCAAGGATTTTCACATTTATTATGACACTAGTATGAAAAGATCGTATATTTTTTCTGATAAGGTAATTACATGGTTCTTTCTGGATAAGCAAAGCAAACATTTGTACAATATCAAAACAGAATAAAACTCTATCAGTCACAAGGTATAGTAAAAAAAATGTATATGCGTGAAATATTTTATCAAAATCCCAAAATATCAAAACATTTTAGATTATGTAATCCAAAAGTCAAATTATCAAGAGCACGTACCGTATCTTTAGACTATTTCAATTTTTATTTCACTGAGTGTAATGCATAATTAAATGCATGTGTGTATATGTAGGTATGTATGTATATGTATATACATTAATGACGGAAAATTTCACGTTGAGTGTGTAATATCGATGTTGATGCTTCAACATAGTGTTGTATACGTGAGCCACGCTGTCGAAATTCTGCTTCCTCCCCTTTAATTTGTAATTTCCCTCAGGTGGCACCGGACGAGAATAGAAATGGAAAATTTGTAGCAATTGCAAATATTCCATTTCTGTTGTTGTAATCCTTTCGACGATAATTATTTTATGCTCTGAGTGAGGGTGTGAGGTTGTATACGACACATTTCAATCATTCTAATAAGAGAAAACAAAATCGCTGGAGAGAAAAATCAACAATAAATTCTCTTCCGTTTCGTTACTGCGAAATGACATAGCTGACCTTTGGAGCCCAGCATAGGCTACCGATATACATATTATGCTATTATAATATGCGAAAATCACCTTCTCTTATTAGTATGATTTGGAAAACAATGCATCCTGATGTGGATAACTTTGCTCCGATAATACTACAAGCAAACTCTTATCGCAAGAGAAGAAAGTAAAATAAAGATCAAGTTACAATAGCTGAGTATTGCCCTCATTTCATCTTATCAAGGAGGAACAGTTTTCGGCGCCTTGTTTAATGTTTTTTTACTTTTTTTTCCCAATTTCCTTTTTAGCAGTATTTATAACAGCATATTTCGATATTACGGATGCGTTTATGTGACAGAAAAATAAAATACCACATATTACAATGTATAGTTTTTCACAAAACAGATTGAATAGCGAGTTGCAGTATACTTTAGAGAAAAATTAATTTTTACATTTATATGTTTGTTTTGATATAATTTTGAACCCAGATTTAACCTGTTAGGTTTCATCATTGAAAAGACGCACCGGATAAGAATCCCCTTCTATGACCAGTGTTGCTCTCCAGTACAAGTCTTTGAATTATCCTCTGTGGGAGTATTCAAAGACCCCAGCATGGAAGCTACGCTGGTGGGTCACCGTTCTTCTCCGCCACGTCATTTTAATGACGAGAGTGACCAAGTTAAACCTGGGTTCAGTGGTTGGTTACTAATTGGGCTTGTACAGGAGTCGTATACACTTAAAAAATGTAACTTTTTGAAAATTAACGAGAGGAATTTTTTCTTACCGGAGTCTTTCTTCCCATCTTATTTTAAACATTTTTTCAATTTACATTATTCACTTATCTCTAATAGCTAAGAATTAAATTCTGTTACCACCTTTTTGGGACACAATGTATATAGATATATTGGGTGGTCTAGTATGAAATTTGTAGAAAAAAATATTGCTGAATTTAACACCTTATTATTTGACATAGTCTTAATATTTTAGCGTTCAGGTTTTTAATTACATATCTTGCCTGTTAAAAAAGAAATCATTTGTAAGCTCTAAAAAAATATGTAAAACTTTTTATAAACATTAATTTTGTTAATTAAACACTATAATGAAGTATGAGATCTTACTTGGAACTACGGCATCGCAGACAGCGCGGTGCATTAATAGGGTACTTGGCTCTAGTGTTACTACGCATTAGACAATTTCAAGTTGGTTCGCCAAATTACGTACGGGTAGCTTTGATCTCACAAATGAGCCACGCGGTTGTCCAATGTTAAAAATGACGTACTAAAGGTCACCGTTGAGTACGACCGATCACAGAGTACCTAGGAATGCGCAACTGGTCGAAAGCATGCAAAAACTTAAAGAAAAACAGCCAAGATTGGTTAACAGATAGACTCTTACCTATTGCATAATAATGCCAGACAACAGACTGCACAAATGACTAGCAAAACTACAGGAGTTGAGCTTCTTCATCATCCATATTCACCAGACCTAGCTCCCACTGACTTGGCCAGCATGTCTTGTGCAATTTGGACAACTTTCTAATAGGAAGACAATTTAATTCCGACAATTCTGTGTATTGATACATATACTTATGATAATTTCCTTTTTAAGAATTTTTTTTCAAGTTTTAAATATTTTTTAGAGCTTACAATGATTTTTCAACCCTTTCAGACCCTGCGTCCACAATTGAGGACACAAATAATACCTAAACTATTGTAAACGGTGGCTATCCAAATTTTCGCCCATATAGAAAAAGTAATTTTCCTCGAAAATTCAATAATCGGAATCTTTTATTTTATATTTTTAAATTACAAATTTAATCTCTATTAACAAAATAAACTTTTTTTAATTCATAGAGAAAATATTTAATCAGGACTCAAATGGTTAAACGACAGGATATATATAACCCAGCAAACACACACAGGTTCTCTGAACGTCTATTAATGTTCAGGAAACGTCTTTTGAACGTTAATAGACGTTCAGAGAACCTGTGTGTGTTTGCTGGGAACTTTCCAACGAAAAAAAAGTCAATTAATTAATAAGCCACTGTCAATTAATATTCTGTTAAAGTTTGCACTATTTTTTTAAAAATTCCGTACTTAACAACCCAATATTATAGTTTTAGATAATTTTAGATGAAGCAGTGCTTCATCTGACGAGCCATTACTGCTCGTTGTTAGTTAGTAGTTTTCGAATAGTCGGCGTCACATAATCCTTTCAGACCTGGACTATTTTTGCTACAAAAAGAATTTGAGTGTAACATAAATTTCTTATTTCAGTTTCGTGAATAACATTAAGTTTACCGAATAACACCCACCTCAAAAGAAATATGCGAAATTATTATGTTATACCTGATTCACTTTTTAAGAAAAATAGAGTTTCGTGTATGAAATCGACTCAGGAAATGAATTGCACTTTTTGAGGGGATGTAGATCACCTACACATTGTGTAGGTCAGGGGTTAACCCTTTAACAAGCAGTGTTCCCGCTCTGGGAACACCAAACTCTGACGTTTTGACTGTTGCCAGTCACGAAGAATAGATCTGATTTCTATAAAAAATAGTTGCGGGTGGCATAGCTCCACGAGAATCCTTTACTTTTTAGCACGTCATTTCCCGTAAAAAAATGGTCACGATTATTTTTAACAGCACTGACATCTGCTGAAAAATGGAAGAATGTGAGAACAGCTGGATACATTGACCAATGCTGAAAAAAGGGCAGCCGTTGCCATCGCTCGACTTAACTATCAGCAATATGGCGGACGATCGAAACGTTCATCGCGCTGACGCAGCTGGCTGTGCCGGCACAGCCAGCTGCTTCAAAAAAAGGGTCTCTAGATCTGTGGCACGCGATGAACGTTTCGATCGTCCGCCATATTGCTGGTAGTTAAGTCGAGCGATGGCAATGGCTGTCCTTTTTTCAGCGTTGAGAAAGGGTTAAATCCTACAGAATTGGAACGATGCATAAATTTAACTAACCAAAGGCGATTTCCATGTGCGTTCACATTGAAGTTTTTTTTTTTTTTTTTTCCCAGAGTATCACTTTATTATTTACACGCATACATGAGGAAAAGGCTCGGGAGAGGTACACTTATGTCTCTTACTAGACACATAAACCGAGTGAAGCATTTTTATATATTCTTCACACTGGTAATACAGAAAAAGGCTGTATCGCTATTCAACAAACCGAACATTGAGCATTCTTTTTCCAGAAATAATGATTCATTATCAGATGAAACACGGCCTTTGACATGAGATGGAAAATTTTCAAGCAGAGTTAACATAACTCGGACAGAAAATATTTCTTTTAATTGTCTTGGCGTCTGTGCTTTTGTCTAACCTCGGATTCGGGTGAGATATACCACCGCTGTTGCAGAATTACATTGCGAGCGTGAAATGATTTATGAAAAAAATGGCCTTCTAAAAGAATATGTCTTTGTCTGCGAGTTTAAATCATCGCAATTCCACAGACATCATCTCAGAGGAGTCTACACCTTAAATATTTCTCTGCTCGGATTAAAGGTGTCGGGGCATGAACTTTTTATGATGTGAATGCATTCTTTATACGACCAGCTACAATTAATTGCTTTTATTTATTTTTTTAAAGCCATATTCCGTTCGTTCGGCACTTTCGTCGCGTGCATTATTCAACAAGTCCGAAGTAAAATTTCGCAATGGTGATGTGGATGTAAAATTTCCTACATATTCAAGCGTAAATGAGGTGAAATCTGCCAACATCAATATTGTAGGATTTAAGAAAATAAATCGTAGTAAAGAGAATTATGACATCCTCGATGTAACTGGGAGGGAGTTAAGCCCTGGCGAGATACTTTATGAAAAGCCAAAATCGAAGATGTACATAGTAAATTTAATCCATTACCAACATCCAACCAATAACGTGAACTTAATTTTGCTTCTTGCTGTTAAAAATCGCACTCTCCCATTGAAAGACATTACGACAAGCATATTTATGTATGGCAAACTAAACTGGGTAAACGAATGGCGGTCAATAGAGGTCTGCTGGTCTACATCCCAGCCTTAATTTTTCAACTAATTGCACTCAGTTGGTTTGAAGAAGTACGATTAACTGGTTTAGGTTTAAAAATTGAACGTTGAAGAAAGCCTAAAACTAAAATTAGTTGCACGAGTTGCACTGGTTGAGCGTTTACGAATGCGCCCATTGCTTTGAACTGCCAGTATTGCAGTCTATAATTTTACAACCTTTGATTAAGTGGTGATTCAGGGGGGGGGGAGTAATAATAATGATAGAATACCATCCAGAAAACTATGTCGCATTCAAGATTTATTTTCCTTTGCAAATATCAAGGGATCACCGCAGTGCATACTGCTTATCTGATCCGAAAAACAATATGCTGAACATTGTACCTCTAAACTTCTCAGGACTAAACTGTTTTGAGCCACTTCTTATGCAGAATTGAGTAATATGATTGTCAATCTCTTCTCTTGAACGGGAAAAAATAAGTTTCTCGTAAGCCAATCTTGGGTACACTTCAAATGATTCTTTTATTAAAAATGACAGACTAAAAGCGTAATTTCGGTAAAATTGAAATATTTTAAATAAGAAGTGATTGAGGACAAAATAACGTCCACGTAGAAATGAATTCCTTTTTTTTTTTTTTTTTTTTTTTTTTTTTGGCTTTCCAGTGTTGCTTTATTTAACCCATTAACGCCCAGCGATCTATTTTTAGATCTTCGCAAAATTTGTCAGTCACACAAATATTCTCGAATAATAAATAAATCGAATAATATAATTTCTCGAATAATAAATCTGATTTCCACAAAATACTGAGCGATAACAAGTTTAAATGAGAATCTTTAACTGTCTTATTCATAATTTTAGAAAAAGAATTACGTTCTTCATACAACACAAATGTCGGAAATTTATTTATCACTTCTGTCATTAACATAACCCATTCGTGCCTGGATATTTTTGCGACTTTCTTCGATTTTTGCTAACACCAGCAGTAATTGATAAATTTCTGATGTCAACTTTTTGAACAAGGGATGATTTCATTTAAAATCATTATGTATAAAAATTTAAATGTCAACATACTACTTGGCCATATTAAAATATTTTGTGGAATTGAGGTTCAATACTCGCAAATAAAGGCTAGGAAAAATAAATAACGTTTTCGACTGATAGCGAAAATGCCGTCCCAAAAAAGGGACGCTAGGCATAAATGGGTTAAATTTGAGAATGTGCTGAAAAAAGTTGGGCGCTGATGCGGGGGCCATCCTGATTCTAGCGGGCCTGCTTGTGCACTCCGAAAGAGGCCTACGGACGTTTCTTCATTGGTTAGATTCGGCAATTAGATGAAGTATCTAAGTGCTGGAACCAATAAGTGAGCATCCGTAGGCCTCTTTGAATGACTCATCGGAGTGCGCAAGCAGGCCCGGTAGAACCACGATGGGTCACTAATGGGTTAATAAGAATAATAATAGGAAAGACTGCATTTAAATGAAGTCGACTTAGAAAATAGCCTCACTATGGTGCAGTGGTTAGGGTAGGGAAATGGTAGACGGGCGAAGTGTGACGGTCCTGGGTTCGGGTCCTGTCGCGGGTCCGTCGACGTAACCGTTCGGAGTTTTCCGTGGTTTTCTCCGAAACTTAGCGTAAGAACCCTTAGAAAATCTCCCACGGAGGGCCCCCGCCCCCTGTGTTGTCCTTCTGGTGTGGATTTATAAGCGGGTTTCGAGCCATGCACGCAAATCCGATATACATGTTCACAATAATAACAACAACAACAACTTAGAAAATATGACTTACACTCGAACACTTTTTGAGACGATGTAGATCACCTACACATTTGTGAATGTCGGAGTTTAAATCGGTATGCTGAGGAATGTGACGGGGGAGGCGCCAGCATAAGTTAACATTTATTGGGAGGGCACAATGTTAAAAGGTTTGGAAATGCTGATTTACGATATAGATAAGCTTAAATTTAACATTTATTTAATTTTTCTAAAGTTTATATGAATCATTATGTATAAGGGAATGGAATATTATCGACTATTTTGTAAGTGAGCCCAATAAAACTTGTGAGGATGACCTCATCAGAAATTAGACAAATGCTTGCTTGTGACGTCATAGACAGACCAGCAGAACTGCAATCGTCTGAGATTTTTCCTACGGGTATAATGTTCCGTAAATTTGCATAAATCTTTTATTAAATATACCTCTGCCAATGACAGCAGTCATGACGCTATGTGATTGGTCAATCAACTCTCACGAATTCTATATAATTAAGTGGGAGTGTAAGGGAATAGGGTGGTGGGGGCCGGAGGCGGGCCGAATTGTAGGCAGCTTGTCCTCCGACCCAATTAATTTATTCATTCGATAAGCTAATTAAAACTTAATTGCTAGAACTAATAGCTTGTTGGGATTATTGGTAGGATGAAGCTATAAACATTATTTATACATACAAGTTTTTTTTTTCATTTTAAATAGAATATGTTTTTAAATTAATCCACCAGACTTGTAAAAGTATTTTATTTATTTAAACAACACTCAGCACCATTCATTTTATTTGCACATCTTTCTGACCTTAGACTGCAGCAAGATAAGGATTTTGACTGTCATAATCTTTCAGCACTAGTTATGGCTCTGACGTTGATCTGCAACAAGATGGGAATCTTGACTAGCACGCTTGAAAGCTCCCGTTATTTTTCTGACGTTGGTCTGCAACAAGATAGGAATCTTGACTAGCAAGCTTGAAAGCTCCCGTTATTTTTCTGACGTTGGTCTGCAACAAGATAGGAATCTTGACTAGCAAGCTTGAAAACTCCCCAGTACCAGTTATTTTTCTGACGTTGGTCTGCAACAAGATAGGAATCTTGACTAACAAGCTTGAAAACTCCCCAGTACCTGTTATTTTTCTGACGCTGGTCTGAAACAAGATAGGAATGTTGACTAGCATGCTTGAAAACTCCCCAGCGCCAGTTATTTTTCTGACGTTGGTCTGCAACAAGGTAGGAATCTTCATTAGCACACTTGAAAACTCCTCAGCGCCAGTTATTTTTATGACTTTGGTCTTCAACAAGATAGGAATTTCAACATGCACCTTCTTCAGTACCAGTCACGTTTCCGACGCTAGCCGGCAACAAGCTAAGAATTTGAAATCCTCAGACACCAAATATAAATGAATACTTTTCACTCTTTAAAAACGAAAAAATTAAGACCATTCACCTGTTGGGAAAAAACTCTTTTTGAATGCATTTTTCCGACAAAGCATCATTTTTAAGGGGACAGGCTTGTTGGAGGCTAAGGGCATGGCCTACTACTCCACACCAATCGCTTAACCCATTTATGCCTAGTGTCCCTTTTTTGGGACACTAGGCATGGTGTTAGCAAAAATCGAAGAAAGTCGCAAAAATATCTGGGCACAAATGGGTTAAGAGTGCGGTCGTGGATTTGATTCGCACTCATTCGCAGGTTGTTTAAATTTCCTATTTCTGTGCTAGTAAAGACTCATTTTTTCGGGTCGCATCGCGCGTCCGTCGACCAAACCGTTAGGAGTTTCATGTAGTTTTCTCCAAAACTTAGAGCAAATACGGGTTAGGATCCCTTAGAAAGACCCCCACGGAGGGCATCCCACCCCTTGTGTTGTCCTACTGAAGAAGATTTATAAGCTGGCTTTGAGCCAAGCACACAAATCCGATATACATGTTCACAACAAGAACAAAAATCCAAATTTAGCCTTTCTGGCCCACTTCTTTGGTTGATGCAATTGGAACATGTATTTTCGAATTTGTGTGCCTGAACATCTTTAGTTCGTCTCGGATTCTTAATTCACAAATTCTCGAAATGATCCATTTCTCTAGGCTCTATTTGAAAAACATACTTTAAGCTGCTTTCAAAAATTCTGCAACAAAAAAGCTAAAATGAGAAAAAAGCTTTTAACAAAATGCTAAAAGGCCGCAAAGAGAAAACCGCAATCTCGCTAATGTATTTTTTCCCCTCGAATGCTTTTGCAAAAATGCGAAAACCATCTTGTTTCCTTTCAGCATTTTGACAATCCATGTTAACCCTTCGAGCCGCTGAGACGTAAAATCCCATTCACTTAATTCCAGTTTTCACTGCAATGCATCTGCAATTTAAATTATTTAAAACACGTAGGTATCACAAATTAATTAAAATTGTAATTTGAAAGCTTGTAAGCAATATTAAATGTTAATGGCGTAATTTTTCTAATTACAAACTTTCAGATTTTTTTTTTTTTTTTTTTTTTTTTAGTTTTATAGCTGCATAAAAATTGTACAGCAAAAGCAACTTAACGTCGTTATTTGCCTATCTCCAGACGCCCAGAGAGTTAACCGTTGCTAAAAAGGTGTTCTGCGGGAAAAAAGTCAAAATTTGCAGGGAACTGCATGTCAATCATTAAGGGAGAGCGAAGGCTAATGGGACATATTTTTTTTTAAATTTAAGTATTTCAGTGAAATATGCAGATATTTAAATATGAATTATCCTAAATTAAAGCATGCACATGTGATTACCACAAAATGCTTAATGTTTTTAAAGACCTATTAATAAAAATATAAAAAATTCATTTCTGAAATTATATCATTGTCCCATTAGCCCCATATGCAGGGCTAATGGGATAAATATAGAAAAGAAATAAATTTTATACTAAATCAATAATAAATAAAAACTAAATTATGTATGTGAAACTATCCAATTACAAAATATTAATACCAATGATCTTTCATTTTTTTATTTATGAAGTAATATAGATAAAATCATATAGAGTCATATAATAGAGAAAAAAACCTCAAAATTGTAGATGATCGCATAGTTTGTCTGTCAATTTTAAGCAATATCAGTCCAATGCTTATCTTCTTTTCTGGATATATGAATTTAAAACAGTCAGTCTTTTTTCCTTAGGTAGTTCACAAGCATTTCATTTCCAATCTTACTAATGATACCGATGTAATGGAACAATTTTAGCTTTCCTGCAAATTTAACTAAAACAAAGTCACTTATATTTATTTATTTATTTTTGAACTTCTCTTGAATATTTCATCATTAAACTCTGTTTATGAGTTCCGTAGAAACATGCTACTGTCTACAAAACTGTCTGAAAGTTTACACAGTTCATATTGTTAGGCTAATTAATTTTTATTATGCCTAAATTAACTAAACTACAGGCCTAATTAATTTTCAACAACTTTTAGTCATGATTTACAAAATCAGGATTTTTATACAAAATAATAACTGGTTTACTGTCTGTCCAGCTTTCCCATTAGTCCCCACAGTGTAAGAATTCAAAATTTCAAGAATAGAAAACTACATGTTCTATCACACAATGCGTGATTGATATATCATAATCTATATATCTGCTATCTTGAAGAATATTTCCATTAATTAGAAGATATTTTAAATGATTGAAAAAGGCAATTAAATATAAAAATTAAAATTTACTTTGATGCTCTAGGAACAACAATGATTTCTCAGGCTTAGTACTTAACTGCACTGGTTGACCTGTTGTTGTTCAAAGATGTAGTATTAAAGTACCCATTCTGTGGTATGCAAACTTTTCATAGAAATATTTTATTTTGCGCACAAACTGTTTTGTTCATTAACTCCCAGTATTCCCTTTTTCAATTCATCGCGTGCCGTTGACAGTTTAATTATCATTGATAAACGTGTTTAGGAAAAGCGATTCCTCGCCGCACTTACTTTGCATTGAAATAAATATTTTACTCCTACATAGCTGTAAATAATCAATGTATTACAGATACATTTAAGGTAAAATTTAACATCCATTTTTTATATTGAATCTTCTTAGTGTCACTAGTGAATAATTGTGTGTCATGAATACACACACAAAATAATAATAATAATAATAATATAAGGTAAAAATGACTTTAATGAAGCCCGGAAGACAGAAAACCATTAGCAGTTAGTTATGCTTATTAAACTGGAATGTCGCTGTTGTGTCCTTTAGATTTAAGATAAATACAAGTTAACTCTCAATTTTGTATTACACTTTCATGGCTAACATCTAATTTTCTTTCAAAATCATCTCTAAAAAATCACGCACATTTCATTGTTTGAAAATGATGAGGACAAAATACGACTCCACATCCGATCAAAAAAAAAGCTGACATTTTATTTTGAATTTTTTTAAAAGTTTATTATTTACCCTAAAAAATGTGATTTGTTATACAATGATAAAACTTTTTGACTAAGCTAATCCCATTTCACAGAACGTTCCCTAATTTCAGGGTCGTACCCAGAAAACAATTTTGTGGAGGTTCCAAACAGCAGAGACTTCAGCATTATAATTTTTTTTAACAAAAATCTAAATTTCGGGGAGTGGGGAGTTAGGAACCCCTTGTCTACCCCTTGCATTTATGATGCAAAATGAATGAATATTAATAATTATAAGGATTCAAAACAAAAAATTGAAATAAATGCTACACTTGTAAGTCTGAATTTATCTAAAATGTGCACATTACTTAAGAATAAATATTAAAGACTTTTACACAAATGAAGTGTTTTGTTAATGGTTGAGCACACTTTTATTAGGGTATACTTATTATATTTACTAGCAAATGGCATGTTCTTTTCGCACGAGTAGAATTGTTCTTCTTATTTTCTTTAGTAGGAAGAAGGAAGCTGTGCTTGCGTACATGTCACCTCTTTATAGGAAGTTGTACAGTCCTAGGTGGAAATGTTGTGAAGTTTCGGAAAGATCTGACATTTTTAAAGTTTTAATTTAGGCTAAAAAGAAGGCTCCGCGCTTAAAAACTCAAAACTGTCAGTTTGTTGCATGTAAATTACTTCATTAGTCGCTTTTTTTGTGAAATATCTGGTAACATATCAACAAAAATAGCAAACTTTGGCAATCATTAGGCAGGGTTAAAAAGAAAGTTATCTACAAAGGTTTTAAAATCCTGACATAAGACATTTGCAATCTCACTCGAAATTTAAAAGTGAATCCAAACTTCCACAGAAAACAAAGAAGCTCAATCTAATAATTCATGGCACACGGAGATTTGAAAAAAAAAAAAAAAATAGGGGGACTATTCCTATGCTAATCCAGGGTCGATGGAAACGAAAACTGGGTCCGTTTTGCGGACCCTTCAAAAATTACAATCCATTAAAACGGCTTCTTCACAAAAATACAACCGATTAAAGCGGCCATTCATTGGCATTTTATCATATATTTTATTTTGTTTATCAATTATTTTAATAAAAAAGTGACCTCAATTCCACAAGACCTTTATTACAAATTGGAATGAAAATTCACAAAGATAAGTGTTGAAATTCACAAAATTAAGCAATTTTCACAAAAATGGGACCTGGAAAAATTCCTGGATCGACCCCTGCAATTAGAATTTGAAAAATCTCGGAATTATTTCAAGTCTAACGTCCTTTTTTTTCATTACAGTCTGTTAGCATAAATGGGTTTCTAAGTAATTTTAAAATTGTCAATCTCACTAACAAGCGCAATCTCACTTGTGATAACTAGCTTAACATAAAAAGATATATCATATTGGTCAATTTTTACCCATTAGGATATCGAAGTACTTTGAACGTGAAAATTTGGAAAATTCACTAAAAATAGGAGAATTACTAGATTTTCGAAATTATAAAGTCACCTGAGGCGTTTTCCAAATAGTTTTACAAATCTGTTGAAATTTTCAAGCCGATCGGTCGTACTGTGTGGATTTATATTCGTATACTAGATAGAGAGACAAATTTTCGCATTTATACATCTAATAGTGCTATTTTATCAGGAGCACACGAGTATTTAAAGTATCACATCAGTTTTTTATTAAAGAATATGATGTTACAGTTGTTTAAAGTAAGGGGGCTGTCGGGATTTCAATGAGAAAAGGAGTAAGCGCTAGGACAAATTACACTGTAAATTTTTGGATGCCTTCTATTTATAACTATATTTTTTGCCAGTTCTTTCTAAGGTGTTTCTAAACAAAAATTTTATCTATAATGCTCTGTTGTTACCTTTTAAAAACGAAAAGTTTTTTGAACGGGCAGGCACTTGCCAGTTAGGCATCATCCACTACAACTGCCTGAAAGTATTGTGGCCATTTTATTATAGGGGCAACCAGTGAGCGGCCAGCGTTACCCCCTATAAGGGGACGGACCAGTTAACATCCATGCCCAAGCCGGGATTCGAACCTGGACCCAAGGCGTGATAGAATGGTTCTTAAGCCACTACACCACCTGGAAGGCAAAAACGAAAAGTGAAAATTCATATCCGTATTTCATTTTATATTTTAAATAATTCATTGCGTGGGAGTCCCTCTTCAGTCGACAATACGGTACGCCACTTACGGTCGCCACTTTGGTTTACGGTACGCCCCTGGGTGCGATAAAAACATCAAAGAGCAAGTGATATAATTTATGATTTAAAAAATCATTTATTTATTCTTATTTTCACTCCAAAACATTTATTTTTGCTTAAACTGCTTATTCAAACTTTACTTATAAACAAAATTTTGTAGAAAAAGTGACTGCTCACTTTTGAAAGATTAAAAAAAACTGTACACCCTCTCAAAAACGCATTCGAGTATTAAAAAAAATTTCTTCTTTGTGGTTAGCGAATATTTAACTAGTTTTTGAAAAACACACAACAGGACAGAAATATGAGAAGTTGTAACTGTGCATAACCGTATTCATGCTTTATGATAAATAATTTTTAATATACAAAACCAAGGTAGGAAGTTTGATTTTTACTCGAATACCGTTTTGAGAGGGTGTATGTATGCTGAAAAATGTGTGTGTGTGTGTGTGGGGGGGGTGCCATCGTAAGTTATCCTTTGTTGGGGGTATTTTTAAAACAACCCAGTACAGCAAAAGGAAAGCTTTGATGTTAATATGATATACATTTTAGTTCTAGTTCAACTGTTGCGGTGGGATCATTGCTGTACCAGAAAAGCAAAACACAAATATTTTATATATTTTTGGAATGATGTCTGACAATAAATATTGATTGTTAAGAGAAACTTGTTATTGTATTTATTTAACCCTTAAATTATGTGAAAATATCTATAAGTCATTGAGACGGCTGTCAGTGATGAGATATGTCTAGGATGAAAAACAACCCAAATGATCGCAAATAAATATGAATAAAATCCACCGAGGTATAAAACATAAATATAACCACGCAAAGAAAATAAATATTATTTCTTAGAATCTCTTAACCGCTTTTTGGAAGTATTTCGCTTTTGTGAGACGAGTTAATTTTTGAATCAGAATAATGCTCTCTGATTTCCATGAAATATTTTTTTAATACTTAGTTATTTTGGGTGTACCAAATAAATGACAGTAATAAATATTAGCATAATCAAAAATAAACATCGGAATTAGTGTACATTCCCACTGCGCAAATTTCTTTTATGTATGTATGTGAAAGGGGGAGGGGGTACTAGTGGGAAAATATAGAACTGAAACACAAAATAACTTTTTAATAAAATAAAAATCAACTAATTCCAGAATCTTTACGTATTAAAAAAAGTAACTTTTTGTTCTCGTTTATAATGCAGAAACTAAGGTTATTAGCATTCAAAATTTCATAAATAAAAAAAAAATTATAATCTAAATGTACAAAATGCATATTTAATGAAGAAATGTGTCTTTATCGATTCGTCTATCTATTGATTCAATAAATAAATTTCGAATATGCATATGAGAAAAAAATGTCTGTACGTCATTTTCATAGTTATAGCTGTGACAACATTTAACCTTATGAAATTAGGCTTATAACTATCATCCTGACCGTTCAACAAATACCACATAAGAAGTTAATTTACCAACTCCCTAACAACCTTTGATTTTCTCCTTTGTATATACCTAACTCACGTTGGCAAATTGAGATAAGAAAATGTGTTAAGATCAACTGCACTTCCTATGTAATGTAAAAGCTTTGAGCCCCCCATGGCCGAGTGGATACGACTCTCAAAATGGTAGACGGCTGAAGTGTGGATTTGGGGCCCATCACGTAGCTGTCCATCTAACAGTCTGGAGAGTTTCAGTCGGTTTTCTCCAGATGTAAGGAGAATGCTCGTTAGAACCCCTTAGGAAGTCCTCCGACCAAGGCATCCCCCATCTTAGGCAGATATCCCACGTGCAAGTTTGCCTTACTACACGATACAATAAAAGCTTTGAATTGTTTTGGTTTTAAAATGATACTGTATTAAGCTTTTAAAAAATCGGAACTTATAAAGTCACCTCCTCCCCCTTTGGCATAGAATTATATGGGACTGTGGAAAAATGTTCAAACCTCTCCCATAATCTACCCCATTATATGCAATTTTATGCTGCGTATGACTGGAACTTGATCCCGTGTCCACCCAATAATTTTATAAACCTTACTCTCAGGGCCTGATTTCCGGGAGGGCATTCGGGGCAAGCCCGGGCCCCCTACCAAAAGGGGGGCCCCCAAATTGTTCTTTTAAGTTTAAAAATTTGTAAATTTTGAAAAAGTTTTCGGAGAAGGGGCCCCCAATGAAGCTTTTGCCCAGGGCCCCGAACTCTGCAAATCGGTCCCTGCTTACTCTTCTACCTTAGTACTCTATTTTGTGTAACTTATTATTTTGTGTAATACACCTACCGACGTATGATCACTTTTTAGTAGTATCAAAGGTAACCTCGTTCAGATGTTCTACAATTTTAAAACATCTCTTTATGGAAACTTTATGGGATAAAATGTAACGTTTCTTTTCGATGTTACTAGTTATCTTCATTTGTTTTTAAAAAATTGTATTTATATTTTTTTAAAATATTTTCATTCATAAATTTATAATTATATAAAAATTAGCTAGTATTTTGAATACCAGATTTAAAACAACGTTAAATATTTATTTTCGATGAGTCGGACTCACGCAGCAGCCAGAAAGGTGCATTTGGGAGCAATGACCCCCTGGAAAAATCCCACCCCGAAAAAAATAAAAATATCCCTCTGCCCAAATTTGCAGAATAAATAGAATAGGGATTTGAAAAATAAAACAGTTTAGTTAAAAATCGATTAAAAAAATAATTATTTTTTTCAAGTCCTCCTTACTAAAGTTATACAGAAGCATTTTATGTAAGCACCGCCATCTATCGCACATCGTTGTCTCTACATCAATCAGCATTAAAACAAAGTGAAATTAAATTAAAGCACACAATTAAGTTAATAAGAACAATTACATAAATAAAATGACTAAAAATATGTTTACGTAATACTTAAAGGATATCTGGCAGGGGGAGGGGAAAAAACAATTTAAAATGCATAGCTATCCTGGGGGACCTGCCCCCCCCCCCTACTCAAATTGCCTGGCGCTACGGGCCTAATTCTTATATTTTTGCTGGTATCATTATTGTCTTAGATGGCTTTCTTTTGTGTAACTTATTGTTCCAAATCGAGCTTTTTCTCTACAGCTACTTCATTAAAACAATATAAAGGCTGAAAAAATTTGCTAACGTTGAAAGGATTCGTTTAGTTTACGAGCCGAAAGCTATGATAAAACAGCTGAAAAATGTTACTATAAAGTTTTATTTTTTTTTTTTTGCTTATCATTACAATGCTAAAACAAACCCTTTATTTTGTTAATTTGTTTGTCCGACCAAACTTTTTTTAAACACGACTCAGCACAAAATTAAGTAAACAAATTATGACATATACAACCCATTTTTAAAATGAATTATCAATCATGACTCACAATTTTCTCCAAGTGAACACGCAAATATAGCAAAGGACATGAGTGAAGGTGCTTCAGTAACATTTCTGTAAACGCGTGTTACTATCTTTGAAACTGCAAAGGCCTCACCATGGCACAGTGGTTATATCACTGAAAATGGTAGACGGCCGAAGTGTGAAGGTCCTGGGTTCGGGTCCCATCGCGAGGTCGTCGATCTAACGGTCTGTCAAAGAGTTTTGGTAGGTTTTCTCCAGATGTAACGTGAATACGCGTTAGAACCCCTTAGAAAGTCCTCCTGCCAAGGCATCCCTCATATTAGGCAGATACCCCTCGCGCAGGTTTGCCTTAATCACACACAACAATTGAAACTGCAAAGATTCATATTAATTTCCTTCTCATAAATCTTAACACAGCATGGGAAACATGCAAAGAATACAATTATTTTGTAAAAAAAAAGACTAGTTAAATGATCGTAAATATGAAAACTTCTAAGACATCCTCTGTCTATTAAAACTTAAACATTGCGAACAATATATTTGGAAGGTTTTTGGGATAACTGATGATGACTCTTTTTCATACTTGAATACTATTTTTCTTCCACCTCTATCAGGAAAAAAAAAAATCTACATGAAGAACCATGCAAAATTTACACTTTCATAAAAGCATAACGAATCCACTATTCTTTTTATTTTAAGTCAAGAGAAAGTATTGAATGTTGATTTTAATTTTTTTTAATCCTCCCCTGTTGCCGCATTTTAAAAGGGATTAATTTGTTTTTGTGTTCTCAATTTTCGTGAGGGTAATGGATTCTGATCTAATTCAAGGTGATATTCTTCAGTATTTTGGAAAACGGCGTTGGTACGGGTTTCATATGAAACAGAACTATTATGAAAGAATTTTTTTTTTTAAATCTAGCAATAAAAATGTACAGGCATAAAACGGGAGCGACAGGCTCTTCCCTAGATCAGTGTCTTGACATTTACTATTAAATTTATTTTGCTTTTACATCAGTATGGAGATACTGGTCTCAGAGACTAACTTTTTTTAAATAATCTGAATGCAAAATAATCCCAGATTTTCAAAGGTTTTGCTATGATAACTATAGAATGCTTTGTATAACAAGTTCACCCGTATTTTTTAAAAAAGAGAAAAAAAGTAACATTTTAGTGAAACCTCTAATGCAGGAATAATACCCCTTTTTTAAAACGTCTAATTTTTTAATATGGATTCGCTCAATACATTAAGGATGTGATTTCGCTATCTAAAAATTTCAAAAGTTTAGATGTTTCTTTTCCTCCGCATTTTAAAAATCAAAGACAATACGTTCAAGAATTTACCACATTTATCGTCAGTTAACTTCTTTTTTTTGTAATTTTTCTCTTCTATTGTTGAGTTTTTCACGGAATCATGTATCCGTAATTTGAATAATGTAAATAGAAATACGCTTGAAAATTTCATCTGTTTTTCTGAGTTCCTTGAATGATGCATTATTTATTTGCTTCCGTTTCTTTTTTTCTCCACCTCATGATTACTGTCGAAACTTGCAACTTTTAAAGAGGTTTGAAAAAAAATTGTTTTCACTGAATATTTTTGCAATAACCTTCCATAAAAAAAGTCAGATTTCAGAAAATACATCTTAATTAAAAACTCTGATGTGCTATTTTGTGAACTGAAGTGCATTTTAAAAGATGTCCTATATTTTTGGTACCTTTAAAATATAGGATTATCTTTGAAATGTAGTATTTATAGGATGGATTTTTCATTGTTCTTTTTTTTTAATATAGGATTTGCAGGAAAATAGGACAACTTTGATCCCTGCCTTCGAATTTATCTATGCACTTCTCCAATAATGCAGAAATGAAGTGCTCCGACTGGCACGCCTGAAGATGATTATTAGAACACTCAAAAAGTATGGTAAGTTTAATAAGAAAGGAGAGTATAGATGGGAAAGTATACTTAAAAACTTTTCTGAAACATGTCCTTCCTCAAGAGTTTAAAAATAATACCCATCATACGTCAGTAGTCGTATTTTCACAAAATGTTCAATAGTAATATTTGTGTTTTAAAATTATTTATACTTTTCATTTATATAACAATATAATCGCTCTTCTGAAAGTGATTATTAATAGGTTCATGAGCACGGCGTTTGAGACCCTACATTCCTATGTGACTCCAAGTCATCTAGGTGTACCCTGCGCCTGCCTACATGTTTTGAGCCGTTGCACTGAGACCAAGATGAGAATTGACAGGGGGGATGCCGGGGATCGCCCCCGGCTGAAGAATGTAATATCCCTGGCTAGAGGAATATTAATTGATCCCTACCAGGGATACTATTTATCTCCTGCAGGAGAAAAATTAAATCGCTGTTCCTGCAAATTCAACAGTACCTAACGATTTTAAGTATTGAGAATAGAAATTCTTTTGTTTACTAGACAAAGGAGCAAGTTACAAATTGTTATTTATCTATACCTTTGAAATAGATATACACACACATGCCTGACGCCACTTCTCATTCTATAACTGGGGTCAGGTTTCAAAGGAATACTGCGAAATGAAGGAACAAGCACTGCTCTGCCGCGAACCGAATTTGAGGGTAGACGTAGAATCCACACAGGCAGGAATTTATATTTGCCCCCCGATTTCATATGTGCATAGAAAATCGGGGGTTGACTTTCGTTCGAATTTGAGTTACTTCCCAGCCATGTTGGTAACTGCATTTGTCATGTAATACCTAATATATTATGCGAGTGGAGCATTTACACCAAGTATGGGTAACCTTTGAAAAGTTGCGGACCAAACTTTAGGATGTTAGCAAAGTCGTGAGCCGTATAATTGGAATTTAAAGGGGATTTTGAAAGGTTTATATGGGGTTGTGATATGTTCCGCTGGCCAGATCAAAAGCCTGGGCGGGCCACATCCGTCCAGCTGGCCGGAGGTTGCCCATGTGTGATTTGCATCTTTCCTTTTTCTCTTTAATTTTTTTTTTCTTTCTGATCTTTCAAATGTCTCCTGCTGGAGAATGTTTTCTTTCAAATACACCCCCCCCCCTGTATAAAATGTTCTTATTGAAGATTTTATACAGGGGGTCACCCTGACTGAGACACACTGCATACACAGAATATGCATCCTGTTTTCTACTTTCCGCACCCTGACTGAGACACACTGCATACACAGAATATTTTTATTAAGTGCTCTATCAATTAAACATGTAATTACACCTACTCAGAAAAGTAATCGAGGGAAAAGCATATTTCCTATACTGATTAATAAAATAACAACTGGGTCTGCGCAAAACTGATCTATTCAGTCCAAAGCATAGGTAATCAAATTCTCATTCCGTTATATTTTTAGTCGAGAATTGGTGAAATATTCAGCGACGTAGGAATATTTGAATGATTGTACATACCAAATATTTTCATAAAAATTCAATAGAATACATTTTTACTAATTTGAAATTCAAAACTTCACTACTGAGGTTATTAAAAACTTCAGTTTCTTGAAATCGCGTGGACGCGTTTTGAGACAACCTTACAACAGTATTGATACTTATCAGTTGTATTCTTAATTATACATTATTATATTAAATATCTCAGAATTCATTCAATAAACACCTACACATCCTACCAATAAATGACCTCGGCACAATGACAGAAGTTTTCTTCATAGAAAAACCTTTTCTCTTCGGCAGGTGTGTATCATTTCAAATACATCCAGTCATGCTGTCTAATATGTCGATCATGAAGAATGCAATTTTGGCCCAGTTTCATAGGATGCCTTCTGCTCTATCACAACTTCCTTCTCCATGCACATGTAGACTTAACAGCCAGAAATAATAAATTATGTCTGACATGTGAGAAAGTTTATGCTAGTTTAATTTAATTTGAAAAATAAAAACTATATGCTGATATTTTATTCTTTGAATGATTGGGTATGTCGGTCGCTTCCTGCAAGAATTTTAGGAAAAATCATTTTTCAAATCTGAATACATTTTTAGTAGACTTAGAAAAAGTACAAATCAGTTTTATCTTGAAGCATTTATATTTTTGTCTACCAAAAAGGATTTAGCAGTGAAAATTAAAAATAATTGTGGATGAATTGATCAAAATTAGTAATCTAATATAATCTCGACACATATCTAATTTAAGAGCAGAAAAGAGAAGTTTCTTTTAAATTTCCAAACAAATGTTGAAAACCAAAAAATCTATTTCGAGACAAAGTTGGGGGGAACGTGCTACCCCCACACCCCTTCATTCCCATTCAGAAAAACCCCAGTTAAATAGTTTTAAAATATCAAAATCACTTTTTCACGAATACTGCAAATCGCACCGACAAACTCGAATTTTTGCGGTGCGTTTAATCGCACTTCATCACGTTGTATTAATCATTACGGGGATGTTAATTCATGCGCGGTTATTTTTTTACAACTTCTGACAGAATCATTTTGCACGGAAGAATAATACGGGAAAATTTATTACGTGTTTCCTAAATATCTGTTGTGGAATATCCATGCAACGTTTAAGCATTATGCAGCGGAAATCCTTGAAATGGGTGATTTTTTTTTCCCAGCTCTTTTACTATTGTTTATTGCATTGTTTGTTTCACAATGAAGCCGAAGTTTATTCTCGCTCCAGCAGAAAAAGAACAAGTATACTAACACCGGCAATGAAATTTTAAGCTGCTTTTATGCCGTGATTAACGTTCTGTGTTCTGTTCAAACCCGAGGAGAACGATATAAACATCTTTCCTGGCTGACGATGCTTGAAAGTTACGACTGTTGTTCAATGGAAAGAAAAAGAGACTTAAAATGCAAACATGTGAAAATATAATCTATAAAAATAGTTGAGTTATTTTTATTTGAACAAGAAACTGCCTCGTGTGATTTTGATAGTTTGAAGTGATTAAATTCAATTTATTTTTAAACAAATGCAAATTTTACAAGCTCAAACACACGTCAGTAACTTGACTTAATATAATTCAAAGGTCACTTAATTTGCATATATGTATTCTATAACGTATAAAACTGTATATACAGGGTGACTTAAAATTCGAGGGAGAAACTTTTAGGAGGGGTAGGATGCACCAACACTGTTCAGAATCACAGAACAATGTGGGGTCGGAAACGCAGTCTTAATGTACATGTTAATAATCCCTTTGGAAGAAGGGCTGAAGGGTGCGTCTAATTTCTTAACCAAGTTTCATATACAATGGGATCTCTTCCGGCAATTTCGTCAATGTAATGGGGGGAAAAATCTGAATTATATAACAATTTTTGTCAAATGCAATCTGTGAAAGGTGCATTAGTTTTTAAAAAACTGTGGAAAAGTTCACTATTACTTAATAATCACTTTAAAAGAAGTGTTCAACAGGTACATGAAGACGAAGTTTCCGGCCCCACATCGCTATGCGATTCGGAACCGTCTCGCTGTAACCTTCCTCTCCTAGAAGTTTGTCCCTCTAATTTTAAATCACCCTGTATATATTGTATAACGTATTAAACAACAGCCTCTCAAAATTCAAATTATTTATTAGCTTCCTTGAAAATTCTATAGAGGCATAACGGCTTTCGTTTTCGAACAAAGGATTTCTTGCGAGATCTAAATTTAATAAAAAGACAATTGATATAGCTGCTCTCGTTCTCCCATCTCATAGTTGCCACAGTTCTCAAGAATTTCCAGGGACTGTGAGACCTGAGTATTTTAATAGCCAATAAATGCACCTTTTCTGAATCACATGATCAACTTATAAATTATGTGACCCGTAGTAATAAAAATGCAAACACTGCAAAGAAAGCAGATTTTTCGTGGCATTTTGTGAATACTTATTTAATACGCTGACAGCACACAATCATTTTTTTTTTCAATTTTCTAATAATAATTTTCTTACTGGCGCAATACTATAAAATTTTTGGTATTGTGATTGAAGTCAATGAAAAATTAACAAAAGTGAATGTAAAGGGTTATTCCAGGTAAAAGTGGACAAGGATATCCAATTTTCAAATTTATTGTATAATAACTTGTGACATGTCAAATTAAAGCTATTTTAATGTAGAGTATGAATTTCAAAAAATAATCTTTGTAAAAAAATAACTCAATTCTATAAATTTGATCTGTAACACTGAAAAAATCTGGTAATCATTATGTCTGAAATACATGGTAGTTACACATACTCAGAAAAACCATTTAAACAGCCTCTTTTTAAATTGTGAGTGTAAATATTGTATGTAGGTAATACAGATTACCATATGTAGTCCCATATTGCTTTAAAAAAAGACAAGGTTAAGCATATGCATTATTCATTAAAAATAAATAAATCCTTCTGTCATACCTTTCACGTAAAATATGCTTATAACTGCATACACAACAAACCCTTTATTGCAGAAGCTTGAAATTTTCTATGGATGAACTTATAATAAACTAAAGTAATTTTAAAATGTTAAATAGAAAAAAAATTTAATGACCAAACTTTATAGTTACGGGTGTCACAAATCGAATAAGTTTTTATTTAATGTTTTCAAAAATTACAATGCATTTCTAGATTAAATATAAATTTGAAATATTCAAAACTAATGTTTCTGTAAATAGGTATGTATAATATACACCATGTTTTGGTAATCGTTATTTATTAAGTGTAATCACTTTGTTCTCCTAACCTATGTGCATCAATTGCAAGGGCGGATCCAGAAACTTTTTTCGGAGAGGGCGCAAATCATGAATACTCATTTTATCTAGTATAAAGCCGACTTAATATTGGTGAAATCCCCATTTATCTAATGTAAATTTATTTTTCTCGGAGGGGGCGCGCACCCCCTGCGCCCTCCCCCTGAATCCGCCTTTGATCAATTGTCACTTTTTTCAACAGCTATTAGTTTTTTCTGCCAGTGCTCTTTATGAAAATCATTTTTATTAACACTGGGTGATGAGAGAAAAATCTTGAAAATTTTTATTCAAAGTATTTTGAAGTCTTTCAAAGAGTAAAAGTAAGGTTTTTTTTATTTTTTCCTTCTTAATATTATTTATCAGTAAATGCACTGTTACAATTTTAATGTTTTCTAACATTATTTCACGTGTGTGAAACTTGTTCTTAAAATGTTGAAAAAAAAAAATCTTCAAATTACCTCTTAATGGGAAGAACATCAACATTAGAAAAAAAAATAAAGTAATAATTCCTCAACATCATGAAGAAATTATTGACTTCCAAATAATTGTCAAGAAATGTGCATTAATGCTCAAAGGGAAATTAAACAAAAATATTTTTTGGTTGGGAATTTCGTTTTGACTTCATTAACTGTTGCTAACAGTAGTAAAAAATCAAGAAGCAAAATGTATTATGCTTAGGGATGCATGCGAGACGAGACAGAGATTTACAGCTTTTTTGAGTAGACGAGACAAACATTTTTAACATTACGATATAGGGATTTTACGAGACGAGACAAAGCTTTCAAGCTGTTTTCCGAAATGCAAGACGCCTATTTTCCGTCTCGCATCCATCCCTAACTATGCTACAGTATTTGCTATAAATGCTGAAAATTTTGAAATTACTTGATATATATGTGCATGCAAGTAACGCATTTTTGGTATTGACCTGAAACAGACGACACATCTGTGGAAAATCAATCCTTGATAATAAAAAGTTCTACCACCATCCCTTGTTAATAATAAAGGCTGTTATTATAAATTTTGACTATTGAATATCTGTCCTAAACAGCTGAAATAAAATGTAAAATTGATTACAGTAGCTTCTTTTTTGAAGCTACTGTAATCAATTTTACATTTTATTTCAGCTGATTAAGAGTCAAATTATGAAAAAATTTGCACAATGTCACACCCGTCACATGAAATTTGATTTTTTTTTTCAGTTTATATAAGTTAAATTCATTTTGAAAATGGTATTACTTTGTTCAGTTTAATGTGTTTTAACTATGAAAAAAAAAATAAAGTCTTTATTACAGTAAAACTCACTGGTATTTTTACAAATATAGATGCTTGTGAAAAGTCGTGTCACGAAACTGTCACACCCGTCACACAATTTAAAATTTTTTTTTTTTTTTAGAAAATTGAACAGTACAAAATTCTTGCTACTGCTTTAGAATCGTAAGTAAGAAGCTAATTTATTATACTAATTCTTTTGAAAAAGATTAGTTAATAAATTCTGCATTAAAAAAAATTATTATAACATCTTGAAATGAGTCAGAATGTCACACCCGTCACAATAGAATGGCCCTAAATCTACACTTTCAGGGAAATAGGAATCGAGTGACGTGTCAAATTTTATAACATTCGCTTTCATGACAAGTAAATGATTTAAATGTAATATTACATCTGACAAAAAAAAGCATACCGATTATATTAGTGTACATATATTTTCAATATATGTGTCATAATTATTCTAATTAGATAATAATAAAGAATGATATACATAATCTATTATTTTTTAGTACTATAATCAAACAATTCAGTAGCATTGTATCGGGTAAAATTATTAATACCGAGCAGCTCACGCTTGAGAACTACTGATCTAACAGACTAACGCTAAAATCATTCCAACAGTATAATTTTTACAATAAACATGCCAAATAATCCACGACGAAGAGATACATAAAACGTGAAAAGTTAAAGTGCAATCCAGAATAATTTACAAATAAATTATTTCAAAAGAAAACAAAAACACATTTTATACAATTATTCAAATTAATCTAAGCTGAGCAAAGAAATCAGCTTATCAGTATCCAAGTGTACAATTAACATTGAATAAAATCATGTATGCTACTTGCTCGAAGCTGTCTAAAAATAACTACTGATCATGAACAATATTTGACTTATCAGATTTTAAAACATTAACCAAATAGCACTTGTTGAAACCAACATTCGCGTGTCTTCTATCAAGTATAAATCTTAAGTGAAGAGTCGTTGACAAACCAAGCAATAAACAAAATTTGTGAGCTAGGCTTTTTTAAATCTATGAAATTATCTTTCAGCGATAAAATAATGTTTATATTATAATTTTATCTTAGTTTGAATGAGGAAAAAATTGAAAATTTGAAACATATTTTGATTTTATTAGGAATCAAACTTGAATTACAGTTGTTTCGGTATTTGAATTTTTCTTACCTATGGCAGCTCACCACCAATTTACATATTTTTCTTTGATGATCAAAACATGTCTTCAGTGCATTTTTTTTCTCCTAAAAATTACCTATTCAAAGTAATAGACTACTACTACTAATAATAATAGTAATGATAATACACCTCCATTGGTTAGCCAGTTGACTGGTGGGAGTTTTCTGGTTTTTCTCAGATTCAATACGCAAATGTGGAATGGTTTCCACCTAAATATATCCAAGAAAACATTTATTCCCAATAGATTAGAATCTATTTGGATCTAATCTTGGATCAGTGTTGTTAGATATTAATCTTACGATGTAGTAATAATAATAATAATGTTGAATTGCAAGGAAATTTTCGTGAAGTGCAAAGAATGGGAGACACTTGTTGTTTCATCTTAATTTTTTAACTTTTCCTTGCTACAGGAGTAAAATAATAAAAATGAAATCCAAAAATATTCTCTAAGAAAATTCAGAATATTTTTGGAGTTAAATTTCCTTGAGTGTTACAGAAATAAGTCATAAAATTGTGTGTTTCTGAAAATTAAAACTAGCCTCCTTGTTTAGAAACGTTTCTTAGAAATAATACAGAGAAGAATGCAAAATGTCGTTTACTTGTATCAAAAGGGATTGCATAAGTAAATTACCTACTCAAATTAATAAATCCCAAGAACTTACTAAAAGCAATTGTGAATACCGAATATTTTTTTAAAAGCTTTAATTCCTATCAATTCGATGACATGGACATTCTGAATTACTTTTACAGGAACTGTCATCGATTTTTATCGGAATCGCTGAAGACATTTCATTGCTTCAAAAATGACCTGGACGAATTGAAAAACGTCCGATTGAGTTAATCAATGGAAAGCTTCAGAGCGAGTTATTTTGCCATGTGTGTAAGGTGTAAATCGTTCACGGGCAGCCTGAATGAGGGGGGGGGGGGCAAAATAACGGGGTGGCCAAAACACACTCGGTGTTTTTATGATATCGACTGAGTGATTATTTTGTACTGCATTACTGAAAACTTAAACTGTGTCCCTTATATTTTGTAATTTTATCATTTCATCACATCTAGTTTGCTTTTGAAGAACTGCAGTTATTGCTATAATATGGACTTCATTATACTACTTTCCTTACAGATTGATATACATGATCCGATTAGTTGAATCTACACTCAGTAAAGATTGCAAAACTTACTTTTTTTTAAAGTAATCTAATTTTGTTCTATGTCCATCCCTCTTTTTTTTACATTAAATAAACATTTTTATTTTCGCATTTATAACTTTAATTTTCTTATTTATTGGACTGCACATAGGCGGCCATATAATAGTACACGGTCAGTCAAATATCTAGAACCAGCCATAGAAAGCTGCATAGGTTATTGGCTTAAAATAGCCTATTGGCGTGAAATAGACTATAAATATATATGAAAATATAACATTCAATTTCTGTTTTAACTTTGCTGCTTTACAGACTAATTTATAATGAAAAATTAATGTTACTAAAATATTTTTAATGTCAATACACTAAGCTTAGATTTCTTACTTACACTACACACACACACACACACACACACACACACATGAAGAAGACGTTTCCGACCCCGCATTGTTATGTGATTCTGAACCGTCTCTGCCAGTATTATACTACATGTTTTTCATATTCTTTCTTATAATGCTAAAAGGAAAATCCCCAAAAGCAATATTTTTATTACTCATACTTATTTTAAAGTATAATTTTGTTTTAGTCAAAGGCCACTAGTATATATCTCGTATTATATACATTACGCACACTCATTATACATAAAACATGTAATACACGTAAACCTTTTAAGGCTATCCCCCGATAACATTTTCTTGAGATATTTTGCTTTAAAAATTATTTAAAAAGCGTGTAATCGTTCAAAATCAACAAAAATGAATTGCCCAGGATTATTTAGAAAATTTTACCCCGTAGTATATTATTGATAGTAAGATTATTAAAACAATTCCATTTTGAACAGCAAAGATTCTCGTTTATTTATTGCGTTATTCATTCTCTAGTGCTATCATCACTTACAGGTTATTTTTTGATGTCCTTTCCTCAATACCTAGAAAAGGAAATCAAATTCCAGTTTCCTAATTGCTTTTACTTAAAATGATACGAATTTTACTTAAAATCAGTTATTATTTATCCTTTTCCAAAGCAATGTTTGTGAAACGGGCACTTCCTTAAATGATCTTTCCAGTGATTTCATCTCGAAAAAGCAAGAAGAAAATTATCTAGCTAATCGATTCTTTCAAAACAATTTTCTGCGTTTAGCTGAAGGGAAAGACTTCAAGTGCTCACCAGATGGCGCTGAACACCAAAGTAAAATTTTCACTCAACAAAAGCTGGAATTTCCAAGAGTGTTGACACTCTCTCTAAGGTTAGAGCTCTTTGACTTGTTTAGTTTTGAAGATTTCAGATGTAAAGAAAGAAAAATTCTATTTAAATTATTATATCATAGGTAAAAAAGAGATATTGTCGTTGTAAGTGGGAAAAAAAACAAGGGGAAACTCGAGTCGAGATTATTATAAATGTATAAAATTCATTTATGGTTACTAAACCGTCAGGAATAGAAACAGGGCCGTAGCGCTGGGAGCGCTATGGACGGCTCATTCCCCCCTGGAAAAATCCAAGTCTTCCCTAGAGCAAAAAGAACAAGCTCCAGGAACAGAAGTTTTTTTGGTGAGGGGGGAGGGGGCGAAAAAAAATTTTTTTGTTGTTGTTTTCTAACGTCATTTCGCAAAGTGCCTTTGTTGAAATTTTCTTTTCGGCACCCCCTGCCTTTCTCAGAACTTTCGCCATAAGGGAAAAGCTAGACGAGAGTTATCTGCCTAAGGGCGGAGCGGAGGGAAGCATTCGGCAGAGGAGTTTTTTGAGGGGTTCTAACACAATTTCACTTTTCATATGAAGAAAACCGCCCAAAACTCTAAATCGACAGCCGCGCGAGAGGCCTGATTTTGATTTGATTTATAGGATAATGACCGAGTATCTACGCGAAGGATCTAGGCCGATTGGGGGGGGGTTATCCTCCGTGGAGTTCTTTTTAAGGTGTCATAACCCGTATTTAAGTGATGTTTCGGAGAAAACCACGTTGAACTCCTAACGTCTAGGTCGACGGCCGCGACTTAGGTTTGAACCAAACATTTTCCGTCTTTCAGTTGAGAGAGCGCTATGCGCTCGGCTACTGGTCGGACCGCGAGAGGTCTGAACACTGGACCTGCAAACGTCAGCCTCCTTTCTCAATGTTCATGGTCTTATCCACTCAGTCATGATCGGCAAACAAGATTTTAATGGAAAATGTTTTATAATTAATGCATACGGAAACACTTATTTTAAAACTTTCCCTGTCTTCAATTTAAATTTTTTCCTTCTCTCCCTCCCCTCCTTCTTTTCCTAAGGTCCGTTTCTTTTTTCGACGTTACATGCAGTGATGTAAAATACCCCCGTATTTATTTTAAAGGTAAATACCTGGGTACATACCCAAAATGGGTATTTAATTTTCAATTAAGACTATGGTTTAAAAAATGCGTGTGTTCGTGTATAATGGCATTACCACTCATATGTATTGAGTGTAAGGTTAAATAAAGAAAAATGACAAACTTATGATCCCTTTACAACTTTTATTTCATGAAAATTTATAAAATGTAACAAAGGAAAGAAGCTACATGATGCATGTTGTATAACAGCCGTTCCCAACCTTTTAACACTGTGCCCCTCCCACCTCCCGCAACCAAGGATAACTTACGATGGCGCTCACCTCTCAGCTCATATTCCTCAGTATACATACATTTTTTTTTTCAATAATGCATATTTAGCCGCCTTTTCAACAAAATAATGTTATCGATAAAGTTTGAACAGCGAATAGTGTTTGAATTTAGCGAAAATAGATTTGTTTCGGAGAAAAATAAATAAAATGAATAAAAATAAAAATGAATAAGATGATTTTTTTTTAAATATAAACTATCACTTGCTCTTTGCCCGTCTTTCTTGCCCCCTCCTCCCACTGCAAATGCTTTGTATACTGCCTCATTGGGTTGTGAGTAAACCGCTGTTGTATAAAATTCTTGATTAAATATAACCTTTTTAAACTGACAATGAGTAAATAAGGAGCAATGTATTTGTAAATGTGTAAAAGAAAAAGAAATTCAACCAAATCTATATAAATAAAACAGACTGTAACATGTTAGTCCGTTTGTCTGTGTCTCGCCTAGCTCCTAGACGGGTGATCCTAGAACTACCAATTTTTGTATGGAAATTCTACAGGACGGGTCCCGACGTACCTCGAAGGGATTTTTTCGAAATTCGATTTATTTTAGGAGATATCCATAAAAGACCTATCACAAAAGGCTAATTTTTTCTCTTCGCCATTTTGTAGTTGTAAACCCGCAGTGGAAAAAGTGAGAATTTAAGTATATCTAGGTTGCCATATTTGGCAAGTTTATTAAATGATTCAGACTCTTGAAGTAAAAATAAAAGAATAACGATTTTTTTTTTAGATTATTTGTAAGGTTATTTTTTAATTAAAATATCGTGTGTACGTGAAATCAGAGCAGGAATGAAATGTTTTATACTCAAAAGAAAAATAGGATTTGGAAATTTTCCGACACTAAAATGTGCAACTTTTTAATTTGGCGAAAAATAAAATGGTTGATATGCGATTTTGAGAAGATGATTCTAGCGCTTGGAGCAATTTAATGAGAGCGTATTTTTAAAAACAAGGTTTTATTGAAATACGGCGTTGAATTTTAATTTTCGATGCAGAAATAATGCAGTTATTAAGGCGATTTAAGACGGTCTAAATTCAGAATTTTCACTAAATTAAGTCAATTGATTTAAGTTGGTTGAATTCCGCCAAATCCTAGGGCTACCAAATTTTGTATGGTCATTTGCCAGAACGGATCCCTTCGAAATTCGAATTAAAACATCTGTTGTTTATTGCCTTATATTTGAAGCCAAAATACTCCAAATACTGCTGTTATTGTACGACTAGAAGTCAAAGTAAGTTGTGAAGCAACTACAACGAGCGCTCTTCTGAAAACGTGAAAAAAGTTTCGCATTCCAAATATTTCGTTTTGTGTACAGAGATATTCTTATGTCCACGCAGACGATTTCTTTGCTTGGCTCGATTCCTGCTTATAAATACTTGATTTATTTGTGAAAAGAAAAATTAAACTGCGTAATCTAGAAAAACAATTTTAAAGCCTCTATAAATAGCGCAGTCTTATCTCTTTTCTTTTTGTAAAGGGTTACAAGAGAGGGTGACGTAATTTAAAATTTTTTTTAAAATGTCCGTTTTATGTAGTGTCTGAGGTATTTATCGCTAAAACGTGAACCTAAAAAACAGTATGATGTGGAAATAAGACATTTTGAAAGTGAGAAGTTCATTGCAAACGGTCAAACTTTTCACTTTTCGAATAGCGAATGACTCTGACATAGATTTTTTGTATCATTATATTGCAATGATCTCACGTTAGTACATATGACGCAAACTTTAAGTCAAGAGTCAAATATTTTGGCTTTTCTAGATTCCACATCCCTGGAATTAATTCGAATTACACATTTGAGGAAAATTTCCGCTTCCTACCGTGCGAAGAACGGGCACGCAGCTAGTTAAATATATACTAGAGGTGTGCCTGGTCGTTAAAAAAGTGAGTCCGCGGATACGGATCTGAAAACGGATAATTTGTTTTCATATCTGCGGACACGAATATGAAATCGGTTCAACTGTTTCTTATATCCGCGAATACGGATATTGAAACGGATAATTTGTAGTAACATCCGCGGATACGGATCTTTACTTTAGAAATTATTTTGAAGAATACATCTTCTTCAAGCGATAATTTCATGCACATTATGTGAAATATGTACCACAATGATAACTTTCAGATCATGTGTATTATATGGATTAAAAAATTAATGTTGTATTTAAAATCACATTTGTAATAATTTTAAGAGTTTCACGATCATTAAATTATCGAAATCCTACTACCTAACCAAGCGGATTTTTAAATGTATAGAACAGGGGGGGGGGGGGCGAACCTTTATGGATCGGCGTGTTATTTTTTCTAAAGAAATGCTTAATGAGGCCACAGGCGTGCCGTCAAATAATTTTGACTTAGTGACCGTTCGATCGTGATACTTCATGGTGAACTTTATTATTTTTAATTAAAATGCAAACCATTTAGATCGGTGGCGTGCCCAAAATATTGTGCCGCGTGTCATTGGTTCGTCACCCCTGTTATAGAGAATATTACTATCTTATTAAGACATTAATTCGAAAAAATTATGTTGTTTTGGTACGAAAATACCACTACTAACTATGTCAGACACTTTAAAATTTTAAGGATGTCTCTTCACAAGCTGTATTAGACACTATAAAAAACGATAAACCTCTGCCAGTTAAGAAACTTTCACAAAAAATTTTGTATCGAAACATGATGGTGTTCTTTTACTGTAACATTTAAAATCATGAATAATCATGTGTAAATAGCATACACTATGACTAAAAGGGGGAAGGTCCTAAGCCCTCCCAAAAAAGATTTTAACTCGCTATATGAAAATTAAACTTTCTATCGTCAGAATATGAGGTAGAGCCCTTTGGCGTTGGCGGCCTTTTAGTGTTTGATAGATTTGATTTGATTTTAATGCTACGGCCCATTATCTACTCGAGGGTGCTAGGCCGAAGAGGGGCGCCCTCAATAGGGGACTTTCTAAGGGATCCTAACCCGTACTGGTAGATTTAAATTACTAATTTGAACGAGGGATTTTTATGCCAAACAAAAGAAGAATCACTTCAAAAATAATAAATAGTAATTATTAAGTTTTAAGCAATAAAATTTGTTTAATTACAAAAAATCAATGAATATTATAGAATAACTTGATTTTTCATTCTACCATACAATGATTCTTGGAGTAGACTTGAGTGTTATTTCGCCCGTCCCTTCATAGGAGGCAACGTTGGCCCATTTATTATGTGCCTCCACTATAAAGTGACTAGCTATGCCAGCCTTATAGCGGTCAACGGCTGCTATAGTCGGCAAGTGTCCGCTATTAGGGGAAAAAAAAGTCAGGTGAAGACTCGGGTATGTGTTTAAACAAAGTTGGTGATAGGCTATATTATAGCAAAAGTACTACGTGTTTGTGCAAGAATTGTTCTCTTTCGTAGCTGTATTAGTGTACTGTCTGGGCTGGGACATACTGTATATAAGTGTGTGCACTCATATGTAATGCTAGCAAAACTTTTTGGAATATAAATACTTGATGTGATGTGAAGTGCAAAATAAGTTACTTTCAGAAAAGTGGTAAAAATAAAAAATATATAATAACTTTTGAAATAAAAAACTTTATAACCATAAAAAAATCTGATTGAAATTATATCGTCTTAACAGTTTTTTGAAAAATTTATAACACAAAAATTCCCGTATTAAACGCTTGTATTCAAAATCCTACTATATAGTTGTGCTGATCATTGTCTCACTGATTCACTGATTCTGTGACGATTTTGGGTAACCACTCCAAAATAGAACTTTTACCACCATAACACCAAAAAGGTTAAAAATATAAGCACATAAAGCGTCATAGCATCTACACCGTTTATACGATCCGCTTGAAAATTTTCATAATTATGTATAAACATATGTAAAACGATCTGCGCTTTTTTAAAACTGAAAATCTACCTATTTCCTCATTTTAAAGCGATTTTTTGCTATTTTCAGCCTCCATTTTATTTCCGAGAGTAAAAAAAAGGGAATCATTAGCGGGACAAAATGAGCTGTCGCAAGTGACATTCACGTCATATTGAAGTCAAAGTTATCAGACTTTGAAGGGAAAATTGCGAATCCAATGGAGGATATCGATTCCTAGGGTTCGAGGCTATAAAAGTCACGTGTCAGTGGAAAACAGACACCATTTTCTCTATAGGTTTATGTGCTGGGCTCTTGGTAATAAGTGCAAAATTTAAAAAAATAATAATTATGCCCCTTTATTGTGTTGTCTCTGGATGTTTCAATAACTCTGGAACCTGTACATAACAACAAAAAGATATCTTTCCACAGACTCCCATTGGAAAATGCTAACATATTAAAACTTACACTGAGTCGAGGCTATTTCAGTCACGTGTCGATGAAAAACATACACTTCAGCGAATCAGATAACAGGACTACTCATGAACACATCCGAAAGGTCACGTGTTGGTTCAAAAATGACGTCATATCGATATGGGCTCGGGTGTGCTCGATTATGTCTTTAATTTGCACAAACGGCAAGATTTAGGATATTCTATCAATGAAGTAATTGACTTCTATTTATCTTTTAGCTGAAATTTTAGGCTCGCTCTCCGACTTAAATTATAGCGCTCGAACGAGCTCGAATTAAAAGTCCTCTCCTCGAGCTCGGGCTTTAAAAAATAAGCCCGAACTCAACTCTAGAGGAGCCCACCGTGGGGTCTTTCTAAGGGGTTCCAACTCGCATCTACGCTAAGCACAAAGCGATTTGAGTACTGAAAGATCCTTATAAACGTGTTTACGTGTAGTTATTATCATTTAAAGTATATTCCAAAAGTTATTTATAACTATTAATTTTTTGTAACTATATAGTAGGGTGGATCGAAAAAAATTTTTTTTTCCGAAATCTTTATCTCCTGAGGTGTTAAAAGTTGTAAATTGATATAAATAAGACATGTGTAATATGTGAATGTTCCACGACAACGTCTTGAGTTTGCGCATCGAGCTTGAAATTTAGAAGCTTTTGAAAAATATGACTTTTTCAAAAAATCGAACAAAAAAAAATTATTTTCCAAATTATTAGGCTTTCGAGGTTTTACAAGTTGTATATTGTTATGAATAAGACGTATGAAAAATCTGAAGGGGCTGTGACAATTTCTGGGAATTGCACATCGAGCTTGAAATCTATAAATATCTCAAAAATTTGAGTTTTTTTTTTTTTTTTTTTTTTTCACAAAAATATGTAGAAAGCAAAAATTATATTTTTAATGAATTAGTCCCTTTGAAAAATAGTCAGTAACTTTCGCAGCTCTTGCTCTTCTCTAGTACAACCACAATCCTAACTACATTACCCAGGACCCACCTCGTTGATTTGCCTGCAATCCGAGTCCTGCCCGTGCCAGCTCAAGCATCCAATTATTGGAGCATGCGTTTTAATGAATAATGTAAAGCCTAACTTCAAATCAAACTGTGGCATTTTTTGTCAAGTGTAATAATCTAGATCGTAGGAAACCATCATCTGATAGAGGGATAGACAGCAAATTTCGAAGTGACTGTTTGCTATGTGTGAAGTTGGCAAATACAGCATTGCAGAGATTTAGTTAGATTAGAGAAATACGTTTCTAGATTTCGCATGACGCCTTTGTTATTTCCAAAATTTGATGATTCGCCACCACAGCCAGTGCATGTGAGGATGCCAAGATCAATAGATTTCATGTCAAACTCTCCCAAACTTCTGGTGAAATTCTTAAAATCAGATCGCGACATACGGCCAAAGTATGTTTAACCAGGTTCGAATATCGGCGAGATATTTTCTTTGTGATAAACACTTGGGTGTAATTTGCAGTCAACAAAATTTTTCTATGTATCTGGTTTTGTTCTTCCTCCTATCAAAACACAATCCAAAGAACATTTTAAAGAATTCTTCTGTTTCTTCCTCTGCGAGTCATCTTAGCCTTCCTCTAACTTTATGTGGGTTGAGAATCAGTTGAGAAGGTTTCTCACCATCTACATTCCTTCCGCTTTCTAGATTGGGAAATAAAGTTGATACCAGAGTTCTTGCTGCCCAGTCCGTAATAACTTTGTGTAACAGACTTATGAAAGCACTGAGATTTTCATTCTAACTATATCGTTTGTGAACGCATCTCCCAAAGTGGCGGTAGATAGGCATTCAGCGTTTCCTCCAGTCTTTCGTACTTCTGTTTCGTTATTTTCACTTTTCAAATCAATGATTCAAGTTGAAACATACACTGGATATTGGAAATTTCATCTCTTTCTCCACCAATCTCGAAATTTCTCTTTCCAACCTTTCAACTTTTCTCTCATTCACCATAAACTTCTCTACTTTACAATTCCATCAATTCTCACATATCTAGCTTCCGTCTGGTCTGCTAATGAATCTCGTTCTGTGTGAGGTATGTGAGGCTGTGAGCCACACCTGCTCCGGGAAAAGTCAGTACATTTGCAAGTGCGATATTCAATAGCTCGGTAAGGGAGAGTGTTTACCACTTTCTTCATAAACAATTCCTTATGTCCGTCTCTAACGTACGATTCATTTAGCTGCTGAACTTGCTCATGACTTTTTCTAACTATCTCTTGAATTCCTTGCATTGACACAGTAGGGATACTGGCCTTGATCCAAATTTCCTGTATTTTGATCGCCACAACTAAGGTTACTTCTCCTTCCAGTGGATCCTGCCCTTTATTCAGAATTTTTTTTTCTTAAGTACAAAATAGTAATATAGAAGTACGAGTATGTCTTCTTGGGTTGGTACTTTGTACAAGGTAATTCTTTTGATATTCGCCGCTCTTCTATGAACACCGATTTTGTTCCATGTCCTGTTGCAGACAGTTTCACTCTTTTCAGAATCGTAGCAGTGCAAGGCATCCACCTTTTAGCTTTTTTGACAGTAAACTGGGAGCACCATCTATCTGAAACGTCAAACTAAATGCCTGTTTCAACAAAATATATCGTGCCTGATTTAACCGAACGCATGTGCATCACCATCACTCGGCAGGCAAACCGGCGCTAATTGTCTGGAGCACAGCTTGAATACTGCGCCCAAGACAAAACGACAGCACGACGTGTGCATTGTATAAAACTATTCGTAAAGCCATTTTTTGTGATTTAATGAGGTTCTCTGAACATTTTTTAACATATAAAAGGACCAAATTACTTTTAACAAATAAAGTTTTCTTTCTACATAATTTTTTCAAAAAACACATAATTTTCAGATATTTATAGATTTCAAGCTCGATGTGCAATCACTAGAAACTGTCGTAGCACCTCCAGATTTTGCATAGGTGTTTTTCATAACAATATACAACTCCTAAAGCCCCGGGAGCCTAATAATTCGGAAAAGAATTTTTTTGGTCGATTTTTTAGAAAAGTCACATTTTTCAAAAATTTCTAAATTTCAAGCTCGATGCGCAACCCCAAGACGTTGTCGTAGAACATTCAAATTTTACACACGTATTATTCATATCAATATACAACTTTTGAGACCACAGGAGATAAAGATTTGAAAAAAAAATTTTTTTTTTCAATCCACCCTACTATATATTGTTGCGGAATTACTCTGCTACTCCTGGGGTTCGTTGTTCTAAAGTCCTGTTGGTGTAAAAAAGTTCAAGTAAAACGTCACTTGTCAGGATGGAACACGAACTTTATTGCTTCTAGAACTTCGTAGAACAATCCGCTGTACACAGTACACAAGCACAATCTAGCAGTAACGTGCTTTTAACAATCCGCTTGGATCAGAAGCTCTCACAAATGCTGTATTTCTCACACAAAATAAGTCACTTTCACAGGCAAAAATTCCGTGGAAATATTCAAGGGATATAGTACACAATCCCTTAAGACACAGCAATGAAGAATTTACACACAGCACTTTAAAAACAGCTTCACAAAACAAGCTAGAACACAGCTTCTATAGCACTATCAATTCACACAAAACAAGCGTACTGAGAGCTCTTCACACGTTGAGCGTTCAACCCGCACTGAACATTCGGGGCGACGCGCGCTTCTATAAATAGCCGACGCAGGAGGTACAAGAGGTTTCCAGAAAAGTCAATTTCTCGAGGGTTCTACATAAAGCGTGAATTTTGATTACGTCATAGAAGAGAAATGTTAGGTTATTATGCGTTTTAATGCAGGAAAAACAACTTTCAGGCCCCATTGGGAAAATCGCGCAAAATGACCAAAAAGTCGCCAAGCTTGGCGACTTTTGGCGAAATATCGCCAAATTTGGCGCCAAAAATAAGTCCCCAAATGTGAAGAGATCTAAGGTCTAGGACTAATATTTCTCGAGTTTTCTAGAACCTCCATTGAAAAACAATGGCAAACCGAAACCTCCATATCTCCGGTCCTAATTGGCCGATTTTGATGCAACAAAAAGCAAAATTTATCTATTTGAAGCGGAGAATACGAATTTTAAACCATTTCAAGCCACAGAGCAGCGGGTTGCCCCAAAAATTCGTAACAATATATATAAAACGTATGAAAATTTCGTGAAAAATTGGACTTATTATTATTTACTGTAAGTAACGTGGGCATAAAAAAATGTTCTGAAGGAGGGGCAAACACTTGCTTAACAAATAATTTTGTAGGCCTGAAGCAATATCGGCGAGTGTAAATAACCTTTCTTTTCTTAAATACGCTTTATAAATAAAGTCAGACAGTATAAAACAGTTTTAAAAATATTCAATTAATTAACAATTTCCTAATTAATAATAACAGGGGAAGGAGGCAC